>CM054161.1:16733902-16740736 GCA_028751875.1 Rapana venosa | reverse complement strand
CATAAATTCATTTGAGAACTCGCAGATCCTGTGTTTTAGGTGGGGGAAGTTTTTTCTGATTCGCAAAATTCTGACTTTTCCAACAAACAAGCAAGGTACAGTAAGATAAATTCAAACACTTTTTTTAATGAAAAGCTCGCACGTCTTCACTGCACAACTTCACACTGCGAATAGAACAAGACAGCTAGGGCTCGGTTTGCTAACAACATAGAGTTCTGAGCGAAATGTCGTCACTGTTACTAATAAGCTGATTCTATCTAGTCTTGTGATTGGGGAAAGGTAAGTAACATGTCTAGATATGTCTTATGGGCGGGAGACACCCTAAGCGCTACCGAGACACCCTAGCCCTACCTATTGAAATCTCGTTATTCAGTTGTCAAAGCCTATTGGCGTGCTGTGTGTCATTCAAGCAGCTGGCGAGGTGTGTGTCTCCTACCCCATTTCTTTCTCCCTCTTCAACTCTTTTTTCTGTGGACCAGTATAGCATAAATTCCCATAATTTTATAGTTTTACCCATCAAAAATAAATTAGTATTACTTTCAGTTTTAGTAGAGAGATAGGGAAAAAGGGGGGTCAAGGTAAACTGTTTAGTTTTTATAAAAAACTAGCAAGTATTGGTCCGATGAGGCGAAGCCGAATCGGACCAAAGTTGCCTGGTTTTATATAAACAGTAAGTAGTTGAGCTTGACCCCCCTTTTTCCTATCTCCCCTGAGACCTGGGTGGGGGGGGGGGGGGGGGGGGGGGGGTGAGGGGGGTGGTTGTGTGTAAATTCTTTCCCACCTTTTGGGAATTGTGCTGGAATTTTCCCCTTTTAAACTTGGAAATTTTCTACCCCTCTCTTTATTTCTGTCATGTTCCTTTTCTTCCTGTCACCTCCTTCTTGTCTAGTTTCTCGGTCTTTCATAACCCGCTCTCCTGCCTTTTGTCTGTGAAGCTAAGACAAACCAGTTCTCACCTGCACCTAAACGGGAAGCGCTGGGACTGACTTGCCAGGTGCTTAACGGCAGCGCAACGCACGTTCGCTCACATGACAGACAACAGTAGTTGCTGTCTGAGCTGCTTCTTCTAAATAGTCGAGCGCACAGACAGCAACTATTGTTGTCTTTCACAAGAGCGAAAATGCGTTGCGCTGCCGTTAAGCAAGGAGGCAGGGACGACCACGCAAAAGCTGGATATCCAACATCAAGGAGTGGACCGGCCTCACTGTACCAAGCCTCCTGAAAACAGCCCAGGACAGAACCATTTGGCGGTCCACTTGCAGCGTCCATGCGGGTACCCCAACGGTCGTCCCGACCAAGGGATGAGTGAGTGAGTGAGTGCCGTTAAGCGCCTGACAAGTCAGGCCCAGCGAATGCAACTTCGGTGCGGGGGAGAATTGTGGTTTTTTTAAACGTCTTTCTGGCAAACTACTTTGTAACCTTTATCCAAGCGCTTACGTCAGTTTCAATTTGTCCAGGAATTTGGGGGGACTGGTGGTTAGAGCTTAAATCCTCGTGATTTGACTTGAACTGTAGGGAGCGGGTTTAAACCTCCACAGTGTTGTCTGTTCGAGGGAATGTCTTTCCCCTCTGGAGTTGATATTGTGTTCAGACTTAACAGCCTTTGTAACAGACGTGGGTTTTTTTCTATAGAACCTTACCAAGCACAGATCTCTTGTTGCCGTGGGTTCTTTTACGAGCGCTTCCTTGTCACGCAGAACCGCAGTTAATTCTCTTATCGTACGAAAGACTATCATGCAATAAAGTCCCTGGATAAAATATCAGGAAAAAGCGTTTCAACCGTCAGTTTTATGAGTTAAACACATACGTAGTTTTCAGATTATGGGGATGGGATAGCTCAGTGGTCGGAGCACTCGCTTTCCCCCAGCCAAGTTAAGCAACATCGAGCGTGGTTACCACTTGGATGGGTGACCGTTTGCGCACCTTGGCTTCAGTACAGTCCCCTAGTTCACCCAGCTGTAAATGCGTTCCTGTCTCTTCAGGGTCAGAGAAGGTAAAGCATCAAGGGAGAGGAGATGGGCGCCGCCCTCAATATGCTGGCCCCTGGAGAAGCTGAGGTCTCTGATGCCTCACTCCCCTACGACCACATAGGTTATGGGACACCTTCACCTGTTGTTTTTTTTAAAAAGTCAGCTCCAGTCTGTTCAGGAATGGAGGGGGGGAGGGGGGGGGGGGTTATGAGCGTGAACTGGTGATCTGACAAACGTTAGGGAGTGGGTTGAACCGCCACTGTGTTGTCTGTTCCTTACCTGGAACCTTACCACAAAACACAGCTCTCTTGTTGCTGTGGGTTCTTTTACGTGCGCTTCTTTGTCACGCAGAACCCGCAGTTAATTCTCTTATCGAACGAGACTAGCATGGAATACAGTCCCTTCATAAAACGATAAGGAACAGCGTTTGAACGGTAACTTAAAAAAAAAGAAGTAAAGACGTACATAGTTTCTAGAACAAAAGCGAATGCTCCATGGCTCAGTGGTCAGAGTTCGGACTTGTGGTCTGATGTAGTAATAATAATAATAATGTATGGAATTTATATAGCGCTGAATCTTGTAAAGCAACAAATCAAAGCGCTCAGATGACTTTTTTTTTAAATCGAGGATAAAGGAATAAGCACTCATGTGCTTTTTTACATCCTGTCCCTGTGTGTATGCGTTTTTTTTAAATTTTGTCATCTATTCGCACCGGCACACAATGGCCTACTCTTTCGAAAAGCGGAACAGGATTTAACGTGTGCGCAAGATGTTGTGCATGCGTTCGCACACGGGACCTCGGTTTATAGTCTCATCCGAAGGACTTTAACATTCAGTTCGATTTTTTTGGTCAAACTGGGAAGAAAGGGCGAGGCTGGGAATCGAACCCAGAACCTCACGGTTTACTTGTTGGCAGGCAAACGTCTTAACCATCCTGCCACCTTCCTTCGAGTAGTGTGAGGGTTGCGAGTTTGAGTCTCTGTTGAGTGACTGAAAGGCTTTTCCCGATGGAGTTCACAGTATTGGTGTAAGTCTACCCCCTGCCTGTCCTTCCCATGATGCCACTGACTGAGTCCTCTGTGTGTGTGTGTGTGTGTGTGTGTGTGAACACACGCGTGAGTATTATTTCATTGATTTTTATTTTTTATTTCGAGGTTAATGGAATAAGCACTCATCTGGGGGGTTTTTAACATCCAGTCCCCGTGTGTATGCAGTTTTGTCTTCCGTTCCCACCGGCACACAATGGCCTTCTCTTCTGAATAGCGGAACGGGTTTTAACGTGTGCGTAAGATGCTCTACGTGCGTTCGCACACGGGACCTTGGTTTATAGTCTCATCCGAAGGACTTTTGGGGGGAGTGGAGTCGGCATTGATGTTAACTCCAGAGGAAAAATCCTCTTGATATGCGCTTTGATTTGTCTTTGCAAGAGATAGCGCTATATAAGTTCCATTTATTATTATTATTATTATTATTATTATGAACGGGAATCGAACCCGGGTCAGCAGATCACGAACGCATCACTCTGACCACCAGGCTATAGCTTTACATCACGTCACACGCTTAACACACACACAACACACAACACACACACACACACACACACAAAAACACACACACACACCACACCACACACGCACTCACCACCACACCACAAAACCACACACAAAACACACACACACACACACACACACACACACCACACACAACACCAAAAACGCATTCACTATGGTAGAGTTGTCGACTTTCTGATAATATGTGGATCACGCGAGTATACCCAGCATGCCTGAAGAGGGATGGGCTCCGCCAAAGGCCTTCTTGTGACTCTTTTAAATCTGGCCTCAAGACATATTTGTTTCAAACCTAAGAATTTCCTCTCCTGTTTCATTTCATAGCTATCCCTGCTTTTCAACAGCCAAAAATTCCATCACCCTGCCAAAGTGTATAACGTGTGTGTGTGTGTGTGTGGGGTGTGTGTGTGTGTGTGTGTGTGTGTGTGTGTGTGTGTGTGTGTGGTGTTTTGGGTGTGCATTTGGACTGTTAGAACTATTACTCGCTATTGTTGCATGACTGTGTAAGAATGAGTTGACTGCAAGCGCTTTGGTTTGTCTGTGCAAGATACAGCGCTATATAAATTCCATTTATTATTATTATTATTATTATTATTTTGCCCAATACTTTGTGAAAGTTTTAGTGAGATCCCTCCGTGTCTCTCTTCATGGAATTGATGAAATTGCACACACTTATGCGTGCACATAAGCACACCGCACGTGAGTGCATGCGCGTACACATGTATATGTGTATACATACATGCACAGATGTAAAGGGAAACCAGAGAAAAACAATTCTCTGTTGAAAGATAAGAAGGCTTAAGTTTGATGAACAGTCAAACGGGTAAAAGAGAGAGAGAGAGAGAGAGGGAAGAGAGAGAGAAGAGGAGAGAGAGGGGGAAAGAGAGAGAGAGAGAGAGAGAGAAGAGAGAGAGAGAGATGGATGCGTTTTGTGGGAATTCCCGATCACAAACATTGTTCTTGTGCTGGTCATAGGAAAGCTGCCCTAAAAAGTAGATAAGCGCTTTGATTTGTTGCTTTACAAGATTCAGCGCTATATAAGTTCCATACATTATTATTATTATTATATGGTATTCTGTACATATATACGGCTCATCACTTCGTCCCCCTGGCGGGATTTCGTGGCAACAAAAATTAATTATAGAGAAATTTGCTAAGGATTTTCCCATTGGGTATCGTGTTTTAACTGAACTCTCTCGCTCGCTCGCTCTGTCTGTCCCGCGAACCCCCCCCCCCCCCCCCCCCCCCCCCCCCCCCCCCCCCCCCCCTTGCATTATAAAAAGGAGAGGTTAAAAAGGGATTTTCCCATTAGCATTCCTGTACTCCTTTGTCCTTTTCCCTGCCTTCTTGTCCATTCTCCTACCTCTGTTCCAGACAGCCAAACAAACAAAAATGCTCTCTCACGCCGAAGTCGATTCCAGGCCTGACCATCATCAACATCATCATCAATCATCTCATCACATCTCATCATCATCACAACTAAAAAAATAAAGCTCAACAACAATTTTTTCAACTCAAATTGAATGAAAACACAAAGGGGACCCTTGCCGTACGTCTGTCTCTTTTTTTCTTTTTTTATAGTGCCCGGGTTGTAATCAGTGTGTGTGTGGTGTGTGTTGTGTGTGTGGTGTGTTGTGTTTGTGGTGTGTGTTGTGTGGGTTGTTTAGATAGGTGTGTGGTGTGTGTGTGCGTGCTGCGTTTGTGTGTGTATGTGTGTGTGAGTGTGTGTATTTATGTGTTGGGTTTTTGTCTTTGATTTTACGTCGTTTACTCTCAGTGTATTAGACAGAAAAAAACCACAATTTTACAAGGGGGGTATGAGTATTGAGGTGGTGGTGGAGGCCCTACTGAAAAAAGCAAGGGGGGAAAAGTAGTCTAATCATGAAAAGAAACCGCACAAAGCAAAAGATACAATTAAAACCCCCCCAAAAAAAACCGAAACAAAAACATAAAAAGTGATTAACGTTAATGAAACTATAACAAATGTCCTATAGGACTAGGCCAGAGACCTTTTGCAATATCAAATGCCAAATTCAAGTTATTGGATATGCTTCTAAGGGAGTTTTCAGAAAATTGGGGTAAAAAAGCTTTTGTATTCTTACATTCAAATATTATATGAGTATTAGAAATATTCTCACCACACAGACATTTACTGTGTCTACTGAATTTGGTTACGAATGCATTAAGTTTTATTCCTTAAAACAAACTATTCTCTCTTCGTGCTGTGGAGATATTTGAGCAAGCCTTAGCATGGCTCACGACTCTTGCTTTATCAGTTTTGATGACAGATCTGTTTAGAAATCTCTCTTTTAGGTGATACGTTTCAGTGACTTTTTCCATGATGTTTGTTCTAATAAGTGGTAGCCCTCTTGTAATGATAAAGGCACGTGCAATGTTGCTGATTTCCGTTCATGCTTTGCACCTCTTTTAGCAGCTCTATCAGCCCACTCATTTGGAAAGAATCCACTGTGTGAAGGCACCCAACAGAAAGTGACATTTGTGCCTTTTAAGGTTAAAAGGTGTATGACATGATTAATCTCTAATGCAATGTTTGAAGTTGTCTTGTACCACAAGGATTTTAAAGCTTACAATACCGACTTAGAATCAACACAAATAAGGATTTGAAATATACACAATGGCAAATCAAGAACATAATTTAGAGCCATTAAGACTGCTACTAATTCCGCCGTAAAAATCGAATGATGTTTACCAACATAGAATGATTTTTCTATTTTTAAAGATGGTATAAGAAAAGCTGAACCTGTTTCTTGATTATCCAGACGTTATCCATCTGTATAAATTTGTAAATGATGAAAATACTTTTGATGGATGTGGGATCGAACATCAGAAACCATAATGTTCAGATTCTCATTCTTTTTTACATTAGTTACCTCTATGTCGAAGTGTGCTCTGTTCATCTCCCACGATGGGCAAGGTAATATTGCCTCTCGTTTGTCCATTCTGTGTTGATTGACATTAGAATTTTCCACTAGATCAGACACATATGTGTTAATGGGCATTAAGGAAGTTATATCTTTTGCTCTTTTAGGAAAATGTACTTCGGATTTTACTTCTACTTCCTCAGAAATGAAATTTTCAGTCGTTCTGTTTCTAAGAACATATTTAGCACATGCCAGTTGACGGTAATCATCCAAAGGCAATGTACCAACTTCATTGTACGTTCCCAGAGCTGATGCATGATACGGAACTCCAAGTGCAAGCCTGTAAGCTTTGCAGTCTACACTTAATAGCTTTTTAAGTAAAGATTTTGGAGCGCTGAAAAAGATTTCTTGTCC
>CM054161.1:16718902-16728902 GCA_028751875.1 Rapana venosa | reverse complement strand
AACAAATAAGCATCTTTCAAACAGCAACACACCAAGATATCTTGCCAATATTATAAACAAAACCCATTCATGTTGAAAAGAAATTACAATACAATCAAATGCTTTTTTCTTAGGTTAATTGAATGGAAAATATACCTGGACAGTTTATGAATTTCATTATCAGTTGTGACCTGTAGCAATCGGTGGATAGGGGTTCTAAGAAAGTCCTTCAGGAATTTGTCCCGTAAATGGAATATGTAGGGCAAATAAAAAGAAAATCCCTGCTCATCTTCCCTTGCTGCCTGCAAATGGACAAGGCTTTCTTCTCATTAAACTACTGAAACGGTGTGCATTTGCATTCAATGGGAGGGCCCATTAAATCTTAATTGCGAATATCAACCCTAAAACAATACGTATCAACATTGCAAATATATTTATCTTTTTCGAAGATTTTTTTAAAAGGGACGATAACATTCAAAACTTTCACGGATCTCTATTGTGCCTGTCCATCTTGAATGAAAAATCAATGAGTCTTTGTTTAAATAATTTCAAACATTTAACATCACCTACTCCTTGCTGAAACCCAAAACAAAATTAATCCTGTCTCACAAAAAAATTTCTCTTATTTTGGACACCCAGAAATATTTTCCATTTCTGTCCATTTCAAACAACATTTGTATGCTTTATATGGCAATCTTTCAGAAACTCATATGCAGTAATTTAAACCAATATCTTAGAACCCAAGACAAAAGAATTCACATATAGAGGGTATCTCCCAAATCGCCATAAACCTTTCTATTTGGGTTTTGACTGGGAACTCCTAGGAACCATTTGCATCCCCAAACTATGGATTTTTTTTTCTAACCTGATCTAATTTTGATAAGCCCCCATATTTCTGATGAATAGAGCAAGATAGGCTGCATTTTTGCATCAAAAATCTTTAAAGAAAGTATTTGGCAGTCATTTTCTTATACTTTTGGAAAGCTCTGTTTAATTGTTACAAACTGCTTTTTACCCTTATTACAAAGTGCTTAGTTCCCTCTCTTCATACAAATCATTTTGTAAACTGAAACCCTAAATAACAGTAAACTGTTGACTACCTCTAGCATTTTATCATTGAAATAGCAATTTTTTCATGTCGACCTAAATTTTTCCTTCCCTTTCTGAATACCATTTACTTTTGTTTTGTCAGTGTTTACATTTAATTTCATTTCTTTACAACACTTGAAAATTTACATTAAGCGATTTTACAGACACCTGCAGTTGTTGACAAAAAGACTACATCGTCAGCAAAAAGTAGATAAACAATTCCCTTTGACCTGGCAAAAGGTTGGATACCAGTTTCCCCCTAGCATCTATGTAGTTAGCTAACTGATTTATAAGAGACAGAGAATAATGTAGGGGACAGTACACAACCTTGTCTGACCCCAACTGGGCATTCAAAGAATTCTGTCAGTTCACGTTTTACACGAACAAAATAAAGCAACGAAGAGTACATAGATTTCAAAGATGCTAAAACTTTCGTTTACAACCCTGGTTTTTCATACAATTTAGAAGTTTATCATGATGGACAGAATCGAATGCTTTTTTAAAATCTACAAAGCAACGTATAACTTCTTACCTTTCTTTAGCATACATGTTTGCACAATTGCATATAAATTATAAAATTTAATCAATCGTGGAGTAACCCCTACGGAAACCTGCCTGACTCTCAGAAATCATTTCATTATCTTCCAACCAGCTGTATAACCTTGCTTTTTAACACATGGGGTGTAACACTTTGGATATTATGCTCAGTAAAGTACTCCTCTGTAATTGTCTGTTTTTTTCAGGATCTCCTTTTTTTATATATTGGTATGATTATAGCTTTAGACCATTCCGATGGATATACACCTGAGGTAAAGACAGCATTAAAAAGTTTTACCAGGAACCCTAACACACTTTTACCCCCATTTTTTAACATTTCACCTGACACCTCATCCATCCCACTTGCCTTTCTTAACTTGAGTCTTGCAATTGCATGAACTACCTCTTCTTCAGATATATCTTTGTTCAAAAAATGATGTACATCATTCAAAACATCAACATTGATATAGCTTTCAACAGTTTCCTGGTTATTGCAAAAAACTTCTTTAAAATAGTTAAACCAATCATCATTGCTAATGTTGTTGTAAATTTGCCATAACCCATCCTTTTAACTTCTTTCCAAAATGACAAGAATTTTTAATGTTTTCTGCTAAAAGTTCTGTTTTCTTTTTCCTGTAGCTTTGTTTTTTTGCTTTTAATAACTGTTTATACTTTTTTTCTTTTTTCCACGTAAATCAACCTGTCCTCTTCATTTCTGGTCACTCTAAAGCGATTTAATTTTGATCTACTTTCTTTTTTTGCGATTTCACATTCCTTGTCGAACCATTCAGACTTTATGGTCTTGTGCATGGGTACTTTTCTAGACTGCAAGTGCCTGCCTCTTTTAAAACATTTTTAACAAAGATTTCCAGAGCAGTTTCTTTATTGTTTTCCAAAGCATTTGTGGCGACTGTAAGTTCTCTTGAATGTCTTTGCTATTTAGTGTATTACAAATTCATTTTTCTTTGGGTTCATCCCACACTACTTTCTGGCAGATAGTTTTGGTCGATTTTTGTTGTAGTGTTCTTTCTGTCTGCTGCTATTAGTTTTCCATCTCCATACAAACTGGCAGACGGGAGATTCTGTTACGTTTTCAACCAGCAAAGATAGAATTCGCGGAATCATTAAACCAGAGATGCAATGAAATAGTCTATCACACTCAAACCTGAGGTGTTTAAATGTTTGCTATCATCAAGCGGGGTCAAGGGACCATTTAATATGACACAGTCAACATGTTACAGATCTCGATCAGCTGATACCAAAAACATTTGTGTGCATATATGTGAATCGGGAAATTTCCCTAGGATAATGTGCAGATTCTGAAAGTTATCATAATCATCATCTAAACTGTAATTGTCCAAGTGTTCGTGCTCGAATCGCCCTTATAGTAATCCAAAGTCAATGCTTCTGAAGATCTAATATACATTGCTCCAAAATTCTAAGCCTAAATATTGTGTTGTTTTCCAAAATGTAGAATCAGAAGGAGGAATATACATACAAATTAACATAGTGTCATTAATGGTGCCAAGTAAATTCTTGTGTAGTTTTATAACCACAGTTGCACCCTAACTTGTGTCTCTCTCTCCTCTCTCATAACCACACACACACACACACAAAAACCATTGCAACCTACACCACCAACCTACACACACACACACCCCCACACACACACATTTGCACCCTACTGTCTCACTCTCTCTCTCTCTCCCCCATTGCAACCTACACACATCATACACACACACACACTACACACAAACACACTCACAAAACTACACACAAACACACACATTGCAACCTAAAACACATCATACACACACCCGACACACTACACACAAGCACACACTACACACACAAACACACAAATTGCACCCTACACACCCACACACAAACACACACATTGCACCCACAAACACACTACAACACACAGACACACACAAAAAAACATACACAACACACACCACACACACACACACACACACACACACAAACACACACACACACACAAACAAACAAACAAAGCACACCCGATTGCTGCATGCTACAGCGCCCGCCGATCGTTTCAGTGGCCTGTGCGCTGATCTATAAACAAACACATGCCTGTATGGATGCATGGAGAAGTCTAGGCCTAGCCTATACTACCCGGTATATACCCGGGTATAGTGTGGGATCTGTCAGGCTGTTGCCTTTACCCAGAACCAGCGTGTCCGGGATTTCCTGGAATTGGCTGACACCGTCGTTCTCTGCAGCTTCCAGGAATCTCCCCCCCCCTTTCCCCCCCCCCCCCCCTCCTCCCCCCTCCCTTCCCATTGTCTGTCTGACTGTTTGCTTGCTTGTTTCGTTTGTCTGTTTAAACTGTCTGCCTGTGTGTTTGTCTGTCTGTTATTTGTGTGTTTGTTTGTTTACCTTACTGTCTGTTGCTCTCTCTCTCTCTCTCCTCTCTCTCTCTCTTTTCTCTCTCTCTCTCTCTCTCTCTCTCTCTTTTCTTTTCTTCTTCTCTCTCTTCTCTCTCTGTCTCTGTCTGTCTCTGTCTCTCTAATTTTCTGTTTCTATCCTGTCCTCTCTTTGTCTGTGTCTGCCTCTCTTTCTCTCTGTCTCTGTCCCGTCCCTTTTTTTATTTTTTTGTTTCTGTCTCTCTTTCTGTGTCTGTCTGTCTGTCTCTTTTCTCTCATTTACTGTTTCTATTTCTGTCTGTCTCTGTCTGTCTGTTTGTCTGTCTTTTTGTCTATGTCTGTCTGTCTTTCTCTGTCTCTCTCTTATTTTCTGTTTCTCTCTCTGTCAGATACCAAGTTCAAACCTTCTGTTGCTGACAGAGGAAGGTCATGATATGTACATACATCACATGAGAGTGCCAATCTACAGCTGACTCAATAGTGTATACATCTTGTGAAACCACTGCATTAAAAATTTTTGTCTGTTGCTACCCCCCCTCACCCCCTCCTAACCAAACTCCCTTTTGATGCATCGTGGCCTAACGCCCATGTACTACTCACCTATTTTAAAGTTCAGTTATCTCTGTCCTTCTGTGTGTCGCTCTGTTTATCTGTCTGTCTGTCTGTCTGTCTGTCAGAAAAAAGGACAGGTATGAAGAGACAGAGAAGAGAGAGAGAGAGAGAGAGAGAGACAGACAGACAGACAGAGAGAACAGACAGAGAGAGACAGACAGAGAGACAGAGAGAGAGAGAGACAGACAGAGAGAGAGACAGACAGAGAGAGAGAAACAGACAGACAGAGAGACAGACAGAGAGACAGAGACAGAAAGAGAGACAGACAGACAGAGAAAGACAGAGAGAGAGAGAGAGAAACAGACAGACAGGCAGACAGAAAGAGAGCGAGAGAGAGAGAGAGAGAGAGACAGACAGACAGACAGACAGACAGAGAGAGAGAGAGAGAGAGAGAGAGAGAGAGAGAGAGAGAGACAGACAGACAGACAGACAGAGATTGACTGTTTCTATAGGAATGTTGTAAACACAGTGGGATACAACTGAATTAAACATTGTTACTCAACACGACTGTTGGCATCACAGCAATCGATGTCGCTAAAGGGTAACGGTATATATTTATTTATTTACTTATTCTTTTATAACGCGAATAATGGAATAAGCACCTGTGTGTTTTTTTACATCAAGTCCCCGTGTTTATGCAGTTTTGTGAATTTTGTCATCTTCTCCCGTGGGGACACCATGTCCTACTCTTTCAAGAAAGCGGAATAGGTTTTAACGTCTGGGTCGGCACGGTGGACCTTGGTTTATACTTTCATCCAAAGGACTTTTGGAGGTTGTGGAGTTGCGCGTGCGCGCGCGCGCGCGTGCGCGCGCAAATTCTCACCATTGGCAAACCTGGGAGGTCTTGTCATAAGATAAAGAACTGGCACTTGAAAATGTGTTGATACCTGTAATGACTGGGTGTAGATTATGACTAAAGAGTGTGGGTATGCAGCTTAGATTGGGATTCAAAAGTGTATTTACAGCGTGTGGAAGCTGATTATAGAACAAACTTACACAGTGTACAATGTAACTGTACAGCGAAGTTACACAGTAAAATTAAATATAGACATGATTACACAGTAAAATGACATTGTAGCCCATAACCGAGTAGAACCCAGCATATTGAGGGCGGCGCCCATCTCCTCTCCCTTGTTGCTTTGCCTTGCCTGACCCTAAAGAGGGCAGGTTACCATTTACAGATGGGTGAACTAGGGGACCGTACTGAAGCCAAGGAACAGTCACCCATACTCTTTATAACCATGCTCAATACTGCTTAAGCGTATCTTGGGGAAAGCGAGTGCTCATACCACTGAACTGTCCCATCCTCTGATGGAGGTATTTGGTCTAAAAAAAAACCCAAACAAAACAAACACACACAAACAGCAAACAAAACAAAAAATCCCAAACAGCACAGATTTCTATTTTGTCTACAGAAAATTCATGAATATCACAGCAAAAACATATAAATGAATCCATAATCATAGATCTTGCGAATATAGCATGTTTGGATTATCCACATATTGATCAACCCATCACCATTTTTTATGTTCAAAGTCTAAATTGAGTTTTTCTTTCTGTAATTTCTTTCTATTGCCATTATTTTGGGTCGTGTTTTCACGTTCGTGGCTAGAACACAATATGCTTAGAAGTACTGAAAAACCATTGTTGGTTATGTTTGGGGCAGGTTAGGGCAGTTGAAGGCTTTACTGCAGTTAGCAACTAGAGAACAATCAAGCCTAACAACAAGACACTCGTGAGTGTTACGAGAGTTGTACAACGTCATTTACATTTTGCTTCAGGCAGATCTCATTGGCAGCGTTATTTTGCCAAACGACAAAATGAAGTACCGTTTTAGGACAGGACAGGCCAAGGTTATATCGCTGTTTCTTTTGTTTTGTTTCTTCAATCTAGCAGGTAAGTGCATGTGTGCGAGAGGTATTTGATAACGTCTTATCATGATAATCCTTAATGGGAAAAACCTTTCATTTGTCAAGAAGATAGATCTAGGTAAATCTAGGTAACTACAAAAATCTGAAGATTTTAGAGTAATCACATCATGTATTTTTCAAAAAGGAAAAAGACCTCTAATATGGCATAAACAACCATTCGTTTAAATACATGAAGCAACAGAAAAATCATGCGCTTTTAGATATACTGCCTTCATCAAAACTTGCAACCAAATCTACAAACTGAAAATAGCCAAACCAAAACGTTGAAAAGACTGAACCAAATGACAAAACTTTAGATCTAAACATGGACGTTATTATTCTATGTAACAATGTCACACTTCACAGCTGTATAAGGCGTCTGTAATATCTGCACATTTGTGAAACGTGATTATGAATCCTTGCTAATTGATAATTATATTTAGCCATCTGCAAAATATGTCAATATTTTCAATGATAATAACATTTTGTAAAGTGTTATGTAACACAAAGCAGACGCCATTGTTAAATACTAATCTAGTGGATGACCACAGGGATTGTGGTAGTTTCAACAATGTAACTAACTAAACAAGGTTTGTAACTGAATGTGGCAAGTACACAAATAATCAGTTTTTGTTCGTGTAAATCTACAGTAAGGCATAGATCTAATATAAAACTATTCAAAATAGTGAATTAACTACCGTCTCTAACCCCCAAGGGAGGAGGGGGGTGTGGGGGGGGGGGGGGGTGGCTGTCGCTATAAATAGCATCTAGAAATTCTGTGCCACGAATTCCCTTTTTTCTATCCCTCTTTTTGTTTATGTCTTGTTCCTTTTCTTCTTGTCACCGCTTTGTTGTATTTTCTGCCTTCTTGGTCCATTCTCCTGCCTTTTCTTCTCCAGAAATACTTATGAAATAACATTTGTCTCCCACACAGAAGTCGGATGTGCTGGGCCTGATTTGTCAGGTGCTTAACAGCAGGGCAACGCATTTTCGCTCATATGACAACAGTAGTTGCTGTCTGAGCGTTCAACGAAGAAGAAAAAGAACTACCGTCTCTTAACGCATACTAATACTGGTTGAACTCATTTGTGTGTTGTTGTTTTGGGTTTTTTTTTTAGCGTGGTATTATCATCCCTGGGCTTTGTGCCAGTTGTTCTGGAGAAACTGCCATAAATGAACCCCCACCCCCCCCCCCCCCCCAAATCTGGTTAATAACTAGATCTAGATTCCATGGTCATATTAAGGGGAAACCTCTCTCTCTCTCTCTCTCTCTCTCTCTCTCTCTCTCTCTCTGTTTCTTCTCTCTCTCTCATCTCTCTCTCTCTCTCTCTCTCTCTCTCTCTCCTATTAAAAAAAAATTACTATACATCAACGGGTGACGGGATAGCTCAGTGGTCAGAGCACTCCCTATCCCCAGCTAAGGTTAAGCAGTGTCAAGTGGTACTTGGATGGGTGACGGTTTGGCGCCTTGGCTTCAGTACAGTCCCTCAGTTCATCATCATCATCATCATCATCATCATTATCATCATCATCATCCCTTGGTCGGGACGACCGTTGGGGTACCCGCACGGACGCTGCAAGTGGACCGCCAAATGGTTCTGTCCTGGGCTGCTTTCAGGAGGTTTGGTACAGTGAGACCGGTCCACTCCTTGATGTTGGATATCCAGCTTTTGTGTGGTCGTCCCTGCCTCCTTGCTCCTTCCACCATTCCCTGCAGGACTGTCTTTGACAGAGGCACTTCATCTCAAAGGCTTGAATGCGACGTTCTAAATCGGCAGTGAGTGTCCATGCTTCACAGCTGTACAAGGCAATGGATGTGACGAGTGCCTTGTAGAGTCTGACCTTAGTGTGGGTTCTGATGTTATGGTTTCTC
Source organism: Rapana venosa (assembly GCA_028751875.1). NCBI lineage: Eukaryota > Metazoa > Mollusca > Gastropoda > Neogastropoda > Muricidae > Rapana > Rapana venosa. The sequence continues at coordinate 16,720,512 of CM054161.1, read as the reverse complement.
CACACTTTCGCCAGCTTAGTCATGGAGGAGAGTGCCACAGCAAGTCTGATCTTCACCTCTTGTGTGCTCGTACCTTCTTTGGTGATGACTGCTCCAAGGTACTTGAAAGTTTCCACCTCCTCTAGTGTCTCGCCACTCATCTTGATGCTGGTGGGAGTGGTCGGTGTGGTACCGTTCACTAGGATCTTGCTCTTTTCCGTGCTGATCTCCATACCGTGGGCATTGGCTGATGTTTCCAGTCTGGTGGTGAGATCCTGGAGTTCTTCACTGCGGCCCATGAGATCAATATCGTCTGCGAATCGAAGATTGCAGACTGGCCTTCCTCCTATTGTGATTGTGGTCTTGAAGTCAAGGAGGGCCTCCTGCATGATGTTCTCCAGGAACACGTTGAAAAGAACGGGGGATAGCGGGCAGCCTTGTCGAACTCCAACTGAAGTCCGGAAGAACTCCCCGATTTCTCCACCCATGAGGACTGCGCTGTGGGAGCTGTCATACAGCGCCTGGATGACTTGAATCAGGTCCTCGTCGAAGTTATAGTCTCTCATGACTTGCCACAGAGCTTCTTGCCACACTCGGTCGAAGGCCTTCTTGAAGTCAATGAAGTTGTTGTAGAGCTGTAGTTGATGTTGGAGGTGCTTCTCTATGAGCATTCTGATGTTGAAGATCTGCTCGACAGTGCTTCGACCTGGTCTGAATCCTGCCTGTTCTTCTGATAGGATTTCTTCTGCTTGTGGTTTCAGTCTGTTCAAGGCAATGCGTAGCATAACTTTGCTTGGATGGCTTATCAGACTGATTGTTCTGTAATTTTGGCCCTTCTTCAGGTCTCCCATCTTTGGAAGTGGAACTATGATGGATTGGGTCCACTGTTCAGGCCACTCTTTGCTGGTCCAGATGCGTTGGCAGATGATTGTTAGTGCCTTGATCATCTCTGGGCCTCCGTACTTGGTGAGCTCAGCCGGGATGTTGTTAATCCCTGGTGACTTGCCTCCTTTCAAGGATCTTACTGCTTCTTCTATCTCTTCCTCCAGCACCTGTGTGCTTTCAGGATCTGATGGTCTGGGATCTTGCTCGTGAAGTTTGTTCGGATCAGCCTTCAGCTTGTAGTTGTACAGGTCTCTGCAATATTCTGTCCATCTCTTCATGATAGTGGCGCTCTCTGTAAGGACTGACCCCTCTTTGTCTTCAATAACGGAGGTCTTTGGCTGCTGGGACTTGGTTAGTACCTTGATGGTCTGGTACGCCTCCTTGCTGTCTCCTTTCGCCATTGCCTTCTCAACCTTGGAGCATTGTTCTGACATCCAGTCCCCCATGGCCTCAGTCATCTTCTTCTTGATTGACCTGTTGACTGTTCTATACTCTTCGGCCGTTTCTGGGTTTTTGTTCTTCAGTTCACCCAGCTGTAAATGGGTACCTGCCTCTTCAGGGTCAGGGAAGGTAAAGCAGCGAGGGAGAGGAGATGGGCGCCGGCCTCAATATGCTGGCCCCTAGAGAAACAGGTCTCCTGATGGCTCGCTCCCCTATGATCACCTATGGACACCTTTACCTTGATACATCAACCATCTCCCTTTATCCATAGGTACTCAAGGCGACATGTTTGCTGATGACACCAC
>CM054161.1:16713902-16716402 GCA_028751875.1 Rapana venosa | reverse complement strand
TTTTGTTGAGTTCTAGGCCTGTCCATTCGCTGATGTTATCCTCCCAGCTCTTCCTTGGTCTGCCTCTTCTTCTTCCTCCTTGGACAGCGCCTTGTAAAATTGTCTTTGCAAGTCCTTTGGATCTTGTGACATGCCCATACCATTTAAGTTTACGCTTTTTCACGATCGTTAGAAGGTTCTCATAGGGTCCACCGTATGTATACAGTTTTGTAAATGTTGTCATCCGTTTCCACTGGCACACAACGTGCGCTGAAGATGTTCTGTGTGCGTTCGCACACGGGACCACGGTTTATAGTCTCATCCGAAGGATTTTGGATCTCTGAGATTTAAGCTTCCTACCCCTTCCACAAGACCTTGAGTGCTGGACTGGATGTTAGTCCTTTGAATGAGACCATTGACCGAGGTCAAATGTGCACACAGGCACGTGAAAGAACCCATGGCAGCAAAGGAGCTGTCCCTGGCAAAACCCTTTTAAAAAAAAGAAATAAAAATAATGACATTAAAAAACAAGAAAAAAGTACAACTCTCGTAGGGAAGCAAATTCACTTGCAAACAGAAAACTGAAAAACATGGGTGGCGCTGTTCTTGTGGTGACGCGCTCTCCCCTGGAAGAGCAGCTCGAATTTCATTCCAAGAAATATGCCAGGACTGACAGTGATTCACAATAATAATAATGATAATAATAATAATAATAATAATACTGTATGGAACTTATATAGCGCTGAATATTGTAAAGCAACAAATCAAAGCGCTCAGATGACTTTTTTTTAATCGAGGATAATGGAATAAGCACTCATGTGCTTTTTTTTAAAATCCAGTCCCCGTGTGTATGCGGTTTTGTAAATTTTGTCATCTGTTCCCACCGGCACACAATGGCCTACTCTTTCGAAAAGCGGAACAGGATTTAACGTGCGCGCAAGATGTTCTGCATGCGTTCGCACACGGGGCCTCGGTTTATAGTCTAATCCGAAGGACTTTGACATTCAGTTCGATTTTTTTGTCAAACTGGGAAGAAAGGTGGAGGCTGGGAATCGAACCCAGAACCTCACGGTTTACTTGTTGGCAGGCGAACGTCTTAACCATCCTGCCACCTTCCTTCCTAATACAAAATACAATACAAAACAATACAATCCGATGCCACACAATACAATGCCACACAATACAATACAGTACAATGCAGTACAAGACAATGAAATAATACCTCTATATTATTCCTATACTCGTTTGTCAAGTTGCACGATGTGTGTGTGTGTGTGTGTGTGTGTGTGTGTGTGTGTGTGTGTGGGTCTTTAATTTAACGTCTTTGTGCGTGTTGGGGGGGGGGGGGGGGGGGGGGGCGTTTGATGGGCTTTGCGCCATTTAAAAAAAAATCTGTGTATCATCATTATCATCATCGTCATCATCATCATCATCATCGTCGTCATCGTCATCATCATCAGTAGCAGCAGCAGCATTGCTATTGCCATCATCATCATCATCGTCGTCGTCGTCGTCATCATCATCATCATCATCACCATCATCATTATCGTCATCACCATCATCATCACCATTATCATCATCATTATCATCATCAGCAAGCAGCATTGTTATCGTCATCATGTTGTTATCATCATGGTGACCGTTGTCGTCATCGTCGTAGTTCATTTTGCTGCTGCTGCTGCTGCTGCTGCTGCTGTTTACCACTGCTGTTATCGCCAGGGCTCCAGTCACTCTGCTGCTGGGAATGACTGGCCTGCTATAAGAGTACGGCCTGTCTCTCTGATTGTTCCAGAATCAAGCAACTATCTTCCCGGGCCCGATATTTTGCAGCCTTGCGGTCAGAATAAGAGGTGCAAAATAGGGTTGCTGTGCGAGACAAACGAGAAAGAACCGCAAAAGCCAGGGCGTTGCAGTAAGTCTGAAAACAAATGGTGCAGAAAAAGGGACGGGGGAGGGGGGGGGGGGGGGGGGGGGGGGGGGTGGGGGGGAGGGGTGGGGGGTGGGGATAGGGGTGGGTTGTGGCGAGGGGGTGGGGGGGGGGGGGGGGGCTCACATTTTGTAGCTTTTTTTGGGGTGTGGGACAGGGGTGTTACTGGAAAGAATGGTCAAGGTTGGGAATTGAACCCCCCGAACCTCATAGTGTAGTTTTTAGGCAGGTAAACATCTAAACCATCCTGCCAACTTCCCTCACGGTAAAGACAAATCAAAAGCAGCCTCAAAGGAAGAATCTCCCATAATTTATTTATGTGCCGAGGGCCGAGGGGGGCGGGGCGGGAGGGGGGGGGGGGGGGGGGGGGGGGGGGGGGGGGGGGTAGTACACATGACGTGGTGGTGATGCCCCGCACAAGTTGGAGACTCTTGCTGATCTCTACGTGGGGGGAGACTTTTTCCTGAGACTAACATTGGTTCACACTTTATTCCATGCCAGTTCCTTCACATTGAAAAAAAAAAGTTGTGTGAAAAAGTTGGATTAAATTGTCTAATTCCTCACTCATACCTGAAATGTGCGTTGTGTTAACTG
>CM054161.1:16693902-16701402 GCA_028751875.1 Rapana venosa | reverse complement strand
GTTAAAATGCCGCCAAGGAGATCAATGTCATCAGCAAAGCGCAACTTTTTGCAAATGGATCTGTCACCAGTAGATTCAGTGGTGTTGATTTCAGGGGAGAGTCTGTTGCATGATCTTGTTGGAAAAGAGATTTGTTAACGTAGGCACGAGCATGCAACCCTGTCCGACGTGCGCGCGCGTGCGTGTGTGTGTGTGTGTGTGTATGTACCTGTGTGTGTATGTTGTTTTTTAAATTTATTTTATTTATCTTATTCTTTTATATCGAGGATAATGGAATAAGCACTCATGTGCTTTTTTTACATCCGGTCCCCGTGTGTATGTGTGCATGACTGTGTGTGTGTGTGTGTGTGTGTGCGTGCACGTGTGTGTGCATGACTGTGTGTGTGTGTGTGGTGTGAGCGCGCGTGCGTGCGTTATGCATACGCACAGGGCTGATGAACGGAAGCCAGTGTGGAGGAGATCGGGTGGCGGAGTGTGGACACTTGCTGATCTGCCTGTCCCTGGATGACAGTGGGGGGGACTGTGAGTGCGTCTTCAGGGCAGAGCGAGGGCTGAAAAAACCCTGCAGTAGGTCCCTCCCCCCCCCGCCCCCACCCCCCCAACCTTCTCTCTCTCTGTCTCTCTCTCTCTCTCTCTCTCTCTCCCTCTCTCTCTCTCTGTCTCTGTATCTGTCTCTCTCATTGCTTTTTTAAAAAATTGTTGTAAGCACACTGACCGACCCGAAGGCCATGTCATGGCTTTCCTGTCTGAGGTGGATAGGTTGTCAAACTCGGGGGGACAACAGTGACAGACATCCTCACAAGACTTGGCAGCAAGATCTGGCAGACCGGAGAGTGGCCAACACCTTGGACCCAACCACTCATCATTGTGCTCCCCATGAAAGGCAATCTACAGCAATGCCAAAACTATCAACGATCAGCCTCATAAGCCTTGCCAGTAAAGTTACAAGTCACCTTGAACATACTTAAGCCACGGGCAGAAGAGATCATCGCCAAAGAACAGGCAGGCTTCCGCCCAAACAGTTGTACTACAGAACAAATATTCAACCTGCGAGTTTTGTGTGAGAAATACAGCCAGCACCAACAAAAACTGTACCACGTCTTCATAAACTTTAAAAAGGCGTTCGATCGTGTATGGCATGACACGATATGGACCGCAATGAAGAAGTACAACATGGCACAAAAGGTCATCCAGACCATCAAAGAGCTATACGCAAAAGCCACCAGCGCAATGCTTGTCCCAGGCACAGTTGGAGAATAGTTTATATACCTCAGTGGGAGTCTGTCAAGGCTGTCTCCTATCGCCGACACTGTTCAATATCTTCCTTGAATGCATAATGACTGATGCCTTAGAAGACCATACTGGCACAGTCAGTATCTCGGAGGGCGGACAATCACCAACCTCAGGTTTGCTGATTACATCGACGGACTGGCAGGAAACGAACAGGAACTAGTCAACCTAGTGTACCACTTGGACAAAATCCTCCAGATACGGCATGGCGATCAGTGCCGTGAAGACAAAACTCATGACAAACAGTGCCCAGCCAATCACTACCAAGATCACAGTCAGTGGAAAAGAACTTGAGGTTGTAGATCACTTCAACTACCGTAGAGCTATTACTAGTGAAGAAGGTTCAAAGACCAAAATCCTCGCAAGAGCTGCACAAACAGCAGCAGCAATGGCGAAGCTTAAGACCATCTGGAAAGACCGAAACATCTATTTCAGGACCAAGGTCAAGCTACTGCATGCACTGGTCATCTCCACATATCTGTATGCATGCGAATCCTGGACATTGAATGCAGATCTACGAAGGAGGATCCAGGCTTTGGAGATGAGATGCCTCAGAAGACTCCTTCGCATTTCATACACGGACCACATTACCAACGAAGAAGTCCGACACACCGTCACCCAACAAGTAAAGCACTACGAGGACCTGCTGACCACAGTCAAGAAAAGGAAGCTCATATGGTATGGACATGTGACAAGATCAGATGGGCTCCCCAAGACCATACTGCAAGGAACAGTGCAGAGGAAGAGAAAGCGAAATGGGCAGACATCACTGAATGGACCGGGAAGAGCTTCTCCACAACCCAGGCACTTGCCCACAACCGCCGCAAATGGAACCAACTGGTGTAAAGTTCATCACTGCAGTGCCCCTACGGCCCTGGAGGGTGTTGGGAGCAGATGAGATGAGACGGTGGATCGGTGGTCTAGAGGTAAAGCGCCTGCCTAGAAAGCGAAATGTCCGGGTCTGAAGTGTGCGGTAGTTTGATCCCCGTTTGCGCCCAAAACTTTTGCCCCATCCATTAGGTCATGAGTGAGGGTCTGGGTGCTAATCTTTCGGATGAGACGATAAACCGAGGTCCCGTGTGTTACACAAAATTATCTAGCGCACGTAAAAGAGCCCACGGCAACAAGAATTGTCCCTGGCAAAGTTCTGTAGAAAAAAAAGCCACTCTGATAGGGAAACAAATACAGCTGCAGACAGAAAAAGAAAAAAAAATTATGGGTGGCGCTGCTCTTGTGGCGACGTGCTCTCTCCGAAGATAGCAGCCTGAATTTCATACCAAGTTGCCGTGACTTAAAGTGGTATAAAATTCAGATTGAGTAGCTACGGTTACATTTACTTCTGTTGTGAAATCCACACCTCCTAATCCGTTCAAGTATTCTTCACCACAGACCTGACAAACATGGCATCAATTACATGCCAAAGTGCCTGAATCATGTCGGTCCTTAAGGATGATCACTATAAACCAGGCCGTGCTGAGGACCCCAGCCAAGCCGCTGAGGTATTCATCCTCGGGGTGACAGCAATCCATAAACACGATGATGAATACAAAACATACAATGGAAAAAATGTAATATGGGCAAATAACAGTAAAAAAAAGGTAAAGGTGTCCTCCCATAACCTATACGGTCGTGGGGGAGCGAGGCGTCAGAGACCTCACTTCTCTAGGGCCAGCATATTGAGGGCGGCGCCCATCTCCTCTCCCTCGCTGCTTTACCTTCCATGACCCTAAAGAGGGCAGGTACCCATTTACAGCTGGGTGAACTGGGGGAACTGTACTGAAGCCAAGGCGCGCAAACGGTCACCCATCCAAGAGGTAACCACGCTCGACGCTGCTTAACTTGGCTGGGGGAAAGCGAGTGCTCCGACCACTGAGCTATCCCGTCCACAGTACAGAATGAATATCCTGTGCCTACCAACCCAGTGTTTAGAGTATTACCACCCTAACCTCCTGCCTGTCTGCCCGCCTGCCTGCCTGCCTGTCTGTCTGTCTGTCTCTCTGTCTCTGTCTCTGTCTCTGTCTCTCTCTCTCTCTGTAAGGGGGGGGGGGCGACGTCACTGTATGTGTCTATGTGTTGGGGAAGGGGGATGGGAGTGGAATTCACACTGACGTGTGCATAATTATGCACAACATGTTTTCCTTTATTTCTCGTCTTACAGTTTGGGAGAAACTGTAAATAGGTACTTGCCTCTTTAGGGTCAGGGAAGGTAAAGCAGCGAGGGGGAGGAGATGGGCGCCGCCCTCAATATGCTGGCCCCTGGAGAAGCTGAGGTCTGTGATGCCTTGCTCCCCTACGACCACATAGGTTATGGGATACCTTTACCTTTACTTTAGACTGGGAGTGCAGAGGGTATATTGTAAGTCAAAAGTCAAGTCAAGGTGAAATGTTTCTTTCAGATGGGACATTGAATAAGCAACACATTTGCTTTTTTCATCACACACACACGCACGCACGCACGCACACACACACACACACACACACACACACACACACACACACACACGTACGCACAAAGTTAACATCAGTGCCGACTCCATTTCCCCCAAAAGTCCTTCGGATGAGACTATAAACCGAGGTCCCGTGTGCGAACGCAAGTAGAACCTCTTGTGCACACGTTAAAACCCGTTCCGCTTTTCGGAAGAGTAGGCCATGTGTGCCGGTTGGAACGGATGACAAAATTGACAAAACTGCATACACACGGGGACTGGATGGAAAAAAGCAAATGAATGCTTATTCCATTATCCTCGAAATAAAAGAATTATAAAAACCACACACACACACACACGCACGGACGTACACGCACGCAGGCACACACACACACACACACACACCACACACACACACACACACCGTGTAAATAAAATCTGAAAATAATCTGAATCACACGCACACACACACACACACACACACCGTGTAAATAAAATCTGAATATGAAAATATTCTGAATCTGAATCACTCACACACACACACACACACACACACACACACACACACACACACACACACACCGTGTAAATAAAATCTGAAAATAATCTGAATCACACACACACACACACACACACACACACACACACTTACACACTGTCCACAGCACATATGCGCACACGTGCACCCAACAATAGGTGATGACGACGATGATGATGATGACGATGATGATGTCAGTGATTGATGAAGACAACGATGATGGTGTCCACGAGACAACGAACTGCTCCTCCTCCTCCTCCTTTGTGTGTGGCGCAGATATCCCCAAGTCAGGTTTTTGCGGCAACGGTGCTCAGGGTCAGTGCGGTGAGGGGCTGGCCTGCAGGAGAGCCGGGAAAGAGGCTTGCCGCTGCCAGACCGAAGGACAGCTCTGCCGTGAGTGCCGCTGCTGCTGCTGCTGCTGCTGCAGATGATGATGATGATGATGATGGTGCTAGTTGTAGTGGCGGTGATGATGATGATGATAGAGAGTTTTTTGTCCCTGGTAGAAATTTGTTTAAAGAAAAAGCCATTCTGATAAGGGAAACAAATACAGTTGCAGACAAAAACAAAAATTACACAAAAATGGGTGGCGCTGTTCTTGTGGCGACGTGTTCTCCCCGGGGGAGAGCAGCCCGAATTTCACGCAATCTGTCGGGACTTAAAGTGGTATAAATAAATAGGTAAATTAATGAATAGTGGTGATGATGATGGTTGTGGTGGCGTTGGTGATGATAATGATCATAGAGGTGATGGTTGTAGCGGTGGTGGCAATGGTGATGGTAATGGGTATTGAGGTGGTGTTGGTTGTAATGATTGTGATAGCAGATGGTAGTGGTGCTAGTTTGTGGTGGTGATTCTGCTACTGCTGCTGCTGCTGCTGCTGATGATGATGTTGATGATGACGATGATGATGATCATGACAATGTTGCTGCTGCTGACGACGACAATGATGACGATGACAACGACGACGAAGACGATACTAACTGAAAATGATGAACAAGCCCCCCTTAAGATGAGCCCTACCTCTAGGTTCCAGTCATCACCCCTCCAAAGAACAACAACAGTGATGCAATGAGCAGAGAGAGTATTGGATACCTCTTTAAGTCACGGCAGATTTCTCTGACATGGCCAACATTCAGTTTTCTTTCTAGAATTTCTGAGACAGTGTCAGGGGCTTTTGTAGGGTGCGTGTTTCACCACAGTAACCAAGAGTGGTCGGAAACGCGCCTGGCTGACAAAATCACTTGCCATCACCATCATTCACTTTGTGCTGATCTTGTGCTTAATAAGGGGACGGGGTAGCTCAGTGGTCGGAGCACTCGCTTTACCCCAGCCAAGTTAAGCAGCGTCGAGCGTTGGTTACCACTTAGATGGGTGACCGTTTGCGCGCCTTGGCTTTAGTACAGTCTCCCAGTTCACCCAGCTGTAAATGGGTACCTGCTGCTTCAGGGTCAGGGAAGGTAAAGCAGCGAGGGAGAGGAGATGGGCGCCGCCCTCAATATGCTGGCCCCTTGAGAAGTGAGGTCTCTGACGCCTCGCTTCCCTACGACCTGATAGGTTATGGGACACCTTTACCTTTACCGGTGCTAATACTGCCTGGGTCCTGGCATAGGTTTGGCGATGCATTCATTGACACTCTACTCTACACCAATCTCATTCTCTGTCCGCTTCGACCTCTTTCTTGCAGGTCTGTGTTGTCTAGCAAGATGATTTTTTTAGGGGGGGGATAGGCCGTGGGATCTTGTGACGTGGTCATGGCTTCAGGACTCCCTTGACTCTTTGAGAAGTTGTTTTTGACACTGCGCTGACTTTTTGTTGTTGTTTAGGTAGCAAGTTTGTAATGGGTGTGGCTGTGTGTTTTGTGTTGTTGTTGTTGTTTTGTTTGTTGTTGTTTTTTTCTTGTTCGACGTTCCTCGGTTAGATCTCCGAGGCTCGCTTATAATATTTTTGTTTGTGACCGTTTTGGGCCACCATCAAGGTAGCCGCATTCCGATTTCGGAGATGATGTCTCAGCACACCAGTGTGCATGTGGGATTTTGTTATTGTTGTTGCTGTTGTTGTTGTTGTTGTCACCTGTACTTACGGACTCAGATGGCCTACTCTTCTCGAAGACAGAACGGGTTTTGACATGTGCGCAAGATGTGCTGCGCGCGTTTCCACACTATAGTCTCATCCGAAGGACTTGTGGAGGACTTCTTTTTTTGCGGGTGGGGTGGGGGTGGGGGGTGGATCTCTTTGAACGGGCGTCGCGTCCAGTACTGTTGCTGCTGCTGTTACTACTATTACTACGACGACGACGGCGGCGACGACGACTACTATTACTACTGCTACTGCTGCTGCTGCTCCTGCTGCTACTACTTCTGGCTCTGCTACTACTACTACTGCTGCTGCTATTTCTAGCACTACAACTACTACTACTACTACTACTACTACTACTACAGGCACTACTACTACTACTACTACTACCACTACCACTACTACTACTACTGCTGCTGCTGCTGCTGCTGCTGCTGCTGCTGCTTCTTCTACTACTACTACTGCTACTGCTGCTGCTGCTGCTAATGATAATAGGAAGAAGACGCTAAAGGCAGACAAAAAAGGACACAAGACCTGTCTAACCATCAACAAATCTTCCCTACAGCCATTCCTGCACAGGGAGTCTGTGACGAGGACCTGCAAAACCAGTGTGACTCCAACACCAAACAAGTTTGCGGAACTTCTTCAGAAAACGAGAGCCTAATCTGCTGTAAGTACTACTGTCTGCACACACACACGCACGCACGCACGCACGCACGCACGCACGCACGCACGCACACACACACACACACACACACACACACACTCACACGCACGCAGGCACACACACACACACACACACACACACACACACACACACACACACACACACCAGACAGACAGACAGACAGACAAAACCAACAAATGACAGCTCCAAAGTTGGAATGCGGCTACCTTCGTGGTGGGTAAAAATGGTCGCATAGGCAACAATTTCTCCATTGGTGAACCTTGGAGCTCTAGCCGAGGAACGGGAAACAAAATTAAAAAACGAAACAATGCCCAAAGACAAAATCAAAAACGCCAATACAAACGACCTTCCAACAGAACAAACAGTACATATAATTTCATGTTGTTTATAGCTCTACCGACCATGAAGGCCATAATATTCATCTCATCTCATCTGCTCCCGTAACCCTCTCCGGGGTCGCAGTGACGAACGTTGCACCAGTT
>CM054161.1:16663902-16688902 GCA_028751875.1 Rapana venosa | reverse complement strand
CAGGTTTTGGTCACTCTCCGGTCTGCCAGATGTTGTTGCAAATTATTGTGAGGATATCTATCACAATTGTCCCCCGTGTTTGATCAGCTCTGCTGGGATGTTGTCAATGCCTGCAACTTTCCCGTTTTTCAGCAATTTGATTGCTGCCTCAACTTCTTCACGAAGGATAGGGAAGTCATCATCCTCTGACGAGTCCTGACTTGAAAGTACCCTGGGTCACCTCGTGTCTGATGGTTGTAGAGCTCTGAATTATCTGTCCATCTGTTAATGATATCTTTTTCTTCTGTGAGGCAGTTCCCGTCTTTGATGTTGTTGACTCTTGCCTGCTTCTGCTGTGTGAGCTCTTTTACAATTTGATAGGCTCTTCTGCTATTGTTCTTAGCCAAATTTTCTTCGATATCTGAGCATTGTTTGTCAATCCATTCTTTTTTGGCCTTTTTCATGTCTTTCTTGATCTTTTTGCTGATCTCTCTGTATTCCCCTGCTCCTGTTGTGTACTTGACACTCTTCAGTTCACTTCGTTTATCATACATATCCAGGATTTTATCTGTGATCCACGGTTGTTTTTTCTGGCGGTGCTTGCCAAGTAGTTTGCTGTTTCCGTCATCCCTGTATTGAAACTGTTGGTTATTGTCTCTGCATCCTTATCGAGTGCAACCGATGCAGCAAATTTTCCGCCTATGATGAAATCCTGCCCATGATGGGATACAAGGCAATACAATAATGCAAAGGACATTCAGGGCTGGCGATATACTAGTAATCGATATCGATCAGGGCAGCATACACCACCCAATCCATGAAAACCCAACCTGAAACGTCCCAAACCACGTGTCGTCAACTAAATCAATGAGTTAAGAGTTCATCTACAGGTGAAATAAACAGGATCTGTGTGTGTGTGTGTGTTGCAGAGGGGGGGGGGGGGAAGAGAGAGAGAACTCTGAAAATGGTTTAATGGTACATCGGCCTTAGGCCACAATACACCAAATGAGGGGGGGGGGGGGGGGGGGGGGGGGGGTGAAGGCATGAAACAAACATAGGAAACATTTCAAACATATTACTGTCAATCATAAATTTACTCTCATTTATACTCACATTTCTAAGTCTCCCCATGTGGGACAGTTTATCTTAATATTCATGATGCTATTCACCACATTCATAAAGACTTCAAATCATAAACTATGAGGGTTAAGTCCCCGTTTCATATGACACATCATCTTCTCCTCAAAACAACGTAACAAGCTTATACTCCCATAAACTAGGTGGATACTCTATACCTTTTTTAAACAAAATCTTTATACTGAGCAATAACAACATGATATCATCATTGTTATCGTAATTGTAACCCAACTATGTTTAACTCATAAAAGACACATCACACAAAATCTTCATTACCAAGTGTTTATAGAGAATGACAGGAATGGGAAGGGGAGAAAACTATCGGGTACACTGCATCATGGATATGATCTTGCTTCCCTTCCAACACTTTTTAAAAGTAAAAATAATAATGGCATGAAACATAAACATAGGAAACGTTTCAAACATATTTCTGTCAATCATAAATTTACACTCGTTTTTACTCACATTTCTAAGTCTTCTCATGTGGGACAGTTTATCTTAATATTTATGATGCTATTCACTACATTCATAATGATTGTAAATCATCATAAACTATGAGAGTTTAGTCCCGTTTCAAATGGCACATCATCTTCTCCTCAAAACAACTGTTTCAAGCTTATATTCTCATAAACTAGGTGGATACTCTACACCTTTTTCTTTTAAACAACATCCTTATACTGAGGAGAGAGAGAGAGAGAGAGAGAGAGAGAGAGAGAGAGAGAGAGAGAGATTTCCACTAAAATTCGTTGTTTGCATTCATTCGTTTTAGGACTTTGAATCATCGACTGTCTATACAGAAAGAATTTTAGGCCTCTCTCAGAATGAAAGAAAATGTACAGAAATGTGACTGTGGTAAACTTGAGGATAAATTTCATTTCAATGCATTTTTTTCATGGAATGTTGCAGTAAATAACTAACCAAATGTTTCTACACGCGCCCAAATGTTTTGATATTCCACATCTTGTTTCATCAAAATTAATAGTAAAAGCAAACAAAAACTCGCTACACTTATATACTATTTGAAAAGTAGGAATGAGTTTAAAATGTAAAAAATGTGATTAGGTTGTGTTTTTTTTTAAAATGTACTTCTTTTTGTTTTCTACATTGTTGTGATAGCATGAACATTTACTAGTTGGATGTTGTACCAATTTAGGTGTTGAATATTCATGATTTTTCTATCCGTCATGTTGATAATGACTGCATGGTTACAGAGCATCGATTGTTCTGCACATTACCATTAGGATGAATGCATTAATTGTGAATTTGACATTTTCATGTACACCCTGTGGGTATTTTTTCAAAAATAAAATCTTGTTCTTGTTCTTGCAAACTTCTTCACGAGTTCTCTTCCTCTCCTTCACAATTCCTCTCCTTTACAATTCCTCTTCTTCACAGTATAAGTACCTCTTCTTCATTTTCGCAATTCCTCTTCTTCTTCTCGTCTCGTCTTCTAGTCATGTTGGTACAAATCAAGCACTTTGAAGCTGTGCAGAATGCCAGATCTAGGCTTGAGAATGCGACTATATACTTTTACTCTCCATCAAAAGAGAAAATTTCCTCTGCAGTCAAGATTATGGCTGCCTATATGGAAAGGTAGGCTACTAGAAGACAGCTACACAAGCAAACTTCTCATCCAGAGTATGTGGACAATCTCACAGTGATTGATTATCATTCCAGAGAGAGAGAGAGAGAGAGAGGGTGCATTATCTGGGCGACTCCTAGAGAGTTAAGCTGGGGAACACTGAACAACAAGTCCATGTACATGGTTGGTCAGGAAGATGTAATGTTGCTGCCATCTTTTCTGTTCGTTTGGTTTTCCTTGAATACGTTGCAAGTTTTCTATTAACAAAAAGTTAAAAAAGCAAAACAAAAAGAAAAGAGACTGGCAGCTGCTGTGATTCTTGTGCACATGCTAAAAGCCCCACCTGCCTTTCCTAGAAGCACAGGCCAGGGCTACCGACCGGATGACACAAGCATGCCCAGCATGCATACTAGGAGAGGGAGGTATGGGCTCCATAGCCACAGCGTTGGTTCAACAGGCATCTATAGGTCTACACACTGCCTGAAAGAGTCAGTGCAGCATCCCAACAACTCTTCAATGAATTCACAAAGACGTGTGTGTGTGTGTGTCCTCGAAATAAAAGAATAGAATAAATAAAATCCAATTCAATCTTGTTGTTTATAGCTGCCACAAATGAAATAAAATCGATTTTAACAAGTCCTCTGTTCTACTGGCACACAATGATCTACTTTTCCAATAGGCGGAAGAGGCCTTAACATGGGTGTGTAACAGTTCTGCATGCACTCACACAAGGGATCCCTGTTTATAGTCTCATGTGAAGGACTTGCAGGGGAGTGGAGCCAGTACTGATGTTCACTCCTGGCAAAGATTCCCCTTGAATGACTCCACTGCCTCAGTAGCAGCTTGAACCCGGGCCATTAGCTTTCAGCTCAATGCCCTAACTACCAGACTATCCAGCCCCTTGATACCGGTTTTAATTGTAGCACTAAATGAAAAATCTACAGTCTTGCAAGTAGCATGCAAACAATAAAATCTAACATAGTGCTGACACTGAAGTATTGACATTTCAAAGTTGAAAATTGTAATCAAACTACACAGAATTTCTCCTAGTTGAACTGTAGATTTTTTTTATGACAATATATTCTTATCAAAATCTAACATGGTGCTGACACGTAAGTACTGGCATTTCAAAATGAAAATCTGAATTCCTCTTCTTCTTCATCAAACGCTCAGACAACTACTGTTGTCTGTCATATGAGTGAAAATGCATCACGATGCCTTTAAGCACCTGACAAGTCAGGCCCAGCACATCCAACTTAAGCTTGGGAGAGAACTATTATTTTTTAAATTCTTTCTTGAAAAAAGGGCAAGACAATGGACCAAGAAGGCAGAAAATAGATAGGAGGATGTGACAGGAAGAAAAGGAACAAGGCAGAAAGAGAGGGATAGAAAAGAGGGAATTCCTGGCACAGAATTTCCAGAAGGTAGGGGTGCAATTTATACTGACAGGCCTTTGGCATTGTCATGGGGAGAAAATTTGAATCAAACATCACAAAATCTCTCCCTAGTAGAACTTCAGATTTTCTTTATGACAATAATTCTTATCATACAAAAACGGAAACAAAACAAAAACAAACCCCCCCCCAAAAAAGCAGAGAAGTTAAGGATGTTATTCGACAGCTTTTAAAATGCGGATTTTCTTCTGAGTACAGAAAAGTGTTTCCCATTCATTCTCTGACAAGCATTCTCTTTCAATGGCAGAAGCAGTCTTTCCCAGTTTTATTCAAGGAAACAAAAAAACAACCACTTTCTTACAGCAAATTTCTATGGTAAAATTATGCACAGCATGGTGTGAGTGTGGGTGTGTAAGCACATGCACTTTGAATGTACACTCATGCATACTCTGTGTGTGTGTGTGTGTGAGTGTGTGTGCACGTGCATGTCTGAGCACACAGTCTTGCATGCATACATACATTCAACGATACGATTGTACATACACATAGCATGACTGTAAAAGAAACAACTTGCATTATTATTACCATTGCCTAAACAATCTTTAACCTCCACCCCCCCCCCCCCCCCCCCCAAACCAAACAGAAATCAAAGTCACATCATCACAATACCACACCACGACCCTCCCCAGACAGGGCAAAACAAGGCTTCTGTTCTGTTCTGTTAGCTGGTTGCAGAGGCCATTTATTCCCTCTATCAGGGAACAAGCACTATCATCAGCAGAGTCAGTCATGGCACCCACAACGACAAACACAAGGGATTCTCCATGACACAGGTCCCTTCATCTTCCTCATCTTCTTCCAAACTCTGTGGTCGTCTTTGAACCATTGACAGTCAGGTGTAGGGGTTTTAAAAAAAATGCCCAGCCAAAAGAAGCCCCCAAAGTTGTTCACTACCCAATCCAATCCTGTTGTGTATTATAGCCCCGCCAACTTGTTCAGTAACATAGCCATAAAACACAGATAAAACATAAATACAATGCAATGCTCAATACACTTACAAAATACATCATATTGCAAAAATGGATCAACGATCATTCTATTCTGCATTCAAGGTCAATGATAAAAATGCATAATGCCTATAGATAAAGAACACATAACCATAGCAAAGTTTTAAAAAAAATTAAAAGCTATTGAATATTCAAAATGGTCATTTCTGGCATCAAGTCCATGAGAAAACTGCACACAATGCTCAGGACACAGTACTGAAACACAGCAAGTTAATAATGACGACGACATGTACAAGTAGACATTCTGTGACTGGGTATGATCATGCCAAGGACTGTCACACCCGTTCATCTCACAGTCTGATCTGCCAGCCACAGCCTTTTCCCTGACAGGACAACAACTTGAAAGATAATGACAGCTGGCACAACTGTCTTAAAGTAAAGGTGTCCCACAACCTATGTGGTCATAGGGGAGCGAGGCATCAGAGACCTCAGCTTCTCCAGGGGCCAGCATATTGAGGGCGGTGCCCATCTCCTCTTCCTCATTGCTTTACCTTCCCTGACCCTAAAGGGGCAGGTACCCATTTTCAGATGGGTGAACTGGGGGACTGTACTGAAGCCAAGGTGTGCAAACGGTCACCCATCCAAGTGGTAACCATGCTTTCATACAGCTGCCAAATCACTTGTCCATTTAAAAAGGCTGACAGCTCTTTTTTTTTTTTTGGGGGGGGGGTTGGAGAAGACTATATGAAAATGACTTCTGGACCAAAAAGGTTACCATTTTAGCAGGAGACATACGAGTTTGGTGAATCCACCTTCTTGACTCATATCTACCAGCTCTGAACTGTTTTTGTACAACGATATGCTATTGTGTTACCTGATACTTACCTCTGTTGGTTACCAAGATACATATGGTTGCTTCGACTTTGAAAATTTGTAGCGGACGAGTTAACGGGTATGTAAGAAACTGAAGGGTACGGTTGTATTCTACAATTACCTAAGAGTGTCAATGTAGCATTGGACTGGCTGTGAAAGTCTTTGTTTCAGTACTCTACTCGGAGAATGAATGGGACTGAGTTTGTCTCTTCATTGCTCAGCAAGAAGGCATTTGCTATGTCTATGTGTCATTTTATATGTTGGCTACTGACATTGCACTGATTCCACTGTAAATATCCACTGTGCAGACACACTTTCTCCTTCTTATCTACTATTTATAAGTATCTGGGATATAAAGAATAAACACTTATGAATTTTCTGTAATAATGAGAATATCACACCCCCATTTTTTCATAAAACTGGAAACTATTCTTTTTGTCTAAATAAATCAGTCAATAATACAGAGAATTTTGTCAGTTTTTGTTGCTTGCTGGCTTATTTCCTCTAACATCTAATCTCTACATTTCACATTTGTGACAGTGCACGTGAAAACCATGGACAAGTCACCAGCTGTAGTTTCTGGCTATGCACTGTTAAAGTGAACATTGCTAAAGCCGTGGTCACTGATCATCTGGAGACTGAAACACGCGTATGTGAAAAAGTAATACAGTTAACTGAGATCTGTTTTTTGTGTCTTGTTCAGAATGATCTCTTCTTTAATATTACACTCAATCTCATGCATTTAAAAAAAAAAGAAGTCTGACACGGTATACAAATAACCAGTACAGAATGAATACAAAGGAAGCAATTAACTGGTACAGAGTGACTTAAGTCTCATCATCAAATCTTTTCTTCACACACTTACTGGTTATTCAATCTCTTCTCTTCCAGAGGTAATGAAGTAACAGAATTTATGATAGTAAAAATGAGGCCAAGATTTGTCATTAAAAAAAATTATACACACAAAAAGAAAGAAAAGTGATACACAAAAGGATACATGGGAAGAAAAGAGAAGAGGAAAAAGGAGAAAAAAGAAACGGATAATTTCAGATAATATACCATGAAAAATATGACAGGCAAAGAGACAGAAAGACAGGGGTTCATTTTAAAGTGGTTTATTCATTGTCAACAACATCATGGTCAGTGTGACTAACTCGCAATAAACTGTGAAGACAGAGACTGATTGCCAGGACAGAAAACACACTGTTGATTCTAGGATTTCAAAACAGAGGGAAAAAATGAAAAAAGGGAACTACCCCCCCCACCTCCCCCAAAGCCAACCTACAGATCTCTACAAGGTGATCTTTTGTCACATAATTACATTGTTATGATGTGGTGTAAATGTATGCACAATTATACATCTATGTATTTTTTTCCCCATATTATCCAGTCAAACTCACAGTCAATAACAACTCAGATTAGTCTTGTCACTGATAAAGTCCTTTCCTAGTTGTGGCTCACTTCACCTTTAAAACCACTGTCACCACCACTACCCAATCCTTGTAGGTACACACTCATGCATCCCCTCCCGGTCATTCAGTGATGCGACCTTTGTTAACTTTTTGTGCCCTTGCACGCAACATTTTTTGCATAAAAAACTACAAGAATCCTGCAATGGTGCAGCCTAGAATTTACACTGAAATAATAGAACACTGTGAATCCTGCAATGGTGCAGCCTAGAATTTACACTGAAATACAGAACACTGTGGACGGTTCTGAGCTCTGTAATGCTCCTTACCCAAAGCTGAGTCAGTCATGGGCTCAATGGAAAGTCTGAACCATATACACAAAATTACGTCAGCCACTTTTTGGTTGCAGCTCTTGAGTGTTGCTCTTTATACCTGATCTACCACTGGACACTTCACACAGACTATACAAACTCCATACATTAATTATTAAGCGTTTTGATTTGTTGACAAGATTCAGCGCTATATATCAAATTCCATACATTATTATTATTATTGCCCGATAGCCACAAGGATGTAGGTCATGAAACGAACTAAGGTTATACTTCCAGCCTAGACAAATCCTGGCAAGAGCAGGACCAATAAGGATTACGAAATTCACTAGAAATAAACGAAAAAGGATTTAGGTTGTGCTACACTTAATGCCCAGATCCTACAGCAACACAAGTTTCGGCTCCTCCTTTGCTTCCTTGTCAGTCATGTTCATTTTGTAGTAAACGGTCTTCAGTCTACGAGATTCTGGGCAACTGTTGCCAGAGATATGTGTATGATAAAAATCACGTTAAAAGCAAGCACAGCAGTCAGTCCTAGCAGGGGGCGGTAGAGCTTTGTAACTAGAGCCTTGAGCTCGTGATCCAGCTTTGAGCCACCCTGCGCTAGTACTAGGGGGGGTTTCCCATGGAGCTAACGTCAGTACTGACTCCACTCCCCTGAAAGTCATTCACACGAGGCTATAAGTTGAGGTCCTGTGTGTGAACGCATGCAGAACATCTTATAAATATGCTAAAACCTGATCCATCTCTTGGAAGAGTAGGTCACTGCTTGCTGGTTGGAATGGATGACAAAATTTTTAAAAAACGCATGTATACTGGTGTTGTTTAGACATAGTTCGTGAAGTGGGAATGCGGCCACCTTCATGGTAGGCAAAAAACGGTTGCATATATATATATATATATATATACATGCAAAATCTCACCATTGGTGAACACTGGACCTGTAACCAAGGAACAGGAGAGAAACGAACATGTGACCACTGTGACTACGCTACTACTGTCAAGTAAACAGCTTAATCAACTCCCAATGTCATAAAATGCACCAAAGCGCAGTTGTACGGTACTCATGAAGCCCAGTCAAGTGCAGTAGTGTCATACACTACTTTTATAAGCTGAGTATGACCACCATGCTGGGCATGCACACTAAATACCTCATGAGAGCGATTGTCTAATGGCTGCTGGAGGTAAAATCTTTTCTGCATCAATTCAGGCAAGTTTTTCACCAGACTTTTTGTGACCCACCTTTTCTTCAACACAGTCGAATCTACATTCCATACCTAGTTGACTCTATAAGTATTTAATTTTTGTGTGAAGGATAATCGTAAGTGTTAGGACTAAGAGAGGATAGCCAGAGTGAAGGAACTAGGTCACCTGAATGTACTAGCAATCTCAAATTTTTTTTAAGAGTTTCCAACTTTCAGACCTGTCACTTTTGTGTGATAAGATCATTCCAGACAATGCCATATGGGTTGAGATTTCTGATTTATTTTTAAATAGAAAAAAGCTTTAATCAGCTCAGTTTAGTCGTGGATCGAAACTTCTATGGCAAGTGATCTATGCCTAAGTTTGTCAGTGTGGTGCAATTGACAAGGCTACAAATTGATTTTAGTTTTAGTTTTTTAACTCTTTACTGCCAAGTTTCTGACAGGAGAACTGTCTTCAGCTCCAAGTATTTTTCAGCGCTGTTGCCGATTTCTCTGCATTCAGTCTGTGTCAGAAGAACACGGTTGGTTCCCCCCCCTTTAAAACTGGGTCAGGGTTGAGGGATATGTCTGACATCCCACATGCAAGTCAACTGAGGTGTGAAACCTTGTTACTTGATGAAAAACTGTCCTTTTTATCATGACTCTCACCATCAATGAAAGTCGCCTGTGGTGACCCACAGTGCCGACTATGGGGGTGAAAGAGTTAATACACAAAAGCATGATTAACACTTTTTGTTTCTTGTGTTTTCACACAAAACACATGCAAACACCACTTACACTATTGTGTTTTATATGTTTATTACAGCTTACATCATACTCGCAGACAAAATAAACAAATAACTTTGAAACATGATACACACATGGAACAGAAAGAATGCAACATAATAAAAACACAATCGTTTGCCAAGATTATCCTCAAATTTCATGCAGTTCTGTTCTACAGTAAAAGAGATATTACACGTCAGACATACCTACCCATTTCAGCTCATTTGGCCAAATCCTTCCATGAACAGAAATTTGACAGTGTCAGTTCTCTGCACGAGACTTGCTTGATCCTGCCTGTGTTAAATCAAGAGCGGGCACCACACAACACCACCAACGCAAGTTTTGGCAGCCGTGCAGGTCCTCCTCTGCTGGGTAGCAGCACGGTGGTTCATGATAGCTAGTTCCCTGTTGACTGTAAGCTCTATACAGAGGAAAAGCTAACCTGGGCAGGGCAATGTGAGTTAGGTGGAGTTAGGTTGAGAACCACTGCATTAAATGAGGTAAAGATAAAAAAGGTGTCCCATAACCTACGTGGTCATAGGAGAGTGAGGCATCAGACCTCAACTTCTCTAGGGGCCAGCATATTGAGGACAGGGCCCATCTCCTCTCCCTCACTGCTTTACCTTCCCTGACCCTGGAGAGGCAGGAACCCATGTACGGCTTGGAGAAATGGGGGACTGTACTGAAGCCAAGGCGCGCAAATGGTCACCCATCCAAGTGGTAACCACGCTCGATGCTGCTTAACCTCAGCTGGGGAAAGTGAGTGCTCTGACCATTGAGCCATCCCGTCCCCAACGCATTAAGTACTGAACACAAAAAATGGAGGATAGGGGGTGTGGAGGAAAGACAGAAAAACAAATACATTGATACAGCACAGCAGAATATGAATGGACTGTTGTCCAGGCCACACTGCATACTGATCTGAATTCACCCCTAAGTAATAAAGACAATATGACAGTACAATCCATATTGCAAACATTCGTACACACATAAAAAGAAGAGAAGATAAGACCAGTACTGGAGTTCCAGTTTAATTTACTGTCAATTAAAATCACAAACTAAATGGATCCCATGTTTTTCCACTGCTTCAGTTGTTCATTTTTGGTTGTTGTGCTTTTTTACTTTTTAAACCAAAAAAATCATTGTGCTACTACTTCTTTTCATAATAGTAAGAAGTGTGTGTATGTGTGTGTGTGTGTTTATTTTTTTAATTTATTTATACTATTATTTTGAGGATAATGGAATAAGAACTCATGTGCTTTTTTTATACCCAGTTGCTGTGTGCATGCAGTTTTAAAAATTCTGTCATCTGTTCCCACCAGCACACAATGGCCTATTCTTCCGAAGGTAGAACAGGTTGTAACATGTACAGATGTTCTGCGTGCGTTCACACATGGGACCTGGGTTTATAACTTCATCTAAAAGAGTGTGTATGTGTGTGTGCGCGCACACGTGTGTGTGAGTGAGTGTATGTGTGCGTGTGTGCATGTAGGCACTTCATTTCTAATTTTATGCCTGAGTGAGTTTCTTCTCAAATGCAGTAAAACTAGATGGAAAGTAGAATAAATGCAACGGTTATCAGGCAACCAAAGGATTAAAAAACACAGGACTATGTTTTTTCCCTCACAGGCTCATGTAGAACTCTTCTCCACCACCACCCCCCAACCCCCTTTAAAAAAACACCCCAAAACCCTCCTAAAAAACACACACACAAAAAACACACCCAAAAACCCAACCCAAAACACAAAAAAACATACAGTTTTTAGCACAGTTTTTTTTTTGGGGGAGGGGGGGGGG
This sequence comes from Rapana venosa, assembly GCA_028751875.1. NCBI lineage: Eukaryota > Metazoa > Mollusca > Gastropoda > Neogastropoda > Muricidae > Rapana > Rapana venosa. Next base: position 16,677,425 of record CM054161.1, on the reverse strand, counting down.
GGTTAAAAAAAAAAAAGCATGACAGACATTTCATTTCTCAGAAGTTTCGATTTTAAAAACAAAATAAACGGCAACAACATAAAAGACAAGTCAGTTCACATGTGAAAGGAAAAGAGAAAAGGAAACCAGCACAGGTGCAGTTCTTCTACAATGGTCTTCCTGAAGGGAAGGGAGGAAGGGAGGGAAAGGAAGGGAGGTGGCTGCTAACCCAAGGTACACACGTATAAACGGCAGCTGTCTCAGCAGCACCACTGCACTGCTCTGCTCTGCCCTGCTCTGCTCTGCTCCTTCACAAGCCCTGCGTTCCAGTGCATCAGGACGGCTTTGGCTTGAAATACTGTTCAGCATTGGGGAATCTGAAACACAACACAACAGACACTGAGCATCACAGCTGTCTGTCAGTTTCCCCCACATGCAGCCGCTATTCATTCCATCCCAGCCCAGCTGGTGCTAATTGTAGCAGGAACTGACCACACAGACTGGTTAAGGAAGGGTGTGCTAATTGTAGCACTCTAGTGATGTTGGATTTGTGTGCTGTGGCATTCTTCTGTGAACAGCACACACAGAACATGCCATATACAGAAATATTTTGCAGTCTTAGTTATTTCATGGTTTTTTTCCCTCCTTCCTTTTTTTTGTTCCTTGACTAGAGCTCCCAGGTTTACTGATGATGAGTTTTGGGTATGTCACCGTTTACCCACCATTTTTATTTATTTTATTTCATTCTTTTATATCAAGGATAATGGAATACGTGCTTTTTTACATCCAGTCCATGTGTGTATGTGGTTTTGTAAATTCTGTCATCTGTTCCCACCGGCACACAATGGCCTACTCTTAAGAAAAGCGAACAGGATTTAACGTGTGTGCAAGATGTTCTGCGTGCGTTCGCACATGGGGCCTTGGTTTATAGTCTCATCCAAAGGACTTAAGACACAGGACAACCATTAAGAAAGCTGCAATCCGGCTTTGAGGATAGCTATTTCACAGGAAAAAAAAGCATACAACCCCCCCCTCCCCCCTCCCCCAAAATAAAAAAAAATTTGTATGAAACCAACCAGCACTAAAATGTGTGTGCATGCAGGTATGTGCATTCATGTATGCACATGCATGCCAACAAAAGCAGCACAGCCAACTAATGGATTCAAGTGTAGGACTGCCTGACCCTGCTGATATAAATTATGAGAAACATACATTCTGGCACAGTCTTCATATACACAGTCTTTGATGGAGGGAAGACAGGCAAAGGACCACAGCTGATGGGTTCTCAAATCATGTCACCTTTTCTGCGATGGTAGCAGAAGATCGACACAGATCGATTATCTGCCATCGACTGAATCAACACATTTGCCTGGTACGATTTTGGCAAGAGTTTTGGCTAAAGGAGGTAAAAGGTAAAGGAGTCCCATAACCCTTAAGGTCGTAGGGGAGCGAGGCATCAGAGACCTCACTTCTCTAGGGCCAGGATATTGAGCGTGGCGCCCATCTCCTCTCCCTCACTGCTTTACCTTCCCTGACCCTAAAGAGGGCAGGTACCCATTTACAGCTGGGTGAACTGGGGGAACTGTACTGAAGCCAAGGCGCGCAAACGGTCACCCATCCAACTGGTAAGCACGCTCGACGCTGCTTACCTTGGCTGGGGGAAAACGAGTGCTCCGACCACTGAGCTATCCTGTTTTTGGCTAAAAACCACCACAAAAATCAAAATGTATTAACGAGTTTAGAGCATCCATCATTCCAGAAAAAGTAATAGAAGTGGAAATAGCAAAACTCATCATAACAAGCCAGTGGTAAACAGTCACCAACCCTGCTAGCAGTTCATTCCAGCTTTTAAAATGGCACCACTTTTGTGTTGCTTTTTACACACTTTGTTAAAACCAAAAAAAGTTAAGAAGAAACTGCAGCTTATACACCATGAAGGACCTTGCAGTCCATCACTACTCCTTGCACCTCATTTCTGCAAGACTGTGTTTTACCTACAAAACAGCCCCCCCTTACCTCTCAGCGCTGTAGTCGTCGTCTTGCTCCAGACGGTCAGACAGCGAGCGTATCACCTCGGCCTCCAGCATTCCCTGCAGCTCCTGAGCGTCCGTTGCCTCGGCCACCAGGTTGTCAGCGCTGCTGACCGGCTCCACGCCTGCCCGCCCCGCCGCCTGTTTGACGGCCGAGGGGAGGTAATCAGACATGTTGGACAGGTTCCCCGTCTGCTCGTAGGACATCAGCTGCCGACCGACCACAGTCAACCACAGGAGCAGATTATGAAACAGGAACTGCAGCGATCTGTCTCTGGGGCAGGGGATTAGGAAACTATGTAATGGGCATGCTGGGTGGGGGTAGGGGGAAGAGGGAGAGGCGGAGGGAGAGAGAGGGAGAGGGAGAGAAAGAGAGAGCAGATTATGAACAGAACTGCAGCAATCTGTCTCTGGGGCAGGGGATTAGGAAACTATATAATGGGCATGCTGGGTGGGGGAAGGGAGGAAGAGGGAGAGAGGGGAGAGGAGGGGGAGAGGGGGAAGAGGGAGAGGAGGGGGAGAGAGGAAGGGAGAGAGGGAGAGCGGGGGAGAGAGAGAGGGAGAGAGAGGGAGAGGGAAGGGGGAGAGAGAGGGAAGAGGAGGGAGAGAGAGGGAAGAGAGAGAGAGGAGAGAGAGGAGAGGGAGGAGGAGAGAGAGAGAGACAGTGTGTATGCAAGAATGTGTGCATGCATGCATAAGTGCATGAATGTGTACAATGCATATGTGTGAACACTTTGTGTGTGCTTGCCAGGAAAACACCAATCTACAGCAGTCATTTTCCATCTGTTAATCCATGTCTTGTGCACGGCTAACAGCCTCAAGGTAAGAGAAACAACATTAAACAACATTACTACTGCATCCAGTGCTTTGTTAAGAGATTCAAAATGTACCACTGGTAATACCAACATCAAGATCGACTGATCCAAACAGCTAGATAATACTGAGGAGCTGTACACCAGATTCTTCCATCCCCCTGAGGCTCTTTCAGTATCTCCACTTTCTGGAAATTCTGTGCTAGAAGTTTCCCTTTCCCTATCACTCCCTTTGTTTCTGCCTTTTCCCTCACCTCTCTGCACCCTCTCTCTCTTTTGCATATTTTCTGCCTACCCAGCCTATTCTCCTGCCTTTTTTCGATCAAAACTGAAACTGTTTTCTTATGAACCTTTTAATGAGCTGCTCCGAGTTCAAAATGTCGGCTGAGGCCAGACCTCCTGCAGAGTTATAAGCACAGGAGAAGACCAGGCACTACACATTCTACCCAATATAGCAAAGCAAACAGATTCTTCCATTCAAACTGATTGTGAGACAGAAGCCTGGGTCCCTGGGACCTGAGGACCTCTTGGTACAACACTCAGTCAACTGCCAAAAGCTACAGCAAACTTTACTGAGACTTGCTGACACACTGTCCAAAAAAAGCAACTTTTCTCTGAAAATCAATTTCCAGATCAAGTCAGCTGAGAGATTCTGTTCCATCACGATAGTTAGCTCGACATATACGCCACGATACTCTTACTACAGCCTAACTGTTCATCTACAGATACCATGTCAAAGTCGGATGCCCTGGGCCTGACATGTCAGGCACTCAACAGCAGAGCAATGCATGACAACAATGATTGCTGTCTGAGAATTTGAGGAAGAAGACCTGCAGGTACTAAACAGCCAGCCAAAAGATGGAGCTAATGAGTGGCATGGGATCAGTTCGACAGGAACATCGCCACAGCTGTCAGTTTCTCCCTCCCACTTTCAGCTCCTCTCAGCTGTTACCCATTCCATCCCATTTGGTGCTTATTATAGCAGGAACTGACTGCACTTAGACTTGGTAAAAGGAAGGGGCTAATTGTAGCCCTGGACCCTGTACTGAGTTGTGGTGGATTTATGCGCTGTGTCGCAGAAGATGAACTGACCCGGCGGCGTTTGGGGGGCATGCCCTGCAGGTAGGCATCGCTGAAGGGGGCCTGTGACCGCTGACTTTTCTGCCTCTGCACATCGGCTTCCATCACCGGCACCCAGTCCTGAAACACCACACAAGCAGCCCCCTGACGTCCACTCTACATACATGGGCAATGATAACAGATGGTGCCTGCGCGTACACGCACACACAGCAAGCACACACACACACACACACACACACACAGAGCCACCATCAAGTGCGGACTCACACATACTATCAAAATCAACTTTCTCTAGTCTTGATTTTCTATTACATACTCAAAAACTCTTACTGATGTTACGGGAAAGAAATTTCTCACACATCCTCATATTTGGACTTTCAGGGGCTCTGACCTCTGTAACTTTACTCAACAGATTTTTTTTTGCTGACTTCTAGGGAGGTTAATGTGGCCTTCCAAACTCCGGCTTTTTTTTCCCTCTTAGGGATGTCTAGCTGCTTTCTTTCTTGCTGCACCCACTGCCTGCCAACTCTTTGCCGTGGGGGTCAGTAACCATCAACAAAAACAGCAAAGCACCAACTTTTGAATAACACCGAATCCTGCTACTCAGGAGCGCTATACATGAACACTTCATCCCTGAGTGTGCTGAAAAACAGTTCATCAAGTGGAAAAATTCATGTCATAATTGGTGATGCACTCTGTGTTGTTTTTTTAAAAAAAGCATTGCCATGACAAATTTTTCCACTTTCTTTTTAACACAAAGAAGCATGACAGCGAGTACTGTTGAGGGACAAAACTGAAATGACAATGCGCTAAAAAAAAATCCCCCCCCCCCCCCCTCTTTTTCAAATAGCAACAGTTTTGGTGTGTTTTTTTTTTTTTTTTTTTGGGGGGGGGGGGGGGTATGGCATTATTATTATTTATTTTTTTTAACATTCTTTTCACCACTGGGATACCCCCCTCAAGGAATAAATTATCGACCATCATCACCACACCCACACACACACAAAACAAGAAGTGGCAGGGTGCAGAAGGCACTCACAGAGGGCACGATCTCCCTCCAGTGGCCCTGGCCCGTGCTGGGGCTGGGGATGGAGGTCACAGGGGTGGAGCCTGCCGGGCTGTGGCTGCCGTTGATGACGGGGCCCCCCCCGTCCTGACCCCGGCTTCGGGGGTTCTCCACTCTCTCCGCACGTCGGGGCAGGTCCAAGGAGCGAGGAGCCTGGACACAAGCCGTCACTGGTTAGCTTCCCCACAAAACCTGATTCTCCTTGTTAGCTACCGGCCTGACAGGTCTCAGCCACCAGGGATGTACAACAGTTGTTTTTTAAAAATGTCAAGATATTTGAACAAAGGAAAGCAGACTTAACCCCATGACATCAAGCATCCCTGCATGACGCAAGGTTTGATGTGAAAAGGAAATTGAAGAGCAGACACCCCAGTGATCACAAGGAAGTCCAGGCACTGACTGCTGCCTAGTGTAGGAGTCAGTGAATAGGAAAGAGGGAAGACATGCAAGGCATTGTTGGGATGGCTCAGTGGTCAGAGCACTCGCTTCCCCCCAGCCAAGGTTAAACAGCATCGAACATGGTTACCACTTGGATGGGTGACCGTTTGCACGCCTTAGTTTCAGTACAGTCCACCCAGCTGTAAATGGGTACCTGCCTCTTTAGGGTCAGGGAAGGTAAAGCGGCGAGGAAGAGTAGATGGGTGCTGCCCTCAATATGCTGGCCCCTTGAGAAGTTGAGGTCTCTGATGCTTCACTCCCCTATGACCAATTAGGTTATGGGACACCTTTACCTTTACTTTTACCTGTGCCTTCAGAAACTTATCATGCTGCAAAGTCACATACAGCTGATATTATTGGAAATGGTGCACAGTCATGGCCAGATACACTGAATATTATATAGAAATTCCCTGATGGCTAACCCTAAGAATTAAAGTGTTGTTTTTTTTTTTTGTACTGATATCACAAGAGTTGCTCTACAGACCCTGTAAGGCTCCCCAGAGCCCCTCTTTCTTTCATATCCTCTCTCAAAACCTTGGAAAAGAAACCTGAAACATTTTCAGCAGTATTCTGACACAAAAATTCTGGAAAATAGCTAACATGCTGGCATTAAAAAATCATCACACTTCTCAACAAACACTTGTACAAAACACGCACACACACAGATTATCACAAATATAATAACATGCATAACAAAAAAAGGCACCACAAAACAAAAATGCCACTCGACCACGCAAGAAGATCTAATCAAGCTGTAAACACCCCACCCTCTCCACAAACCCCCCACACGACACAAGACCATGAGAAGGAGCGAACCCCAACCCCCCACCCCAGCCTCACCTGCACAGACTGGCCGGCCTGGAGGCGAGCTACTGGGGAAGGAGCGTGTGTGAAGGAGGGAGGGGGAGGGGGGGAGGAGTCCACGTCCATGGGCGAACTGCTGGCAGAGGAGGCCTGCGACGTCTTCTTCTCCTTGCCCTCCTCCTCCTTCCCCCCCCCTCCGTGTGGAGGCACAGCAGCAGCAGCGGCAATGGCCGGCGCAGCGGCAGAGACAGCCACAGCAGGACGTGCGGACTGACGGACCATGTAGCACTCTACCTCAGACTGTCGGACCGACTGGGTGTGTTGGAAGGCCGCCATGTGATGTAAGGTCATGGAGGTCATGGACTGCTGTAGCACTGGACTGAGGCCGGTCAGCGTGCTGGCCTGTGTTCAGTGAAGCACGGGCGGTGAGAGCAGGTACACACAGTTCAAGATCATGCTAGTCTTACAACAAAATTGGACTGGAGTTCAAGATCATGCTAGTCTTACAACAAAATTGGACTGGAGTTCAAGATCATGCTAGTCTTACACCAAAAATGGACTGGAGTTCAAGATCATGCTAGTCTTCCACCAAAAATGGACTGGAGTTCAAGATCATGCTAGTCTTCCAACAAAAATGGACTGGAGTTCAAGATCATGCTAGTCTTACAACAAAAATGGACTGGAGTTCAAGATCATGCAAGTCTTCCAACAAAAATGGACTGGAGTTCAAGACCATGCAAGTCTTACAACAAAAATGGACTGGAGTTCAAGATCATGCTAGTCTTACACCAAAAATGGACTGGAGTTCAAGATCATGCTAGTCTTACACCAAAAATGGACTGGAGTTCAAGATCATGCTAGTCTTACACCAAAAATGGACTGGAGTTCAAGATCATGCTAGTCTTCCAACAAAAATGGACTGGAGTTCAAGATCATGCTAGTCTTCCAACAAAAATGGACTGGAGTTCAAGATCATGCAAGTCTTCCAACAAAAATGGACTGGAGTTCAAGATCATGCTAGTCTTACAACAAAAATGGACTGGAGTTCAAGATCATGCTAGTCTTACAACAAAAATGGACTGGAGTTCAAGATCATGCTAGTCTTACAACAAAAATGGACTGGAGTTCAAGATCATGCTAGTCTTACAACAAAATTGGACTGGAGTTCAAGATCATGCTAGTCTTACAACGAAAATGGACTGTAGTTCAAGATCATGCTAGTCTTACAACAAAAATGGACTGGAGTTCAAGATCATGCTAGTCTTACAACAAAAATGGACTGGAGTTCAAGATCATGCTAGTCTTACAAGAAACAGGCCGTAGATACATGCTGGTATAAAAGCCTGAACGTTAAAAACAAAACTGCATTGAACAAAACTGTATTGTGATGTAGTAAAATTGTGAGCTGTGTGCAAATGAAACTGACCAGTTTTTGTGACTAACGTGTGAGAAATAGAGTGAAAGAAATTGTGAGTGATGGTACCTAAGTGCTGGCTAGATATTTTGAACTCCTTCCTTCTCAAAAGTGATGTATACACGAGTACCTAAACACAAAACTGTAGGAAGTGAAAACAGTTTTATTTCCACTTCAATTCTGCTACTCTATTCCATTCCTAATTGTTCATAGCCCTTCCGACTATGAAAGCCATACCAAGGCTGTCACCTCATTCAGTTTCAGTGGCTCCAGTAACTCTCACTTCAAGTTCAAAACCAACACCTCCTAATACCTTCACATATCTGACACTATCCATCTGGAAAAACCCAAACAAAAAACAAAATTAAAATCTTTCCTTATGGGCAAGAAACCAGTTTGTGCCCAGGATGCCAGCCATTCTGCTTACTTTATCATCCCCAGACATAAAAAGAAGATAAACATTTTAAAGTATAAAAATATACATAAGAAAATATCACATGGGCAACTAACACTGCACCCCAATGTTTAAAATATCACTACCTGGTTACCAGAACAAAAGAACACAGGCAAAATGTCATATAATGGAAACAGATTATTTTGCTTGAAAACAGGCAGAATATATGGCAGAAAATAAGCAAGAGAGATGACAGGAATAAGATGGCAATAAAGAAAGAGAGATAGAAAAAAGCGGAAATTTCTAGCACAGAAACTCAAGAAGGTGGGGATGCTATTTATACTGAATTTATACAGGCATCCCCATGGGAGGTGGGGGGGGGGGAAGGGATTCTGCTACTCAACAAGGACATAACGGCAATGAATCACAGAGAGAAATATTTATATATGTATATCTACACATACAGAGAGAGACAGACAGACAGACAGATTCAGATTCTTTAAAAATGGAGAACGCTGCCTGTGAAGGGACTTAAACACAACAAAAGGAACCAGTTTTAAACACACAGAACAAGAAATGAGTCCTTCAAAATCGACAGAGCAAAATAACGATCTCTGTTTTACAACTAAGTATCCCCCCCCCCAAAATGTATGTTGACATACCAGTCTGCTTTCAATCATGGCAGTGAATGCAGGCTGGCCATCGCGCAGACACATTGGCATCAAGACCACAAACTCCCCTATCAGGCGACGGAAGTTGTTGTAGAACTGTAACGCAAACTGGTCGTCACTCACTGAAACATAACAGTGGACATGTCAGGTCCATCACAACAACAACAACAAAACCTATTTGTTACATCTACAGAATAATGAAAAGTTCAGGGCTTGATGATGGATTTTTACTTTATTAATCATGGGAAAAAAACCTCCCTTTAATGAATGCACATACACTTTTTGGTTTAAATTCCTTACTGTCTATAAACACACATAGTATACAGGCACAAGTGCACTCACATATTTGCAATATACACACATCCTCACGCAACACATTTCATGGATACAACCTGACTGATACATCTGAATGAATATTTACTGGAATATTCTTATGAATTAAGAGGTTACTATCTATAAGATGACATCTGTTGTTTGTCCATCATGTTCGATGATGACCTCCAAAACAGCAGAAGAAGCAGCCGCTGTTTTGGAAATTGGGCAGAAATTTGATTATAGTGGAGATGCCTTGCCCACAGATACCCCAACTCTCTCGGCCAAGTGGGCATAAACTGAGAGAGAGCGTTAGAGATGTTCTCCAAAGGCCAACCAGCCCCCAGGGCTGCAGCACATATGAACCGTGCAAGTCAAACCTCCTAGTCAGAAAGTCACAGTTGATCACTAAAGACTAAGCTGTGACATCTACAACCAAATAAACAACATCCTTGTCTGATGCATGCGCTAAATCTGTAACTGACCTCTTTACGCACATTTTATTTCACAGCAAGTGCACACACACACACAGAGGACACGCACACGCATGCACACACAAAGCGCTCACAGACACAGACACGTGCTACATGCAGTAAGGTTTGTGTGTTCCCCCTGAATGAGACCAGACAGTGGCTAGAGCCAGCCTGGTAGAAAACAGGAGTGATGGTGGTTACTGTGCGGTGACGCTTAACCAGCCTGCCAACCACTACTGGCAGCCTGCTCTGATTTCACCATACTTTACATACATCATTATCATCGGTTCATTAACCACACTTATGTCACAAACACTGTCTGAGAAAACTTCTATACAACAGACCTCCCCCTCCCTTTTTTCCGCCCAAACCTGCCATGCTCACCATTGAAGTTGACGATCAGTCTGAAGAGAGTCAGCAGGTGATGGGTGAAGAACTTGCGCAGCGTTGCATCCAGGTTCACGTCGCTCACCACCGCTGTGCCTGCCTGAACACATGCACACACGCGCTGCTGTCACTTGGCTGTTCACTTTGTCAACTGCCCAGGCCACACATACGCACACACACACACACAGAGGCACATACAGAGGCATGCACGCACATGCACACATACTCACACACACAAAAAGTCCTCACCACCAAGGTCGACACTATCCCTACGCTAAGGGAGAGAACCCCTTCTTTCCCAGTACACGTGCACTGTACACATTTATTTTGCATTTTTCTGTAACCCAGTAGTGGGCGTTATGGAGGGAAGGGTTAGTAGATGGTTGGTTACCCTATAGCCAGTTACCCCTAAGGAAAAGGTTAAGACAACAGGAGAACCTTGCATGCACACACACACACACACACACAAAGCTTACTCCTTTACCCTCAATAAAGATCATTTTGACTTGATACAAGCCCTCACCCCCACGGTTAAGACATCCAGCCGCCCCCCCTCCCAACACCCCCACTCCCTCACCACCATGGTCAAGACGTCCGCACGAACCCCCCCCTCCCCACACCCCACCCCCCCCCCCCCCCCCCCCCCCCCCCCCCCCCCCCAACTCCCTCACCACCATGGTCAAGACGTCCGGCAGAACCTCCTCCACCACACGGCCTGTGGCTCTCTGCAGGTTGTCGTCAGTGGCGGCCGACCCGTTCAGCACGCGGTCACTGACAAACTGACGCAGGGGGCGCCTCAGTCGCGCGATGGGCTGGTGCTGCCCCATGAATATCGTTATCATGTCGCCGAACGTCAGCTGCTCCGCTATACACAGGAAACCATCCGTCAGAAACCCTGCAAACACACAACAGCATTGTGGTCATGTGGCCGCCACTTGTGTCAGTTTTCCACCCCTTCAACTGCTCTCAGCTGCTATCCATACCAGCCCAGCCCAACTGGTGCTAATCATAGCAGGAACTATCCAGACTTGGTAAAAGGAAGGGGTACACTAATATAAGCACTGGTCCCTGGACCCTTGACCGAGTTATGCTGGATTTGTGTGCTGTGGTCAGTATGTGCAAACACACAAAACACAGCAGGTACATATAAAACAAGAAAAATGCTCTTTAAAAAACAGTACGTCAACAAATGATCAAAGATCTGCTTTGTAATTCGTTCTTTTTTTTAAACGAATAAACTGATGATTCTTACTCCGAACTAATGTGTGTTCGTCAAAATCTTGGTTCAATTTTTTTTTTGGTTGTTCTTTTCTTCTTCCTTTTACAAGAGAATGCTGGAATTTTCCTGATACTAACTATCTTCCATTTATGTTTTTATTTCAGAAATGTTTAAGGTTCTGGAGCTACTTTTATTCAAAACTGTTTTATACATATTGATCAATTAAGCTTCCAATCCTTAGGCACTGTGAACACAAAAGCTGATACACAATTCCTTTCACTGACTCAAGTTTTCATTCCTTTCACTACTCTAATTGACTTTTCATTCCTTTCACTACACCAGTTGACTTTTCATTCCCTTCACTACTCCAAATGACTTTTCATTCCTTTCACTACTCCAATTGACTTTTCATTTCTTTCACTGACTTTTCCTTCCTTTCACTAAAATTGTCATCCATTCCTAGAGGCGTGAAATGGCCTACTCTTCCAAAAGGCAGAACAGGTTTTTAACATGTGTGCAAGAAGTTCTGCACGCGTTCACACAATGGCCTTGGTGTATACTGTCACCCGCAGGACTTTTGGGGAGAGTGGAGTCCACAATGACTCCAGAGTAAAAATTCAAAGGAATCGGTCAGATCATTACTCCAGAGTAAAAAGTCAAAGGAATCGGTCAGATCATTACTCCAGAGTAAAAAGTCAAAGGAATCGGTCAGATCATTACTCCAGAGTAAAAAGTCAAAGGAATCGGTCAGATCATTACTCCAGAGTAAAAAGTCAAAGGAATCGGTCAGATCATTACTCCAGAGTAAAAAGTCAAAGGAATCGGTCAGATCATTACTCCAGAGTAAAAAGTCAAAGGAATCGGTCAGATCATTACTCCAGAGTAAAAATTCAAAGGAATCGGTCAGATCACTCCAGAGTAAAAAGTCAAAGGAACCAGTCAGTTCATTTCTCCAGAGTAAAAAGTCAAAGGAACCGGCCAGTTCATTACTCCAGAGTAAATTTTACTCAAAGGAACCGGCCAGTTCATTGCTCCAGAGTAAAAAGTCAAAGGAATCAGCCAGATCATCACTCCAGAGTAAAAAAAAAAAAAAAAAATTCAAAGGAATCAGTCGGTTCATCACTCCAGAGTAAAAATTCAAAGGAATCGGTCGGTTCATCACTCCAGAGTAAAAAGTCAAAGGAACCAGTCGGTTTCACTCCAGAGTAAAAAGTCAAAGGACCCGGTCGGTTCATTACTCCAGAGTAAAAGTCAAAGGGCCCGGTCGGTTCATTACTCCAGAGTAAAAAGTCAAAGGACCAGTCGGTTCATTACTCCAGAGTAAAAAGTCAAAGGAGCCCGTCAGTTCATTTCTCCAGAGTAAAAAGTCAAAGGAATCGGTCAGATCATGTCTCTGCCCTCACAAGCAGAGAAAGCAGCAGAAGAGGAATGGAGACTGGCTGGACTCACCTTCACCGGGCACTATGCTGTGGTTGTCCCCCAGGGTGTGGAGGAAGGCGGCCACTGTCTGACCCCCCGACTGACCCCCGGCCATGGCCTGAGTGGTCTGGGCCTGGATGCCCTGGATCAGGCGAGCAAAGAAGGCGTCCGACATGGGGTTGCCTCCCTGACCCCCGCTGCCTTCTCCTCCGCTCTGTCCAAAAGACAAGACATTGTGGTAGGGTGCAGCTTTCCTCCCCACAGCTGTCATCCCCCAACTCTCAGCTGCTATCCATTCTATCCCATCACATCCCAGCTTGTGCTAGTTATAGCAGGAACTGGCCAACTTGTTGGTAAAAGGAAGGGGCTAATTTTAGCACTGGACCCTTCACTGAGTTATGCTGGATTTGTGTGCTGTGTTCCCAGTTTTAAAGCCTCAGCCAATAAAGATTCATAAATGGTACCATGCTGAAGTCGGATGCGCTGGGCCTGGCTTGTCAGGTGCCTAATGGCAGTCCAATGCATTTTCACTTGTATGACAGACAATAACAGTTGAAAGAGGAACAAGTTTTACCTGTGGGGTAGGAATTTACATTTTGTCTCGAGTGAAAGCTCTACTCTCTCACAGTGACTACTGCAAGCTGCAGAAAGACTTCAAGCTTTTTTTCCCTTTCTCTGGGAAAATATCTTCACGTTTTCTGCTGAATAAATGGAAGACCGCAAACTACTAGACTGGTTAGCAAAAATGTCACATTAGTCTTTCTGAGGAAACTCTATGTGGAATTATCGTGTGTGAATGAACGTAACATCATCTGAAACACATGTTATAACAATAATCCCTCTATCTTTCATGGAAGAGTGAGACTGAAGGCATGGATATCACACAGATACCCATGATTTCACACGTGCACTGGGTTACAGACAGGTGAGGAAGCACAGAGCTGCGAGTGACGGAGGTAGTGTGAAGTATACAGAGATTTCAAATGCCACATTCAGTAAAAGAACTTTTCTAACTTTATATCCGA
>CM054161.1:16618902-16661402 GCA_028751875.1 Rapana venosa | reverse complement strand
TGTAAATATGGAGATTTTCCTGCGTGAATTTAAAGATTTTAGGTTGTAAAACATGTCTGAGGAAACAGGTTTCTTGTACCTGTAATAGATAAAAACACTAAGAAGTTTGAAACATTTAGTTTTGGCAGCCATTTTGGATTGTTTCCATGGCAACAGTACATAAAAATGAGTAATTTATAGATTTTTAGCATTTACAAGTGACGCCCTTTCAATGTATGGTACAACTTTTAACATGAGCTTGTAAGGGGACGGGATAGCTCAGTGGTCGGAGCATTCGCTTTCCCCCAGCCAAGTTAAGCAGCGTCGAGCATGGTTACCAGTTGGATGGGTGACCGTTTGCGCGCCTTGGCTTCAGTACAGTTCCCCCAGTTCACCCAGCTGTAAATGGGTACCTGCCCTCTTTAGGGTCAGGGAAGGTAAAGCAGCGAGGGAGAGGAGATGGGCGCCGCCCTCAATATGCTGGCCCTAGAGAAGTGAGGTCTCTGACGCCTCGCTACCTTACGACCTTATAGGTTATGGGACTCCTTTACCTTTTTTTACCTTTGTAAACAAAATTTCTCAGCTTCGACCCCCATGTCCCGCTTTAAGATCATTCAACCTCAATCCCATGGTTCATGAAGTCATGGGTTCAAATATCAGCAGTGTCTGGCAAATTAAGGGTGGGGATTTTTTTTAAACAATCTCCCAGGTCAACTTCAAGTGCAGACCTGCCAGTGTCTTAATTGCCTTCATGTATACACACACTAAGGGACAGCTCAGTGGTCAGAGCACTCGCTTTTCCCCAGCCAAGTCAATCAGCATCAAGCGTGGCTACCAGTTGCATGGGTGACCATTTGCACACCCAGGCTTCAGTACAGTCCCCCAGTTCACCCAGCTGTAAATGGGTACCTGCCTCTTCAGGGTCAGGGAAGGTAAAGCAGCAAGAAAGCGAAGATGGGCGCTGCCCTCAATATGCTGGTCCCTAGAGAAGTGAGGTCTCTGATGCCTCGCTCCCCTACGACCTTATAGGTTATGGGACACCTTTACCTTTTTATTTATACACACACACAAAAGCTCAAATATGCACGCCAAAGATCCCGTAATTCATGTCGACATGTGGTGGGTTATGGAAACACTAACATACCAGGACACATCCCACAAAATCAACTACCTTCATGGTGGGCAACAATGATTGCACATGCAAAATCTCACCATTGGTGAACCCCAGAGCTCTAGCCAAGGAACGAACAAAAAAGCCCTCACCTAGAAAACTCAATACAAGGAAGTGCACAAAAGTTTCAAAACTGGTTAGCGATACACCCAACCATATTTCACTGAGGAGCAAAGAGTGAGATAAAACGCCCACACAATGGAACACTGATATGTATTGCATCAGCTGTTTGCAGACATACTGAGTGAGACTTTCAGACCTGAAGAACCTGACTGATACTGCACCCCACTAAACAGACGCTGATACTCACCTCTGGTGCGTGGCTGCCCAAACAGAGTGGACATCATGCCCGCCATCATATTGCCCAGGTTCTGTGGATCCTGCAACAGCCGTTGTGTTGACCAATCACCTCACTACGTCCACACTAACCAATCATCTGATATGACTCGCACCAACCAATCACCTTACACCATCTACACCAACCCAGCATTTCAGACCATCAACAATAACCAATCATCTTACACCATTCGTACTGACCAATCATCGTCCATCATTCACACAAACCAATTATCTGACACCATACATATTAATAATAATAATAATAATGTATGGAATTTATATAGCGCTGAATCTTGTAAAGCAACAAATCAAAGCGCTCATATAAACCAATTATTTACACTTTCCACACCAACCAATTATCTCACACTATCCACACCGACCAATACACTATCCACGCCAACCAATTATCTCACACCATTCACACTGACCAATCATCTGGTACAACTCACACCAGCTAGTCATTTTACACCACAACAATAACCAAAACACCCTTCACATCAAATAGTCACCAGCAGCAGCATTATTACTGATCCATCAGTTCTATCAGTCACTGATTGTCAGTGCCCTGGTCTTACTATTATTACATGACAACGATAATTTACACAACAGTCAATGTTCTGGTTAAAAAAACAAGCCAGCTTAGTCCTTTGCCCACCCCCTCACCCTTGCATATCCTCTTCCAAGCACCCACTGAAAGCAATGACACATCACAAGAAAAGAGACAGCATAAATATAAATGACAAAAACCAGAAAATGATACAGAACAGCAGACTAGCGCCTCTGTGCCATTACCTGCATTCTCTGATCCAGGCGTTCTCGAACCGCTTGGCTGATGAAATGATGGGAGAAACAGGGGAGGTAAATGTCTGTGGGCTGCATCAAGGGCATGGGTAGAATCCCCTGTGGGGGCGGGAACATGGGAGCTCGTTGACGGAAGATGGGAATGCGAGCAAAAATGTTGCTTCCATTGCCTGGGACTGAAAAGTAAAAAAAATTTTTTTTAAATTATGACATTAAACATAAAAAAACTTACAACCAAAAAAATCAAACCCAAACTGCAATAAGTGCATTTGAAAGCAAAAGTGAGCTATCAATTACGATTACCTACATCATCCTGGAATATTCCGGGATCTGCCCTGAGGCTTTAAAACGCCATCCCGGAATGTTCCGGGAACCGTGCTACTAGGATTAAGTTAAAAGAATTCACAGCATCTCCTCAGCTGTCAGTTTCCCCCACTTTCAGCTGCTCTCAGCTGCTATCCATCCCATTCCATGCCAGCCCAGCTGGTGCTGATTATAGCAGGAACTGACAGTACTTGGATTTGGTAAAAGGGAGGGGGTGTGCTAATTTTAGCACTGAGACCTCGACCTTTGACTCAGTTATGTAGGATTTGTGTGCTGTGCTCGATCTCCTTTGATGGATTCACTGAGATGCTCTAAAAGAGCAAACTCTGCAAGGACTAAGATGAACTTAAGAACATCACAGCAAGTTGCACATGCAACACACACACACCACTTACACACACCACATACACACACACAACCACTCACACACCAACACAACCACACACACACATCACATACCCACCACACACACAACCCCTCGGATGAGACTATAAACCGAGGCCCCGTGTTCAAACGCATGCAGAACATCTTGCGCACACGTTAAATCCTGTTCCGCTTTTCGGAAGAGTAGGCCATTGCGTGCCGGTGGAACAGATGACAATTTACAAAACTGCATACACAAGGGGACTGGATGTAAAAAAGCACATGAGTGCTTATTCCATTATCCTCGATATAAAATAATAAATAAAATAAACAAACACACACACACACACACCTCAACACAACCACACACCACATACACACCAACACACACACACACACACACACCAACACAACCACACACCACATACACACCACACATAAACAACCCCTCACACACACACACACCAACACAACCACACACACATAACCCCTCACACATCAACACAACCACACACACACACCAACACACACACCACACACCAACACAACCACACACAAACAACCCCTCACACACCACACACACACAACCACACTCTCTCTCCCCCTCTCTCACCATTAGCTCCCGGTCCACGTGGCCCAAACCTGGGTCCCTGTGGAGGCTGAGGAGGGGGCCGGGCAGTAGAGCCCGAGGTTGGGGCTGCAGCCCTGGCAAAAGGGGCGGCAGTGGTGGTGGTGGTGGTGGGTGGCGTGTCTCGGGCAGTGGTGCTCACCGGTGTGGGGCTTGCTGAGGCAGAGCTTACGCTGCCTGTGCTGCCCACCGAGCTGGTGAAGATTTGCTGTCTCCCACTGTCGTACAGGAGACAACCAACAGGTTGACGTGACAATCAACAGGTCATTCTTCTTCTTTGATTTCATTTTGTTGGTTCACTTTTATACATTTATCACTTAAACTGGCCGATTAGGAACGTTTCAATGACGACCAACTTTGCCCTGTATGCTTAGATCTCTCTTACTCCAATCTTTGTTTTGTACTTTTACCTTTTATCACTTTTTGCTAAAAAAAAAGAAAAGCATGGGATGAAGACAGTGATAAGAAATAAACATGAATTAAAACAAAATCAAAGTGTGATTTTTGTTAGTACAAGCATTGACACAGGGGCTGTTGGAACTGTACGGTTGAGGAGAATGAAACAAAACGGTTCCAAAATACATCATTTAGAATCAGAACAATACTACTCTTGAACAGTCTCTGTACTGGATTCAGTCCTACGATTCTGTACCTTGATAAATGTCTGCTTACTTATAAAAACCAAAATGTCATTAAAAATATCTCAATGGGTGTTGACGTAGAAGATCAAAGTTCACGGGGAAAGATCACTGGGGGAATGTCGATGCCAATACCTGTGGGTGTCTCTCTCAGTCTGGCTAAACAATTAAGCTAACACAGTCATCAGCAGGGGGCATAGTAAGTGGTGTTCTGCCTATGCCGAGTCAGAACAGGTACTACTAAACCACCAACATGATCCAGCAGCAGTGCAGGACCCTTCTGGCTGGTGGCCTCACAGCGGCCTGTCATTGATAAGCTCCCTGTGAACCTCTGGGCCTCAGGATATATGATATGACGAGTCTGGGTATGGGTGGGGAGGTGAGATTGGAAAAAACAGCGGGAGAGCAACATCACAGCGCAGGAGGCAGTACAAACAAATACACAACTGTCAGTTTCCCCCACTTTCAGCTACTCTCAGCCACTACCCATTCCTTCCCTTCCCATCCCAGCTGGTGCAAATTACAGCAGCAGGGACTGACGGCACTTGAACTTGCTACAAGGAAGGGGCACACTGGGCCCTTGACTGAGTTATGCTGGAGTTGTGTGCTGTGAATAAAGCAAACAAACAGACAATGTCTGGCCTGTTCAAACCTGGGGGATGGGAGGACCTGCGATTGTGCTCCTGATCTGCTGACCCGGCTTCGATTCCCGTTCAAGGGGATATTTCCCCCTGGAGTTAACATCAGTGCCGACTCCACTCTCCCCAAAAGTCCTTCGGATGAGACTATGAACTGAGATCCCGTGTGTGAACGCACCCAAGAACATCTTGCGCACACATTAAAACCTGTTCCGCTTTTCGGAAGAGTAGCCATTGTGTACCGGTGGGAACTGACAACAAAATTTACAAAACTGCAAACACACGGGGGACTGGATGTAAAAAACAAACCCACACACAAGTGCTTATTCCATTATCCTCAAAATAAAATAATGAATAAGTGAATAAATAAATAAATAAATGAACAGAATGGGATAGCCCGGTAGTTAAGAGTGATTTCTTCGTGATCTGCTGACCCGGGTTCGATTCTCATTCAAGAGGATTTTTCCTCCGGAGCTGACATCAGTACCAACTCCACTCTCCCTAAAAGTCTCTCGGACGAGACTATAAACTGAGGTCCTGCGTGTGAATAATAAATGAATGAATAAATTTAAAAAAAAAAAAAAAAAAAAAAAGTATGAATGAATGGTCAGAGGACTGGCCTAGCCTACCCGCTAGGCGCGGTGGAGGTGGTTGAGGAGGTGGCCGAGGCCGGGACGCCCGAGTTGGTGGAGACCATGACGAAGGTGTCGCTGGTCTGCACGCCAATCATGCTGGCCCCGCCCCCGCCACTGGGCACCTGCACTGGCACCACGTTCACCTGCACCTGGTCCCCTTGCCGCACACCTGAGGACATTATCGGGGCCTCTTTCCCAACAGGTGTGCAACAGACATGCATTCTGTGGGTGGGTGTGAGAGTGTGTGTGTAAGTGGGTGTGAGAGAGAGAGAGAGAGTGTGTGTGTGTGTAGGTGGGTGTGAGTGTGTGTGTGTGTGTGCACGCGCGTCAAGTCAAGTCAAAATGAACTTTATTCAGGGGAAAAGAGTAAGCTTACAAGCTTTTCTTCATCCTACCCTGTGTGTATGTGAGTATTGTGTTGTGTGTGTGTGTTTAAGTGCTGGTGAAGGTGCATGTAATGTGCATGTGCACACATGTACAAATAGGCCATGTGTCCATAATTAAAAAATTAATAATAATAATATATGGAATTTATATAGTGCTGAATCTTGTAAAAAACAAACAATTTGAAGTGCTTGCACTCAAATCATTTACATGTATGCAACTCTCCTTAAACATAATGAACAACAGATGTCATCAATTAAAATATATATATATATATATATATATATATATATATATATACACACACACACATGCATACTCCATTTTCTCCTTCCCTCATAATACTGACACATCTAATTTATCTTCACAGTTTCACACACACACAAACACACGCACACAAACATGCATGCACACACACTCACACAGGAAATAAAAGAATACATAAAATAACACACACCACACACAACAACACCACCACCTGACCAAATAAATAATCAAATAAACCCCCCAAATAAATAAAAGAATGATCCAATCAATCGAAAAAATTAAACGAAACTTAATAAACCCAGTTAAAAACCTTTAAAAACAAACAAATTCTAGCCCTAAATTACAGACACTCTTCACTCAAACATAAAACTAAGGAGAACGGCAACACACAACAGACAAGAAGAATCACACAACAACGACAATGCACAAAGTGACGACACTGACCGTGAGCCTGAAGAACAGACTGGACGATGGTGCTCATCAGGTCAGCAGGAACACCAGGAATGCTGGACAGGCCCTGGAAGTTGAAGCCTGTCTGCGACGCCGCTGTTGTCGTAGGCTGTGATGCGGCGGTGGATGTTGACGTCTGGGAGGAGGAGGAGGAGGAGGAGGAGGCTGTGGTGGCTGACCCTGTGGACGGTGTGGAGATGACTTCCACACCTGAGTCAAGGTTTCTTTTTGTTTAGTCAATAATTTGTCATTTTTAAAATGAGATAAATCTGTGTGGGTTAACAGCTATACGTATTTCTAAAAATATTTATCACAGGAAGAAGTAAAATTCAATCTCAAAAATACACACACACACGCACGCATGCACGCACACACACGCACGCATGCACACACACACACATTCAGCGAGTATACACACACGTCCATGCACATATGATTATAACATGTCATTCGATAAGAGCAATACCAATTATTGTGATGCACTACCTTTCATTAAAATTACTACACTCAGAAAAAGGAAAAGCAAGCATCTACTTTGCTTCAAGCATCCCCTACTCTAAGTTCTCTTCAGCTCTCTCTCTGTCTCTTTCTTTCTCTCTTTACCTCTCTCTCTTTCTCCCCTTCCCTCCCTCTCTCTTGTTTGACCAATGAAGATTCATTGTTGTTATATCCTTTTTGAGTAGCAGAACTGATGTGGGAATAAAACTGTTTCTACAATGTAGAGTTTTGAACTTGCTTCTGAGACCAAGGGATTTAAAAATATCTAGCCAGCATATACCCACCACACTAACCACACACACACACACACAGACACACACACACACCCAGACACACACACACCCAGACACACACACACACCAACCACCACACACACACAACCCACCACACACACAGAGACAACCACCACCCACACAAACAACCACCCACACACAGACACCAACCCACCACACACACACACAGACACCAACCCACCACACACACACAGACAACAACCACCACACACACACACAGACACCAACCCACCACACACACACCAACCCACCACACCACACACACACAGACACCAACCCACCACACACAGACACACACCAACCCACCCACCACACCCACACCAACCCACACACACACACACCAACCCACCACACACACACACACAAACAACCACCACACACACACACACACAGACACAACCACCACACACACAGACACCAACCCACCACACACACACAGACAACAACCCACCACACACACACAACCCACCACACACACACACACCAGACACCAACCCACCACACACAGACACACACCAACCAACCACACCACACCCACAACCAACCCAACCACACACACAGACACCAACCCACCACACACACAGACACACACCAACCCACCACACACACACAGACACCAACCCACCACACACACAGACACCAACCCACCCACACACACCAGACACCAACCCACCACACACACACAACAACAACCACCACACACACACAGACAACAACCCACCACACACACACAGACACCAACCCACCACCACACAACACACACAACAACCAACACCACACACCACACCACACACAGACACCAACCACCACCACACACAGACACCAACACACCACCACACACACAGACACCAACCCACCACACACACACAGATACCAACCCACCACACACACAGACACCAACCCACCACACACACAGACAAACAACCCACCAACACACACAGACAACCAACCCACCACACACACAGACACCAACCCACCACACACCACAGACACTAACCCACCACACACACAGACACCAACCCACCACACACACAGACACCAACCCACCACACACAACAGACACCAACCCACCACACACACAGACACCAACCCACCACACAACACCAACCCACCACACACACAGACACCAACAACCCACCACACACACACACCAACCCACCACACACACAGACACCAACCCACCACACACACACACAACCCACCACACAGACAACCAACCCACCACCCACACACCAACCCACCACACACACACCAACCCACCACACACACACACAACAACCCACCACACACACACTAATGAGAAATTTCATGTAAAATTTTGTAAACAAATGATAGGAGTTCATAAAAAAGCATTAGTACTACCCACTTTGGGTGAATTAGGGAGATTTCCACTGACCCTTAAAATCATATGCCAGATAATATCCTTTTGGATTCATTTGACAGAATCAAAACCAGACTCTTATATTAGAATAGTATACGATTATTTGTATCAGAAGAATACATATGATAAATGGATAAACACAGTGAAAAATATTCTGTACACAATTGGATTCAAACATGTCTGGAAGAACCAAAGCACTCTTAATGTTCATCGGTTGAGTTATGCTGTTAGAAGAAAACTTGAGGACATGTATAAAACATTTTGGATCTACCAAAAGAAAGAGTTTGCAAAACTAAAATTTTATGATTTTGCTACCAAAGAATACAGATTGGAACCATACTTAGTAAACTATGAAAACAAAACTCATAAGAAGACATACTGTAAATTTCGCACAAGCTGTCACAATTTAATGATAGAGAAAGGGAGACACCAAAATATATCCAGAGAGGACAGAAAATGTAGACACTGTAACAAAATTGAAGATGAATTTCATTTACTTGATGAATGCATTTTATATGATGAACTCAGAAATAATTTATTAAAAATCAAAACGAAAGACAAAGAACGCAAAAACTGTGTACATAAATTAAGAGACATAATCACAGTTGATATATATCAAGCAGATATCATCAGATATGTGTATGAGTGTTTTGAAAAAAGAGAGAAAGAGAAGTAGAATACAACATGTTTTTAGTGTACATCACTTTTAGCCAAAATAGATAATTATAGTTGATGTTTTTGTTGTGTCAAATACGTCTACATGACTTAAATGGCAATAAAATATTCTGAATCTGAATCTGAATCACACTAGCCCCTCACCAACCCACCACACACACACACACAACAACCCACCACACACACACTATCCCCCACCAACCCACCACACAACAACCCACCACCACACACACTATCCCCCCACCAACCCACCACACACAAACACCAACACACCTACCCCCCCCCCCCCCCCCCCACACCAACCCCCCCCCCCCCCCCCCCCCCACCACACACCAACCCCACCCCCCCCCCCCCACCACACCCACCCCCCCCACAAACAACACCCCACTCACCAGGCGGGGCGGCACCGCCCTCAGTGTCCATCTCCTCGTCCATCTCCTCAGAGACCAGCACGGTGGTGGAGATGCTGTTCATGGTCAGCGAGTCCGGCCCCACCTCAAAGAAGACATGGGGGCTGCCCCCCGCCCCTTCCCCCACCCCACCTTCCACCCGCACACCCTCATCCTCCTCCTCACCCTCACCCCCGGAGTGGGAGGCGGAGAAGGAGAAGGTGTGGGTGTGGGTGTGGGAGTCCGAGTGGGAAGCCGACAGGGGGCTGGGGGAGGAGTGGGGGGGCGGTTCCGGGGCGGGGATGGTGGTGGTGCTGCTGGTGGCGGTGGTGGTGGTGGTGGTGGCGGCGTTGTTGTTCTGGGTGGTGGCGGAGGCGCTCTGGTTGGCGTTCCAAGGTCTGGGGGGGACGGTTGGGGGGTGCCCGTGCTGCGACAGAGGGGGGAGGAGGAGGAGGAGGGGGGACTCTCAGCTGGGTTTCTGTTTTGAGGTATTGAGCAGTAGGCATATACCAACAACATTTCTGTGTGCGTGTGTGTGTGTGAATGTGTTTAAATTTTTAAAATTTATTTATTTATTCTTTTATATCAAGGATAATGGAATAAGCACTCATGTGCTTTTTTACATCCACTCCCCGTATGTATGTGTGTGTGTGTGTGTGTGTGTGTGTGTGTGTGTGTGTGTGTGTGGTTGGGTGTGAGTGTGTGTGTGAACAGTGGGTTTAAAAAAATATTTTATTTTATTTTTTATTTCGTGGATAATGGAATAAGCACTCACATGCTTTTTTTCCATTCAGTCCCCGTGTATAAGCAGTTTTGTAAGTTTTGTCATCCGTTCAGTGTGAATGAATGTACAAGTTTGAACTGTATGCACAGCCTATGAACTAAGATCAGAAATCTTTTTAGCAGTAGGTAACAAAATCAGTGCGTGGGTGAGTGTGAGTGTGTGCGCATATGTATAAGTGTGTGTGTGTGCATATGTATAAGTGTGTGTGTACGTGTGTGTGTGCATATGTATGTGTGTGTGCGTGTATGTGTGTGTGTGTGCGTGTGTGTGTGTGTGCGTGTGTGGGTGCTTATGCAAGGATCAGAAATCTTTTTAGCAAAAGGCAACACTAGCAACATTTCTCTAGGAGAGAAGAGAGAGAGAGAGGAGAGAGAGAGAGAGAGAGAGAGAGAGAGAGAGAGAGAGAGTGTGTGTGTATAAATTTGAAATCTATTAATCTTTTTGTGAACAGTCGCATGTAGGTGAATGATTCAAATGCAAGCACTTTGACTAGTTTGCTGTATCTATTTATTTATCTATTCTTTTATATCGAGGATAATGGAATAAGCACTCATGTGCTTTTTTACATCCAGCCCCCTTGTGTATGCGGTTTTGTAAATTTTGTCATCTGTTCCCACCGGCACACAATGGCATACTCTTCCGAAAAGCGGAACAGGATTTAACGTGTGCGCAAGATGTTCTGCATGCGTTCGAACACGGGGCCTCGGTTTACAGTCTCATCCGAAGGACTTTGGACATTCAGTTCGATTTTTTGGTCAAACTGGGAAGAAAGGGTGAGGCTGGGAATCGAACCCAGAACCTCCCGGTGAACTTGTTGGCAGGCGAACGTCTTAACCATCCTGCCACCTTCATTCCTTTTCAATACAATATTCAACCCTCGAAAAATTCCACCTATGATCAATATCACTATGAATGCAGCAACAACACCACAACAGCAACACAAAGGCGGAATGGCGAGAGACTGACCACCACCACAGAGGGACCGTGCCCCTGCTGGTAGATGGGCAGCGACTGGGCGCGCAGTTGGCGTGGCGGAGGGGCCGCCAGTTCGTAGGCGATGTCGCTGATGTTGTGGTAGCCGTGGCTGAGAGCGTGCAGGGCCTCAGACACCTGGTCCACTAACATCTGGTTGGTACGTAGATTCTGCACACACACACACACACAAGTTTGGGGTGCGGGGTATTTTTTTTGGTTGGTTTTTTCATTTTCCACAATTGATGATTGGTTAGAATGCTAGAAATCCACAGTGCAGATGGGTATCATAGTGTAAATTCACAACACAGATGGCCTATAACAGTGTAAATTCACAAGACAGATGGCCTATCCTAGTGTAAATTCATGACACAGATGGCCTATCCTAGTGTAAATTCACAAGACAGATGACTTATCCTAGTGTAAATTCATAAGACAGATGACTTATCATAGTGTAAATTCACAAGATGGCCTATCACAGTGTAAATTCACAACACAGATGGTCTATCCTAGTGGAAATTCACAACACAAGATGGCCTATCCTAGTGTAAAATCACGACACAAGATGGCCTATCCTAGTGTAAAATCACGACACAAGATGGCCTATCCTAGTGTAAAATGTGACACTCTTCCACAAAATGAGTCGCTTAGCACCTGACCCACTTTTCTGCAAGGAACCATTTTAGGCAGGTGGGGGTCAGGTTGTCAATTTTGAGATTTCGATTGATTATAAAACTATAGCCATGAACCTACCTTGCAATGAAATATCAAAGCATAACTTTGTTTCCTTTTGCTTTAAAATGCGCTTTTAGAATACCCAAGCCCTCATTCTGACCACCTGTTACGATGCTAAACTTGTCCATTTCTCATTTTGTCACATCCTGCAGTTTATCATTTCAATTTGTAATCACTTTTCACAGAAGTGTCCGATTTCAATCTGTTTTTTTTGGTACTGAACAGTCTTTATAATGCAGATTAATAACATGTCAATAACTAAAGATTTACCTCCGGTGCAATGCGACTCATTTTGTGGTGGAGCGTCAGAAATCACCACACATACAACCTATGACTCGGGAAAACCTGAGCTGAGGGAAGAGGGATACAAGCATTACCTGTTCCTCCATGGGGAGGTCTTGTTCGGCCAGCTGGCAGACTTGCGAGACAAAGGGACACAAGTCGTTGTGCAGCCTCTGCGCCTGTCTCAGCACGCTGGCCAACTCACTGGGACTGAAGATAAACAGAGGGAAAAACAAGGAGAAAATGAGCAGCATGGGACAGCAGGGCTGTTAAGGCACAAAAAGCAGACACCCTGACCCTGGATATGGTATGATGAGGCGGAATGTGGCTGCAGTGGGGAGAGAGGAGAGAGCAACATAGGAACATCACAACACGAATTTTACAAAAGGCAGGAAAACCCTCAACTATATCTGGCTTTTGTATTTTTTGGTAGTTCTTTCCAAAATAAACTTAATACAAAAATAATGTAATGTGTGCATGTGATGAATGAGCATTCTGTACATGAATCCACAGAATCAGAATCAGACATTTTTTATTGCCATAAAAGTCACATGGACTTATTTGACACAACGAAATAAACTTTTCATAATTCAATACAACATATTATTCATTGGTCAGCGTGTCTGAAATGATGCGCACGAAAACCTTATTCAAATATTTTTTCTCTTTTTTCAAAACATGATGACAAATGTACATAGGTCTGCAGATATTTGTGTATATGACAACTATTTGTGTTTTTGTGTATATGACAACTGTACATAGATCTGCAGATACTTGTGTCCATACTGAGGTTCCTGTACACAAAACTACTCTTCAAGGTGTAACTGAACATCGTGTTTCTGATGAGTTACTGTAACTGATTTGATTTGTCTCTTCGCTGTCTGATTATTTCACACTCATGTTCGTCAGTTACCACTTAAAAGTTTTCTTCAGTCTCTCTGGACAAATGTGAATCTCATTTCCTGCTGATGATTTTGCACACGCTGTGGGTGGGTTATATATTTATACTGTTATAGATCATAGATTGATCAATCCATTGTTTAATACACAGATTGTGTGTTACAGCTATTCAAAAACCATCTACAAAACAGGAGAGGCACAGACACAGACAAACGTAAACAGAGAAAGACACACAGAGAGGAGAAAAATGTATCAGATTTCACACTCACGTACAAACATGCACGTAACCACCCACTTATTACCCCTCCCCCCTTTATTCTCCTTCCCCCCCCTCCCCCCAACCTGACAACACTAGATTGGTTTGGGGATGTCTGTGAAGTACTTTTTCTCCCCTCATTCTCCCACCTCTTCTCACCTATGTGCACGCATGCATACCCCCCTGCCCCACACACATACCCCCCCAAGCCCCCCTTTCCCCCCCCCCCCCCCCTACCTGGCAGCACTAGACTGGTTCTGGGATGGCTGTGAAGTTGGGGGAGTGGAGCCGCTGCCAGCAGGGCCGGGAGGAGCATGGGCAGAGGAGGAGGAGGTGGTTGCAGCAGCGGTGTGGGCAGACGCGTCGGGCGAGCCTCCAGCATCCACCGGCGTCTCTCCAGCCCGGTTTCTGGGGTTCTGCAGACACCACACGTTGCCATCAACACCAGCAACATTTTCTGGGTTCCAGCACAATTCTGTTTACGAGAGTCATTTACTGATAGCACAGGCATAATTTTAGACAGGGCAAGTACTTTTATAATTATGAGTCCTGCCTTGATATACACTCAATTGTCAGACACGCAATGCACTAGACACACAGAATTCATGAACATTTCTTCTGTGTGAGAAATGACAACCAAAAGCAAATTTCTACCATCAGTGACTGCCAGAGCCTTGTATAGACTGCTTCTTTTTATATTCCTATTGCAATACCTGGTTCTGTCACTCACCCTTCAAGACAGATACATGGTTCTGACAATCACCCTTGCAAAACATACCAAACAGTTGCTACAGATGCTAAGCAATCTATAGACAAGAAACAATAGATATCATATCTAAGGTATTTTCATTATCTATGGTATTTTTTGCATAATCTTTTAAAAAACAAAGTACCATACACAACTAAAAACAAGATTAGTAAAACTCCAGACTTTACAGGACTTCAGCTTAAACATAAACATGCTTAGAAATCTGATTTCAAACAGTTTATCTTTTGCTACGACAATCCTCTTTGCCCACATCCCCTCCCTCCCTCCCTCCTCACTTCCCGTCAACTGTAAATGATCAGTCAATCAACCACTCACATAACAACACAGAATGATAGCTTTGCAGCACACTATGAAGCATAAACGCCATCATGAAATGTAATGGTTATTCACGACCACCTGAGCATTACAGATTAATAGGAATGTTTACTTTACAACCCTTAGGGTTGAACCTACCAGAGCATGAATTATTGGGGATTCTCTACATTTTTCCAACAGCACCTTCATAACTACTATAAGTCAGCCAGGAGCTATTTAGCCGTGTACTATTATAGACAGCTGGTCAAAGCGGGTTAAGTACGCTTGATTTAGAAGCATCACTCCAGAGAAGTGTTGCTGACTTGAAGAAATGATCAGGATGTGTGATAGATAAGATAAATAATCAGCAGTACTATCAAGTCAATGCCAAAACAGTTTCTCTTTCAGGGGTAGTATTAAGTCAATCCCCGAAACAGGTTTGGTTTCTAAGACGGTCATGAGTAAGTTGATCCCAAAATACAGTTGGAGTTTCACCCGCCTCACCAGGACTTGTGCTTTGCTACAAATGCTAAGCAATCTACAGACAAGAAAGTGACAGAGACAAGCCACTTACCAGATGCTTGGTCAACACGTAGCCCAATTTGCTGGTCAAGCCTAGAGTTCTCATCAAGAGTGTGTGTGTGTGTGTGTGAGATAGAGTTTGTGTTAGAGGGGGTGCATGTGAGTAAAAGAGAGAGAGAGAGAGTGTGTGTGTGTGCGGTGCGTGTGTATGTGTGCGCGTGTGTATGTGTGTGCGTGTGTATGTGTGTGCGTGTGTATGTGTGTGTGTGTGTGTGCGTGTGGTGTGTGTGTGCACATGAAAGTGTGTGTGTATGTGTGTGTGAGTATGTGTGTTCATGTGAGCATGTGTTTGTGTGGATGTGTGTGTGTGTGTGTGTGTGTGTGTGTGTGTGTGGTGTCTCTGTGTGTGGGTACATGCATGTTTATTTGTTAGTGACTGAAGTCCAAACAATGTGTCAAATCTGGGCCAGACTACGTCTTCTAGTAGTCAGCTACATTGTATTGTATACTTATATATTGTGTATATATATTGTATATATATAACTTTCACTTCCACCCCCTTTTCCCCTACAGACAGCAATAATTATGTGGTCAACAAAACAGCAAATTCAGATACAATCACATGGGGAAATTTTCTTTTGAAAAAGCAGCTGGTTTAGTATTTATTGATAATGAACTGACAAAAACACAAAGAAAGAAGACAAAGTAAAATACAGACATAATGACAATGAAATAATCAACTTATTGAATAATACGATTCCTTTTCTCTCATGCATGCAGTCATATATGTACATGCATATAAATATATGCACACACACACATACCCAACACACAAACACTAGTGCCGACTCCACTCCCCCCTTAAAAGTCCTTCAGATGAAACTATAAACCAAAGTATTGTGTGCAAATGCACACAGAACATTTTGCGCACACTTTAAAACCTGTTCTGCTTTTCAGAAGAGTAGGCCATTGTGTGCCGGTGGGAATGGATGACAAAAATTCACGAAACTGCTTACACATGAGGACCGGATGTAAAAAAGCACATGAGTGCTTATTTCATTATCCTCAAAAGAAAATTTTTTTTTAACAAAAACAATGCACATACACAGAGATAATAATAATAATATATGGAATTTATATAGCGCTGAATCTTGTAAATAAACAAACAAATCAAAGCGCTTGCACTCAATCATTTACAGGCATGCAACTCTCCTTATACATAATGAACAACAGATTTCAAAACCATGCGCGCGCACGTATACACGCACACACACGCACACACACACACACGCACACACTCGGAACAACACTTAGAAGGTGAAAGATGCTGTTGAAAATTAGGGACAGATATTTGGGGGGAAAGTCTCAGGTAGGAAATAAGTGTGTTTTGAGGCTGGATTTGAAGGTATCAAGTGAAGGCTTTTGGCAAAGTGAAAGAGGGAGGTCATTCCAGGTGGATGGACCAGAAACAGAGAAGGAGCGACGGCCAACAGTGGTTTGTTTGAATCTGGGTGTTTGAAAGCACAAAGTATCTGCGGCTGAACGAAGGGAACGGGATGGAGAGTACAGGTGAAGACAGTTACAGAGATAAGAGGGTGCAGATTTGTGGAGACATTTGAAACAGAGGGTATTGATTTTATACTCCAGTCTTTGTGAGACAGGCAGCCAGTGAAGAGATCGCAGAAGAGGAGTGATGAGTTCAGATTTTTTCTTTCTTAGGACCAGTCGAGCTGCAGAGTTTTGTATGCGTTGAAGAGAGTGGTAGGCCAGCCAAAAGAGAATTACAGTAGTCTAAACGTGAAAGAATGAGAGATGTGACAAGCTTGGAAGTTGCATCAGTGGACAGATATTTGCGAATCGCGCTTATGCGCCGTAATTGATAGCAGCAAGACTGGCAGGTCTGGGTGATGAATTTTTTCATAGAGAGTGTGTTGTCAAGAACTACTCCTAAATACTTCACAGAGTTGGACAAAGGAACTGACGTATTGCCGAATTCTATTGAAGTTTTTGCTATAGAGGAAAGTTTATGTTGGGTCCCTATGAGCACGGCTTCGGTTTTATCGGCATTAAGTTGTAACTTGTTCTGATACACCCACACACACACACTCTCTCTCACACACACAAACACAACACAACACACCACAGCACACACACCACAACACACACCACAGCACACACACACACAAACACACACCACACTACAATACACACCACTTCACACACACTACAATACAAACTCAACACACCACAGCACACACATACACCACACCAAACACACACCACACACTCTCTACAATACACAACACGAACACAACACACAAACACAACAGCACACACATACACCACAACACACATCACAGCACATCACAGCACACATGCACACACACCCACACCACAGCACACACACACAAACCCCACATCACACCACACACACATACACCACACACACACAAACCCCACATCACACCACACACACACACAACACGAACACAACACACACCACAGCACACACACACACAACACAAACCCACCACAGCACACACACACCACACCCACACCACAGCACACACACACACTCTACACACACACTCTACAACACACACACACAACACACACACACACACAAAAGCAAAGAGGATGTCACCTGCAGTCGGCCAAGAGCATTTTCAGCCAGGGCAAAGTTCCGCTTGGCCTGCGCCAGCCTCTGCGCGGCCTCCGTCACGCTGACGGGCACGGCACGGGCCCCGCCCCCCCCCTCTCCCCCAGTCTGGGCAGCGCTCCTGGAGCCTTCCGTAGGGTGCGAGCCGCTGCTGGTGTTGGTTGTGCCCGACTGCGAGCTGCCCGTTTCTGACGGGGACAGGTTGATGTGGAGGTTGACCGAGCCCCCCGTCATCTGCGGTGAACAGTGTCGGGTCAGTTTCGGTAATCATCATTGTACATGTGAGGCTCCACTACATAACAAGTTGCACTGCGCCCGAGGTCGATTTTTAGCTGTTAACAAGTTAATAATGCGCAATAAAAAGGCTATTTAATACCCCCCCCAAGAAAAACAACAACAACCAAACAAACCAAGTGGATTGGTGGTCTAGAGGTAACGCGCCTGTCTAGAAAGCGAAAAGTCTTGGTCGGAAGTGTGCGGTGGTTCGTATCCCGTTTGGACCCAAAACTTTCCCCCCCGTCCATTAGACCATGAGTGGTGGTCTGGGG
Organism: Rapana venosa; assembly: GCA_028751875.1. Taxonomy (NCBI): domain Eukaryota; kingdom Metazoa; phylum Mollusca; class Gastropoda; order Neogastropoda; family Muricidae; genus Rapana; species Rapana venosa. Next base: position 16,642,828 of record CM054161.1, on the reverse strand, counting down.
GCTAGTCTTTCGGATGAGACGCTAAACCGAGGTCCCGTGTGTTACACACAATTATTTAGCGCATGTAAAAGAACCCACGACAACAAGAGAGTTGTCCCTGGCAAAATTCTGTAGAAAAAAGCCACTCTGATAGGGAAACAAATACAGTTGCAGACAGGAAAAAAAAAAAAAGGGTGGCGCTGCTCTTGTGGCGACGCACTCTCCTCGGGGAGAGCAGCCCGAATTTCACGGAGAGAAATCTGCCGTGACTTAAAGTGGTATGAAATGAAATGAAATGAAATGAACCAACAACAAACAAACAAACCCAAACAAAAACAAACCCAGATTAAAAATCGGAAATTCTATGGAAAGTTTTTAAAAATTTGAAATGTTAGACTGCAGGAAGTGACAACATTAAAAACTGACAAGTTGTGCATTGTAGCAGGTGGTCAGGATGAGGGTTTGGGTGTTTTTTAAAAACTTATTTTAAAGCAAAAGGCACACAAAATTACGTCTCAATACTTCAGTGCAACAATGGCTATAGTTTTATGATCAATCAAAATCTCAAAATCGACAACCTGATCTCCACCTGCTTAAAATGGTTCCTTTAGCGGAAAAATGGTCCAGGTGCAATGCGACTCATTTCGCTGTCACAAATATAGAAAAATATAACTATGGATGGAACACTGTGGCAACAATAAAAAACACTGGTGGTAAGTTGTTTGGTGCAAGAAACGGGTCCTCTGTACTAAAAAAATCTTGTATTCTTAAGTGAAAACTAACAGTGATAGCAGTAGTAGCTCTGGCTGAATGAACAGCAGCAGTAGTAGAGGTAGTAACAGTAGTAAGTAGTGGTTGTAGTAGTGATTAAAGTATTAACAGTATTAGCAGTAACTGTGGTAATGATAGTAGTAGTTGTAGTAGTAATAGTAGTAGAAGAAAGAGTACAATTTTTTTTATAAAGATGAGTTGTTTGAATTTCAGACACAGGAATCTGCTGAGATAAAAAAAAAAAAAAATTACATAACACACAAAGCTACTCTGCATAATAATACAACACAACACGGCACCACACAAAACTACATTCTGTTCGGGACAACACCAAAAAAATCACAGCACCATTTCTCCACACACAACAAACAACAGTTCTAATGAACACAGCTACACCACACTACAGCATCCCATGGTTATTTCCAACATACACACATGTACATATACGTACACATCAGAGCTACTTTCAATCTTATCAGTGGCTCCATACATACCGGCATGGCCTGGGCACTGTTCAGCATGGTAGGGGGTATGGTGAAAGACCCCACCACCACACTCTGCACATTCGACGGCAGCTGGGGTGGTATGTGGTGGTGGTGGTGGTGGTGGTGATGGCCATGACCCTGGGAGGACTCGGGGCTGTTGGAGGAGAGGGAGGAAGGAGGGGGGCGCTGTACCACATGGATCACCTTGCCGTCCACATCTGTCGTTAGCATGAATGACAAGGCAAACTGTCAATCCCATTCTGTCGTTAGCATGAATGACAAGGCAAACTGTCAATCCCATTCTGTCGTTAGCATGAATGACAAGGCAAACTGTCAATCGCATTCTGTCGTTAGCATGAATGACAAGGCAAACTGTCAATCCCATTCTGTCGTTAGCATGAATGACAAGGCAAACTGTCAATCGCATTCTGTCGTTAGCATGAATGACAAGGCAAACTGTCAATCGCATTCTGTCGTTAGCATGAATGACAAGGCAAACTGTCAATCGCATTCTGTCGTTAGCATGAATGACAAGGCAAACTGTCAATCGCATTCTGTCGTTAGCATGAATGAAGCAAACGTCAACGCATTCTGTCGTACATGATACAAGCAACTGTCATCCATTCTGTCGTTAGCATGAATGACAAGGCAAACTGTCAATCCCATTCTGTCGTTAGCATGAATGACAAGGCAAACTGTCAATCGCATTCTGTCGTTAGCATGAATGACAAGGCAAACTGTCAATCGCATTCTGTCGTTAGCATGAATGACAAGGCAAACTGTCAATCGCATTCTGTCGTTAGCATGAATGACAAGGCAAACTGTCAATCGCATTCTGTCGTTAGCATGAATGACAAGGCAAACTGTCAATCCCATTCTGTCGTTAGCATGAATGACAAGGCAAACTGTCAATCGCATTCTGTCGTTAGCATGAATGACAAGGCAAACTGTCAATCCCATTCTGCGTTAGCATGAATGACAAGGCAAACTGTCAATCGCATTCTTATTTAAGTTTCATCATCACCTTCACTATCCAGAATAATTTTTTTCTTGCTCCATTTTGTTTTGCTGCCTCATTGTCTTTGACATACCTGCCCTGCTATTTCCAGACTGCTCATTTTGCACCCCCACCCCTTTCCCCCATCTCTCTTTCATAAAAGAGTAGGACAGCTATGACTTGTGGTGTGATGGATAAACTATTCATTTATTTTAAAAAAAAATCTTTTTGAAGAGATTGGAATAAGATTCATGTGCTTTTTACATTCAGTCCTCATGTGTATGCAAATGTGTAAATTTTGTCATCCATTCCCACCGGCACAAAATGGCCTACTCTTTCAAAAAGTATAACAGGTTTTAACATGTCCACAAGATGTTCTGCATGTGTTTGCACACTGGACTTTGGTTTATAGTCTCAGCTGAAAGACTTTTCAGGGGAGGGGTGTGTGTGTGTGTGTGGAATGGAGACGGCACATGTTAACCCTAGTAGCGCGGTTCCCGGAATATTCCGGTAAAGGCGGATCTAAGCTGTGTGGCGGATCCCGGAATATTCCGGGATGACGTGGGTGATCATAGTTGAAAGCTTACTTTCGCTTTCAAAGGTCAGCCAATGAATGTTAAGGCCGTTGTAGGCCCGCAGAAAGGGGTGAAGGTCGTTTGACACACACAAGCAACGAAGAATCTGATTGGTTAAGAGTGTATTTTAATTTTTTTTCGGACAAGCCGAGATCGTCTTCAACAAAAATGGCGGCCAGTGTTTGCACTAGAATTTCTTCAAGCGTTTTTCGAGCTTTTTTACAATATTGACAGCGAGGAGGAGTTTAAGAGGCTGGATTTGGTTGAAATAAACAATGAGAGAGACGATGAGGTAAGGATTGTGGAATATTTTTGAAAAACTTGGTAAAAATCTATCACGATCGGACTGAATCGAGCGGTGCTAGTTTTGCTGGATGGACTTCTTCGCTACTCGGCGATTTCGACGTCACAGATTGTTTTACTTTATTTTGACGCAACGAGGCTTCGAAATAACTGTTGTTGAGTCAAATTGCTATGCTGCTGAATACTTTGCATCACATGAAATCAAGCGATCTTTGTATTTTCGTCATAGAAAGCCACCACTTCGCACATTCCGCCATGACGATCACGATGGCGTCGATCCTTTCGCTGAACTTTTCCGAGTATTTAGTGACCGATAAAGCAATACAAACTCCTTATTTTTTGAAAACTAATGTCAAGAAATAGTGTTTACCTAATCATGACATTTATGCACCGCAAGAACTTTGCTTATCGTGTTAAAATCGATCCGGGGCCCTGACGATGGAACAGTGATCAGTAGTGCGCACATGATTTTTTTTTGTTGGATTTTTTTTACATAATCATAATCACTACACACTATTATAAAATTACACTCATTTAAAAGCATATTATCCGTTCTTTCCAGTGATATATAGCTTAACACATTTAATTCAGTTTTATATATCAATATCAAGGGTTGTTAGAGCCCACCCTGCTCCAAAACAATGCTAGCCAATGTTAATTCAGCCAATAGAAGTGAGGCTTGTTGCTGCATATTCAGCGCTACTAGGGTTAATAACTCCAGGGAAAAAATCCCCTTGAATGAGATTCAAACCAGAGTCAGCCGATTGCGAGCGCAATGCACAACGCTCTAACCATCAGGCTGTTTAACACATCCAGCATGTCTTCTGTGACCTGGAGAGGAATGGGCTCTGCCAGAGACAAACTTCCTCAAACTGTGCCACAGACAAACTTCCTCAAACTGTGCCACAGACAAACTTCCTCAAACTGTGCCAGACAAACTGCCTCAAACTGTGCCAGACAAACTGCCTTCAAACTGTGCCAGACAAACTGCCTTCAAACTGTGCCAGACAAACTGCCTTCAAACTGTGCCAGACAAACTGCCTTCAAACTGTGCCAGACAAACTGCCTTCAAACTGTGCCAGACAAACTGCCTTCAAACTGTGCCAGACAAACTGCCTCAAACTGTGCCAGAGACAAACTGCCTCAAACTGTGCCGGAGACAAACTGCCTCAAACTGTGCCGGAGACAAACTGCCTCAAACTGTGCCGGGAGACAAACTGCCTCAAACTCTGCCAGAGACAAACTGCCTCAAACATGCAGAGATGGATTCCCTCTCCCAGAGGAGCTAAAGGAAATGCCAAGTTTATCAGTCTTAGATTCTTGGCTTTGGGTTTATCACAAGCAAACACACACACACTCACTCAACACAAACACACACACGCACGCACACACATACTCACACACACAGCTAGCATAATAGCATATTCTTTCAAAAGTTTGTCATCTTGCAGAACACATGGGGTTTATCACAAGCAAACACAAACACACACACACTCACTCAACACACACACATGCTCACATACACACAGCTAGCATAATAGCAAGATCACTTACCATATTCTTTCAAAAGTCTGTCATCTTGCAGAACATGTTGGGTTTATCACACGCACACACACACACACACACTCACTCACTCAACACACACGCGCATGCACACACACACACACAGCTAGCACAAAAGCAAGATAATTTACCATATTCTTTCAAAAGTTTGTCATCTTGCAGAACACGTCCATGGAATATCAATCGCTGAGTGTCACCTGGTATATTCTGCAATAAAATCACAAAGCTACTGAATTAAACATCTAGTAAAAGTCGTAGTACCTATCACTTAGTTTTGAAACATAAACAATCAGAAAACTATCAAGCTGATAATCGTACTAAGCCAAAAACAAATACATAACAAAGAAAAAGAAAGATGTACATTCTCTCTCCTCTCTCTCTCTCTCTCTCAAAACAGCAGGAATATTTTGAGATGGCAGAAAACAGCCAAACAAAAATCTCATGCTGGCTTTCTAAGATTACAATATGCATAGCGTTTCAAGTTTTTTCCCCACTGATCTGAGAGTACACACATACACCCATCCTTCACTCTCTCTCCTTTCGAAACCCCCTCTCCGACAAAAATGGGACCCTCCCAAAAAAACCAACAACAAACACACAAAAAAACCCAAAGAGAAAGTATCTCCAGAGTTTAAAAAGTCAAAGACAAAAAAAAAACCCAAACAATACAAGCTATCTTTCTGAGAATGCATTGAAGGCTAAGTCAATGAACACTTTCGATTTTAAAATCAACCAATCCATTACATGTACATGCAGGATACTTACAATGGAGCTGGCTATTTTCTCCTTGAACTGTGCAACTGTGGTCTGTTGTAACATACAACACAAATTGTTATAAATATAATTTGATCAATCTGATAACAATGCATTATAATTCAGCAATCGGTCTCTAACAAAGCCTGAACAATGAAAATAACCCCCCCCCAAAAAGCTATGGACTCATGCACAGATCTACATCACACACACACAGTGACACACACACACACACGCACGCACATATGCACACCACACACAGTACTGAACATCCTTTGGATGAGGCTTTAAACCAAGGTCCAGTGAGGGAACACATTCAAACATCTCGACTTCTTGCACATATTAATTCAAATCTGTTCCACCTTTCAGAAAAGTAGGCTGTTTGTGCTTGGGGGGGGAAGGGGAGGGGGGGGAATGAATGACAAAAGTGACAAAAACTGCATACCCATGGGGACTGGATGTAAAACAGCACACAAGTGCTTAATCCATTATTCTTAAAATAAAAGAATTTTTAATGTAAATGAATTGCACACCTACACACAGCACTGAAGTGTAAATTAACATGTGCAAGAAGAACAAACACAAAACAAAACAAAAGTAAAAAACCAAAGAAAAAAGGGCTTATAAGTGTAATTTTTTTTCAAAAAATGAAAAATTCAACAAAAGTCACGTAACGTTAAAACCATAGAAATGATTAAAAAATTGATTGTCACATGTGTCTACTTCAGAAATTTACAGATTAATTTCCATAAGTGCTTCTGATTAGTTATTGAGAATGTTTGAATCATACCATGAAATAAAGAAAAACAACAAATGATGAAACACTACACAATGAATGAGACATGGATGTGATATATATATATATTAAAAAAAAGTCTTCGCTAAAAGTGTTGTCAGTCACTACCATGATAGGCAAAGGGAAAAAGCCAAGGCCTTTATCAAAATGTTATGCTTTAGAATGTTACATGGAGATTGCCTTCATCAATAGGCTTCTGACACAACAGCCTCTTTCATCCTCTAGAGGCTAATATAGCAATGGAAGGAGGACAAAAATCCTCTGAAGCCAGAGTATAGAGCTCTGCAAAAGACTGTGCAACTAGTGCAAGGTATGTGAACTGAAAACTCACGCACACACATACGCACACACACACACACAGATGGGACAGCCTAGTGGTTAGAACATTGCGCTCGCAATCCGACGACCAGGGTTCGATTCCCGTTAAAGGGGATATTTTCCCCTGGAGTTGACATCAGTGCAGACTCCACTCTCCCCAAAAGTCCTTCAGATGAGACTATAAACCGAGGCCCCGTGTGGGAACGCATGTAGAACATCTTGCACACACATTAAATCCTGTTCTGCTTTTTGTAAGAGTAGGCCATTGTGTGCCGGTGGGAACAGATGACAGAATTGACAAAACCACATACACACGGGGAATAGATTTAAAAAAGCACATAAGTGCTTACTCCATTATCCTCGATATAAAAGAATAAAACAAAATAAATAAAATGAATAAACACACACACATGCAAGCACGCAAGCACACACACACACACACACAATCATCCTACCTATATATATACTATAGTGTAACGTACAAGTTTACAGCCTCACACTGATCCCCAGGTGGGATGAGTGAAACATTCAAACACCTCACACTGATCCCCAGGTGGGATGAGTGAAACATTAAAACAGCATACCATGTAATAACAATATTCTGTACATGTATAAGTTCTCTCTGAGTGATCAAGTGGGGGAGAAAGACCAACAAGGTTTAGGAAATAAGAGCTCTACAAGTACAAGACACTTTGTTTTGGGGGACAGACCCACCTCTTCAGGGACATTGAAGGTTTTGTTCTGGCCATCGAGAGTCTTCACCGTCACATCCATTATGAGGATGAAAATCTCAGGCACAGACCACACCTTGTAGAGGGAAGGTCACTCAGATGCTGACTCCACCGTACTTTTCCACACACTGCACACAAATTATATGTAATCAGTAATGACTAATAATATTGTATAGTAATATTAGTATGCACACACCGAATCAAAAGTTTGAGAAGGAAAAGACACACACACACACACACTGATTCACACACACATACATATTTGCACACAACCAAAAGTAAACTTGCAATTAAGTAGAACACACAAGTTTACACAGGTTCTACATTACTTTGAACTTGTTACTTGACTGAGTGAGTCAGTGAATGAGTAATTCAACTTGAAAGAGTATGTAATACAAATGACATGAAATGTACATCACTACATTAGTACATAGTACATGTATCCTCTACCTGCCATCATGATTTATTGCTTAACGCTGAATGATTTATGCTACAAACATCATTGTTACTACGTTAAGACTTGAGTAGACTACTGACTAGAGTTTAGAGTATTCTGTAATTATATTATAAAGATTGTTTCAATAACTTATCAACCTACTTTTAAATGGTCAATAATATTCCATAGAACTTTATAACTAAGTTTTTTTTTAAATTATTAACTAATTATTAGTAATTAAGGTACATTGGCAGATGCTAAAAACACATTAATATCGTGTTCTGTATTCTGTATACCTACACTACATTTCATGGCTTTCATGAGTTTTCGCCTTTCAACTAAATAAATTCATTTCAAGTAAAATAAAGACCTCTGAGATTATCATTATGAATAAATTTCTGTAGACCATCAAAGTGTTTATATAAGACTTCTCTATTACTGACTATCAAAAACAATATAACATATGATCTGCAGTGTAGTATGGTGCACTGTCCCAGTGCTGAATCAGTCAAGACTCAATGGTTTTGATTTTAACAAATGTGATGCTCCACCACATAAACTATATAAAGACTTAAAAGAGTCGCATTGCACCAGAGGTACATTTTTAGTTATTGATATATATTATGTTATTAATCTGCAATAAAAAGGCTATCCAATACAAAAAAAGATTGAAAATAAGACAATTCTATGAAAAGTTATTACAAATTGCAATGATCAATAGACTGCTGGATGGGACAAAATGAGAAATTGACAAGTTAAGCATTGTAATAGGTAGTCAGAATGAGAGCTTGGGTATTTTAAAAAGCATGTTTAAAAGCAAAAGGAAATAAAATTATGCCTTGATAATTCATTACAAGGTAGAATAATGGCTGTAAGTATAGTTTCATAGTCAAAATCTCAAAATCGAACTGACTAAAATAGCTCCTAGCAGAAAAATAGGTCAGGTGCTAATGGACTCATTTTGTGGTGGAGCTTCACAAATTTTTAGTGACTTACTAAATTACTAGCAAAGTAGCATGCTGACTGCATGCTGACTATGTTCAAATGTCATCCTTACCACCAATGATAGGCTTGTGGTAGAAGCCATTTGCCTTATGACAGAGGTCTTTCTTTTACTTTCACTGTTTCAGTCATATATATATATATATATATATATATATATATGAGATTATCATTATGACTCATGAGTAGACTGATAACTTTTCCCTCTCAAGGGTCAGTTTCTTGACTTGTTATTTCTCAAGAATGTGATTTTACCAAGCAAATACAATGGGCTATTTTAGTATCTTACTTAAGTAAAATTTTAAGCCTTAAAAAAAATTACACTGGGAAAAGTTTCGAGCAAACCAAAACAGTAGGCCTATTTCAACAATGCTGGTCTTTGGCATTCAGGATTCAGTGCAGTGCAGAATGTTGTAGCTCGCCAACCAACTGAATACCACACAGATCCTTCCCAACACTGCTGTAGTAATTAACTAATTTGTAAAGCATGTGACTGGGGTTTTATAATGCAGCGTATTTTTTGTTCTTAGTAAAGAAACTGCACTGTCAAACACCGTTGAAAAATTCGTATCAATTGCGTCAACAACGTGAATTGTTTTACACTCGTGCAGATTCTGCGCTTTGGTGCTTGTAGCAAACGATTATGTATTCAATCTTGCAGATTAACATGACTTGACATTATGCGTCAAGGAAATTCTCAAAGATCTATTCTCGTCCACAAAAAAAGAGGCAGTTTCATCAGGTTTCTGCTCCTTCATTCCTCGCCATTTTTCTGTCCGTTTCAAAATAAATTGAAATCGTGTACACTTTAAAGGATCCATAACACAACTATGGTACATTATACAAAGTAATTCCAGACATACCTCACGGAAAACGAGGCAACTAGAAACAAAATCTGGAAATTGTCTGAATTCAGTTGACTTGTTATCTGTTCCTCTATGCCCACAAGCTGGAAAGTAGTCGTCTGAATTTCACAGCATACTCTTACTATTAAATATTATCAGTAATGACTAAAATAGAGACATTCACATTAAATAATCGATTTTTATTGCACATCTAGTTAATAGAGGTATAAATTTGCAAAATGTATTCACTTTATATACAATTGTGTACTTTACGATATTACGCCATATCCTCTCAAAACGTCACTGTTTCGAGACTAGTTTTCCTGCTGTCTTGCGGTTATAGTACACAGTTATACAGGCTGCAAACTGGTATTAATTTGGGGGTCATGTAGTATCTTGTATAGAGTGCGTGCCAAAAAATGTTGGTGATTTTCACAGACTTTCACTAGAAAGTTGGAAATAATCATCAAATGAGGATTGCCTGTATTCCTACAGAGTTGACCCCGCGCATGCATATTGCAGCAAGGAAGCTAGCAGACGACAAAGGACTGAGGGGGTACAGTGTTTGCTGAAAAATTAAAAAATTTCAAACCTACCAAATTTGTTCAAAATCACATAAGTTTTGAGTCAGAGGCTAGTCTTTCACAAAAAGGGTTTTAAAAAAAATTTCTGTGGATGCCTGAGTACTTGCGGTATGAATATAAGAGTCACATAGAAAACAGAAGGAAAAGAGTGATTTTCTAATACCTATAGATAGGCTTGGTCTCTCTGGCAGATCGACTGCTGATGAAACTGTCGAGGGCAAGCTGAAATTGTTTCATTCTGTGATATATATATCTATCTATTATATTATTATGATATATATATTATCTTGCAATGTATACAGCATAAAGGTACCAGCATAAAGGTATCAACATTAAGTGGTAGACAATGAAAGAAAGTGGCGGGACGGATAAGACGCTCACCTACCAAACAAGTAAACTTTCAGGCTCTGGGTTTGATGTTTCCCAATTTGCTGGGTAAATCAAACTATTCAGTCTTTCGGAGGTGAGGCTAAACCAGACAGATCAGAGTGCTTACGGTCTTGTGCACGTCAAGGGCAATTGAAAATCGGCAAGACCAGGGAGGTACCTCTCAACTGCCCTGGCAAAATTGGTAGATCCTATTCCCAAACTGCATCCCCGAAGTCAGAATGCGGCTACCTTAACGGTGGTGGGGGCAGTCGCAGACACAAAAATCTCAACTTCTGAGCTCTATCCGATGAACGGGGAAAAAAGAGATAGACTTCTATGCCAGTCGTTTAGTCCTAAAAACTTGTGTAGATAATTTACAGAATAGTGCAGCATAATGTGGAAGGTCCACTCAAGCGGTTTTTGCTGAAGAAGCAGTCATTCTTTAATTATTGTCCAGGATCTCAAGGTCTTCATTCAGAATGTTAGATTTTTAATACTCGAACTACATTCTGAGTATGCTTTTGTTATAATAATAATAATAATAACAACAACAAACAACAACTAACAACAACTAACAATAAATAACAACAACAATAATGATGATGCTAATAATAATAATAATAATAATAATGATGATGATGATGATGATGATGCTGATGATGATGCTGCTGATGATGATGATGCTGATGATGATGATGATGATGATGATAGTTTTTATAGCACTGAATCTTGAAAAGCAAACAAATCAAAGCACTTGCACTCAGATCATTCAAACTCATGTGACCTGTTCACAACAAAGGCAAAGGTGTATGTATTACTGACTTACTCTTCTACCAAAGATGGGTGAATTTTTTGGAACACATTCATAGCCTTCGTAAGGTATACCATCCGATATAGCAGTCCTTACGACTAGTCTTAGTTCACTCTACAGCCTTTGAATTGCCTATCAATGCTCAAACAATTGTAGATATCCAGACTGATGTCTCGTTGGCTGCTTGATTTTGCTTGTTTATTTTAGTTTTGGGTTTGGTTTGCGTTATTTTACGAAAGGTTTTATTAATATTTAAATATTTATTTAGTATTCTTCTATATCGAGGATAATGTAATAAGCACTTATGTGCTTTTTTACATCCAGTCCCCGTGTGTATGCGGTTTTGTAACTTCTGTCATCTGTTCCCACCGGCACACAATGGCCTACTCTTACGAAAAGAGGAACGGGTTTTAACGTGTGCGCAAGATGTTCTGCGTGCGTTCGCACACGGGGGACTCCGTTTATAGTCTCATCCGAAGGACTTTTGGGGAGTGTGGAGTCTGCACTGATGTTAACTCCAGGGGTGCGTGCGTGCGTGCGTGCGTGCGTGCGTGCGTGTGTGTGTGTGTGTGTGTGTGTGTGTGTAAGTGCGTGTAAGTGTGTGTGTGTGTGTGTGTGTGTGTGTGTTTATTGCATTCTTTTATTTCAAGGATAATGAAATAAACACTCAAGTGCTTTTTTACATCCAGTCCCCGTGTGTATGCAGCTTTGTAAATTTTGTCATCAGTTCCCACCGGCACACAATGGCCTACTCTTCCCAAAAGCAGAACGGGTTTTAACGTGTGCGCACACGGACCTCGGTTTATAGTCTCATCCTAAGGACTTTGGGGGAGAGTGGAGTCGGCACTGATGTCAACTCCAGAGGAAAAATCCTCTTGAACGAGACTCGATGTGTGTGTGTGTGTGTGTATGTGTGAGAGAGAGAGAGAGAGAGAGAGAGAGAGAGAGAGAGAGAGAGAGAGAGAGAGAGAGGGGAGGGAGGGGGAGAGAGAGAGAGAGAGAGAGAGAGAGAGAGAGTCGATACGACACCTCAGATCACCAGTTTGATGCTCAAACAGCTAGGCTATCGGCCTCCCACCTCTCCCCAACTGATTTACCTAATGTTTAATTCATGAGTTATTGTAGCCACAGCATAAGTGAACAGACTTACCACATTTATACAGTTTATGCTTCATTAATAAATGTTAAATGTTAGAGATACCCTTATGAAAGAATTGACTGGATGGATTCATTCACTTTCAAATTAATGGATGGCGTTATTTCAGAATCTATAGGCTTACAGACCCAACTGTTTGGTACTTTGGTATCAACTTATTCCCCCCCCAAAAACAAACAAACCCAAAACAAAACCAAAAAAACAACAACAACAAAACAAAACAAAAAACAAACAAAAAAAACCTATCAACAAACAAACAAACAAACCCAACGGCAACACAAAAAAACCCCCAAAAAACAAGCCCAGTGGAAGCACATATAATTATAACAATGGCAATGAGAAATAAACAGAAATAGGTAGAAGGAAGGGGGTGGGGGTGTGGGGTGGGGGTGGGAAGGTGGATGTATGTGACATAAATAACTATGACGTCATACAACGGGCCGTAACTCCAGAAACAGGATGAGTGTCGGTAACAATGTTCAGGCGGACAGATTGGGAGCTCTGGAATGCACGGTGCTAGTGAAAGCCTAACTCTTATGTCTGCACTATTGGCACGGCAGACAAACAAAAAAACAAAAAAAAGGGGGGGGGGGGGGGGGGGTGGAGAAAGAGGGGGGGGGGGGGGGGGGGGGGGGGGGGGGTCTACTTCAGTCTACACCTTCGGATGAGACTATAAACCGAGGCCGCGTGTTCGAACGAATGGAGAACAACTTGCGCACACGTTAAATCCTGTTCCGCTTTTCGGAAGAGCAGGCCATTGTGATGACAAAATTTACAAAACCGCATGCACACGGGGACTGGATGTGAAAAAGCACATGAATGCTTATTCCATTATCCTCGATATAAAAGAATAAATGAATAAATAAATACACCAGTGTATTGGTTTTTGGGGTGTTTTTTTGTCTTGATAGAATTCCGGTTTTTATTTTCCATCTATATCCCAAAATTTACGTCATAGGACTTACTGGTTTGCTTTATCTTGTGTGTCAATATCACGGGTTCTTATTCAGACTATCTTTTTTGTTGATATTTCCACCTCCTCTTTTTTTCCCTTCTCATGTCTGTCTGTCGGCCTGTCTGTCTGTTTGACTCTGTGTCTGTATGTCTATCTGTCTGGCTGGCTCACATACATATGTACGCACGCACGCACGCACGCACGTCCGCACGCCAACACACACGAACGCACGCACACACACACACATTGTGGACACCTTATGAGATTGCTAGTATGCCAACTGGAGGCATTTATTTCCAGCTTTAACAGAAACAGATAACTGTGTCCTAAGTGCTTGCACTCAACTCATTCTTACACATTCATGCAACCAATTACAATTAATAGTCCAAACAAGTCCAAATGCACACGCACGCACACACACACACACACACACGCACGCACGCACGCACGCACGCACACACACACACACACACACACACAGGTTATTCACTTTGGCAGGGTGATGGGATTTCGGCTGTTGAAGGCAAGGATAGTTATAAGATGAAACAGGAAAGGAAAATCTGAGGTTTGAAATAAATATGTACAAACGCAAAATGTGCACTGCCATATTATGCAAAGTGCTCAGAGAATACGAAGCTCACTTTGTCATTATCCTCCCTCGTCTCATCATGAGTGCCTATTCCACTATCCTCGAAATAAAAGAGTAAAATAAAATAAAATACAAAATCTTTATTTGGCCCAGACCAAAAGCTGTGTCAGTTATTGATGCCAGCTAAATGCCAAGACCTACACTAAAATGTTGTTATGTTGTAACATGTTGTGTTGTTGAGATTGATTGCCTTCAGCCATGACAAGCTCTTAACATAACAACCTGCACTGTCCTTTAAAGGAGAAAAAACCCTCTGAAGTCGGAGTATGGCTGCCTGTATGGTGAGGGACTTGAAAACAGTCATATACGCAAACTTCTCATCTGGTGTACTTCCTATCTCACAGTGAATCCCGGGTGGGATGAGTGAGTCAGAGTGCATGTTCTGGGTGACCCCTCAGCGTGTTAAGCTTGGGAACACATCATCATCATCATCATCATCATCATCATCATCATCATCATCATCATCATCCTTGTCCTCGTTGCTATCATCATCATCATCATCATCATCAGCAGCAGCAGCAGCAGCAGCAGCAGCAGCAGCAGCAGCAGCAGCATTTCCTCCTCCTCTTCCTCCTCCTCCTCCTCCTCCTCCTCATCATCATCATCGTCACCACCTTCATTATAATTGACATAAATATTACCACCAACGTTATCCTCCTTACTGTTGCTGTTGTCATCATAGTCATAATTATCATCATCGCGTTCTTTACTATAACCATTGTCAAGAACATCATTAACGCTTTAAAAAAAAATTCACCATGAAATGACATACATGATTAGTCAAAAACTATCTACAGACATGTAGTTACTACCTACAATTAAAAGAAAAACCAAGCATAAATAAACCAGTTTGTTTGCAGACATTTTCAACAGCCGCTTGGCATTGAAAGGAGGGGATGGTCAATAAAGCGACCACACAGCTTATCATCACGAGAACAGGAACGAACTTATCACAGAACAGTCGATTTTTGTTCAAAATTCACACACACACACACACACACCACACACACACACACACACACACACACACACACACGCACGCACGCAGGCACGCACACACGCACGCACGCACGCGCGACACATACACACACACACGCACGCACACATGCGCACACACACGCACTCGCGCGCGCACACACACTCACACACTTTTCGGAAGAGTACGCCATTGTGTGCCGGTGGGAACGGACGACAAAATTTACAAAACTGCATATATATGGGGACTGGATAAAAAATAAAAAAAGCACATGAATGTTTATTCCATTATCCTCGAAAAAAAACAAAACAACAACAAATAAACACACACACGCACGCGCACACACACGCACGCACGCACGCATGCGCGCGACACACACACACACACACACACACACACACACACACACACACACACACACACACACACACACACACACACCAGGAGAGTGCGGTTTTGTACAATTTTAGATCCAAGCAGGGTTACTCAAAAAAGAAGGAAAAATCCCTCCAGCGAAACTGAGTACAGTATGACCTCTATTCTCCAGTATTTATAATTATCATGTGAGCCCAAGGAAATGATATCCCAAACACCAACAGACAATGTCATATTTCAACATCTACCCCAATTCCATATCCCCCATCCCCGTCTTGTAATTAATTTGGTCTGTATGGGAAAAGCCTATCTGATGGGGAATCACATTCAAATGTAGGCAGGAAAATTAAACTACGAAAAACAATGGTGCTGTCCCTGTGACGACGTACTCTCCCCGGGGAAAGCAACTCAAATTTCATGGGGAGAAATCTGTCGTGACTGAACTTCATATTCATTACAATGCAAAACAAGACAATACAATTATTATCACATCTACATTAATAACGCATACATATGGATCAGTGGTCTAGAGGTAACGCGCCTGTCTAGAAAGCGAAAAGTTCGGGTCGGAAGTGCGCGGTGGTTCGAATCCCGTTTGGGCCCGAAACTTTTCCCCCATCCATTGGACCATGAGTGGTGCTCTGGGCGCTAGTCTTTCGGATGAGACGGCAAACCGAGGTCCCGTGTGTTACACAAAATTTTCAGCGCACGTAAAAGAACCCACGGCAACAAGAGAGTTGTCCTTGGCAAAATTCTTAGAAAAAAGCCACTCTGATAGGGAAACAGTTGCAGACCAAAAAAAAAAGGTGGCGCTGCTCTTGTGGCGACGCGCTCTCCCCGGGGAGAGCAGCCCGAATTTCACGCAGAGAAATCTCGTGACTTAAAGTGGTATAAAATATTTTAAAAATATATACTTTCACCTGCACAAGACGTTATTAATACCCATCATATATAATAGCAAGAACAGAAACAGTCAGAACTGGCAAAACAATGGTATACAAAATCAAAAACAAATAATCAAACATGGCCGCCACTTCCTGCCAAGTTGGTAGGGTTTCCGGTTTCGAGTCTGGCTCCAAGGCCTTCTTCTTGAATTCGTCGCCAGCCTCCTGTGAATGCTCAGAGCAAATCATCTGTTTGTCTCCAGGGACTGCAGAATCCTCCCGTTTTTGACTCGTGTATCGTGATGTAGGAGGCTGCTGGATGTGAACAACGTTGCCACGTTGTCGTCTGCAGCATGTGCGCTTGTAGAGGGGAGCCAGGATGTGTCTGACAAAGAAGCGCATGGGGTATGACATGGGGTAGGTGGGTCCGCGGTGGTGCATGTGTACCACCCAACACGTCAGAAGAGTTGCCAGAATCGCCAGGCAGAGGACGCAAGCCAGATATATTTCTGCAACAAGACAGGTAAAAGGGTAAATAAAGGGTGTTGTCTCATAACCTATAAGATGTAGGGGAGCGAGGCGTCAGAGACCTCACTTCTCTGGGGGCCAGCATATTGAGGGCGGCGCCCATCTCCTCTTCCTCGCTGCTTTACCTTCCCTGACCCTAAAGAGGCAGGTACCCATTTACAGTTGGGTGAACTGGGGGACTATACTGAAGCCAAAACGCACAAAGGGTCACCCATCCAAGTGGTAACCACGCTCAACACTGCTTAACATTGGCTTGGGGAAAGTGATGGCTCTGACCACTGAACTATCCCGTCCCGATAAGCCAGGACTAGGGTAAAAAAAAGAAGTGTTTTCTAGGTAAGCTATATTGTTCGATGTGTGTGTGTGTGTGTGTGTGTGTGTGTGTGTGTGTGTGTGTGTGTGTGTGTGTGTGTGTGTTTTCAAGCATTTAGAATGAATAGCATTTTTCATTCCATCAGAACTTTCTTGAGGTCAGTATCGAAATTGGTCATACATGCTGAAATTATGAGATATATGACTCCCCATGGGGATCCCAGGGGCCTGTCAGTATAAATAACATTTCCACCTTCTTGAAACTTTGTGCTAGGAATTCCCTCTTTTAGGTCCCTTCTTTGGTTTCTGCCTTCTTCCTTTTCTTGCCTTTACCCCCTTCTTGTCTCTTTTCTACCTTCGTGGCTCATTCTTGTGCCTTTTTTCAAGAAAAAAAGATAAAAGATAATAATTCTCTCTCATGCCCAAGTCAGATGTGCTGGGCCCGACTCGTCAGGTGCCTAACGTCAGCGCAACACAATTTTGTTCATGTGAGATACAAGAATAGTTGCCGCTTGAGCATTCAATGAAGAATATACAGGGATGCTTGAGCAGAATGATGAGGGAGAGGTGAGACAAATATTGTCTAATTTACATTTGTTCATCTGAAGTTTGTGTTTTGGTCATCTGTTCCATGATAGCCAACATGCAGGATCGGGTGACCATAAGAAAATGTGGTTGATGTTGGACGTTCCTCAGCTTAATCATCTTTAGGGGGTCACCACGAATATGTGCTATCTCATTCATCACACTTTGGAACCACTGTGAGACTGTAAGGATTATAACCACTGGGTGAGAAGATTGCAGGTTTGGCTGTTTTCAGGCACCTTGCCATAATATCATAGGCAACCATATTCCAACTTCAGGGGAGTTTTTACTCCTTGAATAACAATTGTCATGCTAGGAGCTGACATCACATTTTAAAATGTAACAAAATTTTCATGTAGATTTTGATGTTTAGCTTGGCACCGATAACTGACACAGCTTTTGACCTAAGCCAGCTGTGTCCACTGCTACCTAGTGACCTGTGGCCTGTGACCTGTGGCCTATGACCTGTGGCCTATGACCAGTGGCCTGTGACCTGTGACCTGTAGCTTACGCTGGCAGACTGTGAAGGGGCGCTGATGAAGGGACTGTAAAATTGGCTGTGACAGAGCTCTTCGGGGACTCAGAATAGGCAGTAGCCTACGGGATGCAAGAAAGTCTTGAAAGATGTTGCAAACATCCAGACCCAGCCAGTCTGGCCAACCCAACAACCAAGAACCTGAGAGGCCCACCAGCCAGCCAGCCAGCAAGCCATGCCATCCAGCTAGCCAGCTATCCTATCCTCCTCCCCCCCCCCTCCCCATGAAAAAGTATATGTATAGGTTAATTGTACTGAAAGTGGCAGTGCTGCTTCACCCACACTGTGGCTACATAATTATAGTTAATTTTTATACACACAAATCGTGCCTGAAACGTACATTGAATTTGTGATCATGTGCCGATAAGACATGATAATGATAAAAGACAAGAATGTGGTACACACCGGAGGAAAGAAAGAGACAGAGGAGGAGGAGGAAGAGCACTGAGGAACAAGAGAGGGAGGGGCCTTTGAAGAAAGAGGCGAAAAAGAGGAAAAGTATATAACAAAATTAAACAAAAAACTTTTTGCAATCAAAAGCAGCAACTAGAGACACCAGGAAGAACAATAAGGCAAAGAAAACTAAATACTAACGTAAGGAGAAAATAGTAGACAATAATATTTGAAACAACAACATTAGCAGCAGTAGCAGCAACAACAACAGCAGCAGCAGCAACAACAACAGCAGCAGCACAAATAACAACAGCAGCAGCCGCAGCAACAACAACAACAACAACAGCAGCAACAACAACAGCAGCAGCAGCAGCAGCAGCAGAAACAACAACAACAACAGCAGCAGCAGCAACAACACCACCACCACCACCAGCAGCAGCAATAACAATAGCAGCAGCAGCAGCAGCAGCAGCAGCAGCAACAACAACAACAATAACAACAGCAGCAGCAGCAACAACACCAACAATAATCTTGATGATCTTGTTGATTTTGTACGGTGCTGTAAGCTCTGTGATGACATGGCTGCTGTTTATTCTGTTATCCTTTAATGTTTAATCCTTTGCCCGTAACCTACGTGAATTTCTCTGTTTTGAGGTAATAAAGTATTTAAATTTCAACAACAACCACAACAACAACAACAAAGAAGCAAAGAAAAATAGTACATACTCAAGTAGAAAATAGGAAAAAAACCATCCACAACAACAAAAACAACCAACTAACCAACCAACCACCATCACCACACAGAGCGATGACGAAGTACACATAAACAAGGGAAAGCACTCTAGGAACTGACGGAGGATGGAGGTGTCATTGGAGACAGAGGGCAGGGTGTCGGTGACCCAGGTCAGAAACACCACGTAAGCCAGCAGCACTGTCAGGGAGTACCCCATCTTCTCCCCACACTCCAGCGGCAGAGCAAAGACACACGTCATCAGCACTGACGTCAGCACGATAGGCAAGATCTGTGGAGCAAAA
This sequence comes from Rapana venosa, assembly GCA_028751875.1. NCBI lineage: Eukaryota > Metazoa > Mollusca > Gastropoda > Neogastropoda > Muricidae > Rapana > Rapana venosa. The sequence goes on along the minus strand of CM054161.1, from coordinate 16,623,127 downwards.
GACAGGCACACGTATACGTCATCAGCTCTGACGTGAAACAAGATATGCAAGATGTGTAGAGAAAAGACACATGTACGTCATCAGTACTGACGTCAACACGACAGGCAAGACAAAGAAACACGTCATCAGCACTGACGTCAGCACGATGAGTAAGATCTGTACAGCAAAGACATGCCATGAGCACTGACCTCAGAACGACAGGCAAGATCTGCAGAGCAAAAGACAAACACGTCATCAGCACTGACGTCAATTCGATAGACAAGATAGAGACATACGTCACCAGCACTGACGTCAACACGATTAGCAAGATCTGTAGAGCAAAAGGCACACCTATACGACATCAGCACTGACGTGAAATACGACAGACAAGATTTGTGGAGCACAGACACACACGTCATCAGTACTGACGTCAGCTCAATAGACAAGATCTAAAGAACAAAGACAGACAGGCGTCAAGAGCACTGATGTCAACACCATAGGCAAGATCTAAGATCTGCAGAACCTAACGTAGATCTGCAGAACCTAAGACAGACGTTATCAACACTGACGTCAGCACCATAGGCAAGATCTGCAGAGCAAAAGACAGACGTCATCAGCACTGACGTCAGCAGGATAGGCAAGATTAAGACAGACATCATCAGCATTGAAATTTAACAGGGTAGGCAAGATATGTAGAGCAAAGACGCTGAGAGAGAGAGAGAGAGAGAGAGAGAGAGAGAGAGAGAGAGAGAGAGAGAGAGAGGAGAGAGAGAGAGACAGAGAGACAGAGAGAGACAGAGAGACAGAGAAAGAGAGCAGAGAGACAGAGAGACAACAACAGAGAGAGAGAGAGACAGAGAGACAGACAAACAAGAGAGAGAGAGAGAGAGAGAGAGAGAAGAGAGAGAAGAGAAGAAGAGAGAAGACAGACAGACAGACAAAGAGACAGACAGAGAGACAGAGAGACAGCCAGCCAGATAGGAAGGAGGTAAAGGAGTCCCATAACCTATAAGGTCGTAGGGGAGCGAGGCGTCAGAGACCTCACTTCTCTAGGGCTAGCATATTGAGGGCGGCGCCCATCTCCTCTCCCTCGCTGCTTTACCTTCCCTGACACTAAAGAGGGCAGGTACCCATTTACAGCTGGGTGAACTGGGGGAACTGTACTGAAGCCAAGGCGCGCAAACGGTCACCCATCCAACAGCCAGATAGACAGACACAAAAACAGACAGACAGACAGGCAGACAGACAGACAACAGACAGACAGACACACCAAAACAGACAGACAGACAGACAACACACAAGCAGACAGACAGGCAGACAGACAGACACACAGACACACACACACAAACAACAGACAGACACAGGCAGACAGATAGACAGACACACAAGCAGACATACAGACAGGCAGACAGACAGACAGGCAGACAGACAGGCAGACCGACAGACAGACAGACAACACACACAAACAGACAGACAGACAGACAGGCAGACAGATAGACAGACACACAAGTAGACATACAGACAGACAGACAGGCAGACAGACAGACCGACCGACCTACCAGATTCTGGCTGTAAAACTGCCACTTTCTCCTGAAGGAGTAATGCAGATTCACTCGGATGAACAGTTCGCTGCCGTCATTGAATGTGTCATTGGTGAACCAGTGGTTCGTCAATTCCCACTCCCCGTTGGGCGAATAATAGGTCATGTTGGTAGGCCTGCAATATATTGATCTTGTTTGTTTGTCCGTCATGTCCGACGATGACCTCCAAAACAGCAGAGGAGGCAGCTGCTGTTTTGGAAACTGGGCAGAAATTTGATTATAGTGGAGATGCCTTGCCCACAGTACATCCCCACTCTCTCGGCCAAGTGGGCATAAGGACAGTCAGCGTTGGAGATGTTCTCCAAAGGCCAACCAGCCCGCCCCCAGGGCTGTAGCACTTAAGGACTGCGAGTCAAGCCTCCTAGTCAGAGAGTCATAGTATGTTCTTTCGAGCCAGAAGGCCCATAGAGCTGGAGCTTATCCCGGTTTCTGTAGCGTTAAGCGAACTGATGGTTTTTCACCAACCCTGTGACAGGACGCTAGTCTGTCGCCAGATACTTCCCCAGAAGAGCTGGTACCCACTTGTACACCTGGGTGGAGTGAGGAAAATAGGAGTAAAGTGTCTTTCCCAAAGACACAACACCGAGCCGAGCGGGGATCGAACCCGCGACCTCTGGATCACGAGTTGACCGCCTAAACCACTCGACCACGGTGCCTCCAAGAGAGTCATAGTCGATCACTAAAGACTAAGCTGTAAAGTGGAATTCCATGTTCCATGAGTGGGAAAGCCACTGGTTGATGCTGCCCCCAGCGTCAATGGTTTAATCAAGAACTGTGATAAAGCCCAGGGGCACAATCTATCTATCTATCTATCTATCTATCTATCTATCTATCTATCTATCTATCTATCTATCTATCTATCTATCTATCTATCTATCTATATATCTATCTATGTATGTATGTATGTATGTATGTATGTATGTATGTATGTATGTATGTATGTATGTATGTATGTATGATGTTAAAATGTGTTTTATGGCTATTGTTCGATATAGTGATGGTGATACAAAATGCATAATGATGGTGATGATGTTGATGACAAACAAAAATTGATTACTACTACTACTACTACTACTACTACTACTACTACTACTACTACTACTACTACTGCTGCTGCTGCTGCTGATACTGCTACTGCTGCTGCTGCTGCTTCTACTACTGCTGCTTCTGCTGCTGCAGTAGCTGCTTAGAGATTTTAAAAGTTAATGTTTTGTTTTTATTCTGTTGATTTTCTAATCACGTGTACTCTTAAACAATTATCCTGAACACGCGCGCGCGCGCACGCGCGCGTGTGTGTGTGTTGCGTGCGCGCGCGCGCGCGTGTGTGGGTATGTGTGTGTGTGTGTGTGTGTGTGTGCGCGCGCGCGCGTGTGTGGTGTGTTTTGTGTGTGTTGTGGTGTGTGTGTGTGTGTGTGTGAATTAGCAGTGACTTACTACAGCAAGATTTTGTAGTTTGCAAGCATTCATTTATTTATGATGATGATGACGACGATGATGATGAATAACAACCCCAAACAACACACCATCAATCAGAAACGTATTTCCCCCCCCCTCCCCATCACCCCCCATTAACCCCCCACACACCTCCCCTCACCCCCATCACCACCCCCTCACACCCTCAAAGTCTCTCTCCCCACCCCTCCACCCACCCACACACACATACTCAATATGCTTACTCGATTTTTTTACAAGATTCAGCGCTATATAAACTCCATTATATGATGATGATGATGATGATGATGATGATGATGATGATCATCATCATCATTCATATTATTATTATTATTATTATTATATATTATTATTATTATTATTATTATTATATATCTATCATCATCATCATCTCATACATACATCATCATCATCATCATCATCATCATCATCATTATCATTATCATCATCATCATTATCATTATTATTTTATTATTATTATTACACTACACTACATATATATACTACATATATACTACTACTACTATCTATCATCGTCATCATCATCATCATTATATTATTATCATTATTATTATCATCATTATCATCATCATCATTATATATCATCATCATTATTATCATCATTATATCACATCACATCTCATCTCAGCATCATCTCATCATCCATCATATCATCATATGGTTATCAATCATGATTATCCTCATTATTACGGAGCCTCATGCTCAAGCCTGGTGGACAGGCCCCGCGGTGGGGATGAGCGGTTGGTGTCGAAGGTCCTGGATCCCATCCACAGGGTCACCGAGACTCAAGGCGGTACCAGCCACTCCCCTGGCTGAGACCCTGCCGGGTGTTGTCCTTGCTGGCGCCCCTATCCGCCAGCGTTGGGCGCACCCGAATTAACACACACTCACGCTCCACCCCCCTCCACGTTTCAGCTACTCTTCAGTCTCTATGACGTTTACATCCATAATTATCACCACTGGTGTTACTACAGGCTGCACACCGGTATTAAATAAATCCCTTTTTCACTTCTGTTTTCTACGTGCTCTTTTCCATACCGCACGTACTAAGGCATCCACAGATATTAAAAACCACTTTTTTGAAGACTACCTCTGACCAAAAAACTCAGTATTTTGAAACAAATTTGTGGTTGAAAATCAAATTTTTTTCAGCAAACGCTTAACCCCTCAGT
>CM054161.1:16578902-16606402 GCA_028751875.1 Rapana venosa | reverse complement strand
TCTTAGGATGAGATCTTGATTCTGGCACAGGTCAAAAACTCAGTTATGAATGTAACCAGAGAGCCGAAGCCTACATTAAACTGATGTGTGTATTGCAACATTTGGGCGTGGTTACCACTTGGACGGGTGACCGTTTGCGCGCCTTGGCTTCAGTAAGTCCCCCAGTTCACCCAGCTGTAAATGGGTTCCTGCCCTCTTTAGGGTCAGGGAAGGTAAAGCAGCGAGGGAGAGGAGATGGGCGCCGCCCTTAATATGCTGGCCCTAGAGAAGTGAGGTCTCTGACGCCTCACTCCCCTACGACCACATAGGTGATGGGAACACTGTAATAGTATTTTAATCTCTATGGTCCTGGCCTAGCCAGCTGGTCGGTGGTTAGAATCTGGGGACCGGGATAGCCAACCAACTAGAATACCAACCAACCAACCAACCAACCAACCAACCAACCAACCAACCAACCAACCAACTAGCGAACCAACCAACCAACCAGCCAACCAACCAACCAACCAACCAACCAACCAACCAGCTCACTGAAATCAACCACTGAATCCCCCCCAAAAAACTTCACAGAGTCGGATCAAGTAGCACCAAAGTGAGCGGATCAAGGAAAGGCACACCACACCACATCATTAACTTTTTTGGTTTGTAGGTTTTGAGAACTTCGCCGAAACCTCCCTCCCCCCTATTCTCTCCCTCCCTCCCTCCCTCCTCCCTCTCCCCCCTCCCTCCCCTGCCCCCTCCCCCTCCCCTAGTGGCTGGTTTGTGGATACAGCTATCCAAATTGACATTTCAAACACAGGATTTCAACTTGCGTGGATCATTCTAGCGCCTATGGTCGGCTGGAACCTTCGGGACCTCGTGATCCAGGAACAAAAAGGTGAGGGGGGGGGGGGGGGGGAGAACAAAGGTCTGCCCCAACTTCGCCTCTGAAAGTCTGCTGCCCTTAGCACTGCTTGCTGGGTGACCCCTAGCAAGCGGCATACAGCACAGCTTTACGGGTTGTGAGGAACTGTGTACATTTGGCTGGATTGCTGGTCGAGAGGTTTCGGTATAGTTCGCCCAGCTGTAAATGGGTACCTGCCCGCTTTAGGGACATAAGCAGCCAGGGAGAGGAGATGGGCGCCGCCCTCAATACGCTGGCTCTTAGCACCTCGCTCCCCAACAACGGGACGGGGTAGCCTAGTGGTTAGAACATTGCGCTAGAAATCTGACGACCCGGGTTCGATTCTCGTTCAAGGGGATATTTTCCTCTAGAGTTAACATCAGTGCAGACTCCACTCTCCCCAAAAGTCCTTCGGATGAGACTACAAACCGAGGCCCCGTGTGCGAACGCACGCAGAACATCTTGCGCTTACGTTAAACCCTGTTTCGCTTTTCGTAAGAGTAGGCCATTGTGTGCCGGTGGGAACAGATGACAGAATTGACAAAATCGCATACACACGGGGACTGGATGTAAAAAAGCACATAAGTGCTTATTCCATTATCCTTGATATAAAAGAATAAAAAGAAAACAACCACGAAGGTTATGGAAACAGCATTACCTTTTCTTTTCTCTTGCAGTATTAAGTTTGTTTTCATCCAAGTCACGCTCTTATCACCTGCCTAGAAAGCGGAAAGTCCGGGTTTAAAGCGTGTACTGGTTTGATTCCCGTTTGTTCCCAAAACTCCCCCCCCCCCCCCCCACAATCCACTAGACCGTGAGTGGTGGTCTTGGTGCTAGTCTTTCGGATGAGACGATAAACCGAGGTCCCGTGTGCCAATTTAGCTTTTTGGCTGCGCGCTCTCCCCAGGGAGAGCTGTCCGAATTTCGCGCAGAGAAATCTGCCGTGATTTAAAGTGGTATAAATACAATACAACTCAATACAACACAATACAATGAATGCAATACAGACCAATACAATACAGTAAAACACAATACATGTATAGAAGAGCCCATGTGACTTGAAACTGTTGATTGATTAAGTAAGTCACTAATTTATTAACTTTTGATTGTCTGATTGATTGATTGTTTTTTTTTAAAAAATATTGATTTACGATCTAAAATTGCACCAATAACTTTTTTTGGTGGTAATCACGGAAGACTTCTGCTTTGAATTTTAAACATTTAACAAAATGGAACATTTTGAAGACAAACGATCAGTTATAGTGACTCTGTTTTATGAGCGTTGGTTTGATTTACTGGAGTCCCAGCGGAATTATCCGATTTAGGAACTATACCATCAAGCAACCATTAGCATGTATGCACAGACAGTCATGAGTAAAACGATACGCAATCACAATTCACAATGTTATTCCATTATCTTTTGAGTTCTAGTAAACAACATTAGATTCTCAAGTAAATAAATGCGGCGTTCAAAATAGAAGACGAATCAAAGAATAAAAGTCATCATATACAGAAATAATAACTGTCATCAAAAGGTAAAATAATTAATGCCTTGATGTTTAAAAATTCTTTTCTAAGGGAGTGAAAGGATTTCTTAATAGTATGAATCATTAAATTGCTTATCATTTGCGAAACTTGCTTTTAGTCGAAATTAATTTTTAATTCTTTTGGGGTTGCTGTGTGGTTTGATCTCGTGGGTGCATGGTGGGGCCGATACCAAAGGGGTGAAGGATGTGAAATTTATCTTAATTGTTAATTTTCACTAACTCTTTTCAAGTTGTCGATATTAGACGATTCAATCTCATGAACTTTGTGTGTTAATTACGTGTTAGTGCACTTGTAGGTGGGAAGGGGCAGGTGCGCCACTCGTCATTTTTCACATTGTCTGGTGTTTTCACTAACAATCTCAAGCACAATCCATCACCATTACCTTACCAATTGCACTTCAATTCAAAGAAAGAAAAATAATGCAAACACCACTCCCATCTTTGCAATCTTTCACATTGATACTGGTATCTCGATTGTAATCTGCAAGAACATCCATCTCTTCAATGCACACAAAACTCTGCAGCTCGACTAGTCCAAAGAAAGAAAAAAAAAAGTATAAACACATCACTCCTCTTTTGCAATCTCTTCACTGACTGCCTATCTCAGAAAGAGTAAAGTATAAAATTAATACCCTCTGTTTCAAATGTCTCCACAAATCTGCAGCCTCTTCTTATCTCTGTAACTGTCTCCACCTATACACTCCATCCGTTCCCTTCGTTCAGCTGCAGATACTTTGTACTTTCGAACACCCAGATTCAAACAAACCACGGTTGGTCGTCACTTTTTCTCTGTTTCTGGTCCATCCACCTGGAACAATTTCCTTCGCCAAAAGCCTACATTTTCCATAAAGTCCTTCGGATTAGACTATAAATCGAGACCCCGCGCGCGAACGCACGCAGAACATCTTGTGCACATGTTAAAACCCACTCCGCTTTTCGTAAGAGCAGGTCATTGTGTGCCCGTGGGAACCGCTGAAATTTTTTTTATATAAATCTGCATGCACACGGGGACTGGATGTAGAAAAGCACATGAGTGCTTATTCTATTATCCTCGATATAAAAGAATAACATAACATCCTCGAAATAAAGAAATGGCCTATACGGTCACCTGAAAACAAAGAAGGGAGAAAATCACTGCGTTGATATTACGTTGAAAGGATTATTTCCCTTTATTACTTTCTCCTATTCGGCGTAATGTAAAAATGTATGTTTAGCAGGAACATTGTTATAGCTGCACATGTCACATGGAAACGGGGTCAACACAGGACGATATTAATCAGCGTTAGAATGGATGCTCATCATGTTTGGGTGGTATGTGTGTCGGCCTATTTGCACCAAAAAAATGAATGAGCTAGGTAGGCTGTCACCTGCAAGAAATGGTCTACCTCCTAGTCACTCGTTTGCTACCTTTCCTTTCTTTCTGTCTCTGTCTCAAACTGTCTGTCTGTCTTTGTTTGTCTGTCTGTCTGTCTCTGTCTCTCTCTTCCTGTGTGTGTCTGTGTTTTATTTTTATTTTATATATTTTTTCTTTCATATCGAGGATAATGGAATGAGCACTTATGTGCTTTTTTACATCGAGTCCCCGTGTGTATGCGGTTTTGTAAATTCTATCATCTGTTCCCACCGGCATACAACGGCCTACTCTTACGAAAAGCGGAACAGGATTTAATGTGTGTGCGTGTATGTGTGCTCGGTTGGAGTCTCGGATGGCTTCTTCACAAAGGTGATTACTGTTAGTAAGCTTACATGGAAAACTGGGACCTATTTGCACAAAATAAATGATGATAGGTCAGAGTTTCGAGTTTTGCGTTGAGGTCGGGGAGAGAGAGAGAGAGAGAGAGAGAGAGAGAGAGAGAGAGAGAGAGAGAGAGAGAGAAGAGAGAGAGAGAGAGAGATCATTTTTATTGTTGATACATTGCACACATATCGAAGACAGAAACAGTGTGCAAACACAAAAAACATTTATTGAACATGTTTAAACACTTTGACATAACTCACACAATAAGTCATGTAAATAAGTCATGTAGATCACACACCACACACACACACACACACACACACACACACACACACACACACACACCACACACACACACACACAACACACACACACACACACACACATACACACACACACACACACACACACCACACACACAACACACACACACACACACACACACACACCACACACACACAACTGAAAAAAAACACCTCACGTAAAATAAAAGAAACAAACAAAATCGAAAACTGAGGTAGAGTAAAAGCGATATAATATGTAAAGTATCCCATAACCTATGTGGTCGTAGGGGAGCGAGGCATCAGAAACCTGTTTCTCTAGGGTCCACGTTATTGAGGGCGACGCCCATCTCCTTTCCCTCGCTGCTCTACCTTCCCTGACCCTAAAGAGGGCAGGTGGGTGAACTGGGGAACTGTACTGAAGCCATGGCGCGCAAACGGTCACCCATCCACTTGGTAACCACGCTCGATGCTGCTTAACATTGACTTAGGGGGAAAGCGAGTGCTCTGACCACTGAGCTATGCCGTCCCCAATGATCAGAACAGTGTCTGGTCATTAATGAAATCCCTGAAGGAACGACATCCAGCCAATGGCGAGGGGCTAGGGCATACTCCGTTTCTGTGTAACACAGTTGAGCTCAGGAATCAATCAACAAGAACAACAAGAACAAGAACAAGAACAATAACAAGAACAACAAGAACAAGAACAACAAGAATTACAACAATACAACAACAATAACAACAAGAAGAACAAGAACAACAAGAACAGCAAGAACAAGAACAAGAAGAAAAAGAACAAGAACAAAAAGAATAAGAACAACAAGAACAAGAACAACAAGAAGAACAACAAGAACAAGAACAACAAGAACAAGAACAACAAGAACAAGAACAACAAGAACAACAAGAAGAAGAACAACAAGAAGAAGAACAACAAGAACAACAACAAGAACAGCAAGAACAACAACAAGAAGAACAACAACAAGGACAACAACAACAAGAACAACAATAACAAGAAGAACAACAACAACAACAAGAACAACAACAAGAAAACAAGAACAAGAACAACAACAACAAGAACAACAACCACAAGATCAACAAGAATTGAGCAGAGAGTGACAGTTGTAGCAAAAGCAGACAACAAACTCCATCTTTGTCATGTGATTAAGAAAATGAAAAAATGATGGTGACATAGGATTAAGAAAATGAAAAATGACAATGTCAGTGACTGGGAAAATGAAAAATGACGATGTCAATCACTAGGAAAATGAAAAATGACGATATCAATGACTGGGAAAATGAAAAATGACGATGTCAATGACTGGGAAAATGAAAAATGACAATATCAATGACTAGGAAAATGAAAAATGACAATGTCAGTGACTGGGAAAATGAAAAATGACGATGTCAATGACGAGGAAAATGAAAAATGACGATGTCAATGAATGGGAAAATGAAAAATGACGATGTAAACGACTAGGAAATGAAAAATGACAATGTCAATAACTGGGAAAATGAAAAATGACGATGTCAACGACTAGGAAAATGAAAAATGACGATGTCACTTAATGGACAAATGAAAAATGACGATGTCAGTGACTAGGAAATTGAAACATGACCATGTTAGTTAATGGAAACATGAAAAATGACGATGTCAGTGACTAGGAAATTGAAACATGACCATGTTAGTTAATGGAAACATGAAAAATGACGGTGTCACTTAATGGAAACATGAAAACTGACGATGTCAGTGATTAGGAAAATGAAAAATGACGATGTCACTTAATGGAAAAATGAAAAAGGACGGTGTAGACATTGGCCAAAGAAGAAAATCGATTGAGCTGCGCAGGAATGAAGAGAATTTCTAAAACATGGCAATGTCCAGTTTTTACATCCCCGATTAAAACCACCGCAGAATCTGTTTAGATGGTGAGCGTAGTCAGGTTCAGCTTCACCTTCGTCTATTCCATGGTCTAGTAGACCACTGGGCATCACTGACAATTTTGCAACCAGCTTCCTCCACTCCTGATGGTTTTCAGTTTTCCGCAGTAAGTCATTCCACTCAAGGCCGGCCCCCTCTCTGAGGTTGTCTTCCCATTGTTTTCTTCAGATGATACCCATGTTAAGAAGTATGCCATCATGCGAAAGAGCTATGGACACTGCCATTGTCTTCAACAAACGCTCCTGTCTGACCTGCTCTTGCTCAGGTTCAGGTATTGCCCTGGTTTGGAGCTCGAAATCTTTTCATACAGAGGCGATTACTGGGGGGCGGGGTAGCCTAGTGGTTAGAGCGTTGCGCTCGTGATCTGACGGCCCGGGTTCGAGCCATCATTGAGGCACTTGTTTGGGGGGATATTTATTCTGGAGTTAACATCAGTACTGACTCCACTCCCCCGAAAGTCCTCCGGATGAGACTATAAACCGAGGTCCTGTGTGTGAACGCACGGAGAACATCTTGCGCACATGTTAAAAACCCGTTCCACTTTTCCAAAGAGTAGGCGATTGTGTGCCTGTAGGTATGAAGGACAAGATTCACAGAGCGCATTCACACAGGTGTCGTGTTTAGACACCATCCCTAAAGTCGGAATGTGGCTACCTTAATGGTGGGTAGAAATGGTCGTATAGGGAAAACCTCACCAAAGGTGAACTTCGGAGTTTTAGCCCAGAAGCGAAAAACAAAAGGAAAAAGAAAAAAAGGACCATTAATGCATAGCTGTGGGTAGAGAGCATGTAGGAATAATATTTGTGTAAGGTATACCACTGCCCATAGTTGATCTATTCTTCCCGAAAATGTGAAGGATGTTTAACCCCTGTGCGCATACGTTAGCACATGGGATGTCAGACTATTGTCCTATCCAAAGTACCCGTAGAAGAAGCGAGGCGGAACCAGTCTCAATTTATTAAGGAAACAACCCCCCCTCCCCACACACACACTTCAGTAGTGATTGAAAACCTACACCCAATAATGCAGATCATGATTTCAAGGCTGTGCACACTGAAGGCTGCACTCCACCTTTAGCTTGCGGTTCATGTAGTATCTTTTATAGAGTGCTTGTCGGAAATTTTTCTGCTGATTTTCACAGCTTTTTTTTTTTAAGTATGAAAAATGCACTGTGTACTTGGGGATTGAGGACATAGTAGGTAGTCAAGAGAAAGTTGGAAATGATCATCGAATGAGGATTGCCTGTGTTCCTGCAGTGTTGACCCTGCGCATGCATATTGCCGTTAGGAAACCAGCAGACGACAAAGGACTGAGGTGGTGAAGTGTTCGCTGAAAAATATTAAAAACCTACCAAAGTTGGGCAAAATGACATGGATTTTAAGTCAGAGGCTAGTGTTTCACAAAAAGTGGTTTTTATTTCTGTGGATGCCCTAGTATATGCGGTATGAAAGCGAGAGTATTATAGGAAAACAGAAGGAAAAGGGGCAAAAAGTAAAGGTGGTGTGTAGCCAAATTATCTTTTCCCTGTCTGCTATCCTTACTTACTTACTTACCTATCTTCTATAACACATGGAAGTAAATACTCAATATATTGATTAAATAACACGGCTGAGGCGATCATGTACAACCCCCTTTCAGTAATCAACATACAGAATAATCAGCATCACTATGGTCAGAATGGGCTTCATCATCATGTACAGCATGAAAAACAACCAATCAAACATGACCGCCACTTCCGGCCAAGATGGCGGCTCTTCCGTCTTCTTGTCCAGCTCCTCAGCTACCAGGTCCGCCTTCTTCACGGAGCCCATGGAGACGGTCTTGGTCTTGGACCCGAAACCTTCGTCCACACTTTCTGAACAGGGATCCCCGTCAGAATCGCTGCGCGCTGTTTGCGGCCTGACCTGAACGGAGTTCAGCCCTTTGACACGACTGCGCGAGCAGCAGGTGAAGTTCCAGAGGGGAAGGAGGAGATAGCGGACCGTGAAACGCATGGGGCGGGGCATGGGGTAGGTGGGGGGTCGCTGGTGCAGGTGGACCACCCACACGGTCAGCACGGTAGCCATGACACCCAGAATCAGGACAATGGCCAGGTAGACTTCTGCAAAAAAAAAAAAAACAACAGAAAAATAATCCGTCACTGTACACTCTGTGTGTGTGTGTGTGTTGTGTGTGTGTGTGTGTGTGTGTAAACCACACGACAAAGCATCCTGCTGGCTGGCCACTGACTGGTCAAACAATTAGCCAGTTAACCAGCCTGCCAGAAAAATCAATCTATTGATCGATCAATTAGTGGTTGGATGCTATAGTCCAGTTGTTTAGACCGTGGGGCTTCATTCCCATGGGTACATGAAGTTGTGGGTTCTAATCTCGGCGGCATTTTAGGTGGGGATTTTTACTATTTCAAGATTCAACGCTATGTAGATTGTATATTACTATTATTATTATTATTATTAGTGTTATTATTATTATTGTTATTATTATTGTTATTATTAGTGTTATCATCATCATCATTATTATTATTATTATCATCATCGTCATTCGTCGTCTTCTTCTTCTTATCATCATCATCATCATCATCGTCGTCGTCGTCGTCATCATCATCATCATCATCATTTTTATTTTATCATTTTTACCATCATCATCATCATCATTATCATCATCATCATCATCATCATCGTCGTCGTCGTCGTCGTCGTCGTCATCCTTGTAGTAGTAGTAGTTGTTGTTGTTGTTCTTCTTCTGACTAAATATCTAGAAGATGGTAAGAAAGTTGGGTTCAAATGAGAATGGAACCTACAAGTTCTCACGCTAACTTTCTCAGATGGGTGCTCTTCCTCTAAGCCACTCACACACACGGACTGAGAACTCTGGATACTGACATCAGCCCCCAAAACACACACACACACGCACGCACGCACGCACGCACGCGCACGCACACGCACAACACACACACACACACACACACACACAACAGAGTGAGAACCAAATAAGCAGAAACAGAAAAGAACATACCACTGCAACATGCCGCGCCCATAGCAACGATATGTCATAGAATGACGAAACATAACAGACAGGGAACATAACAATCCCTCCAACAAACTGGCGTAGCACAGAAGTGTCATAAAATGATGGCAAAATAAGCAGACAGAGAAAAGAACGACAACTCCAACAAACTTACGTAGCACAAACGTGTCATACAGTAAAGACTAAATAAGCAGAAAGAGAAAATGAAGCACGATCACCCCCCCCCCCCCCCCAAAAAAAAAAAAAAAAATCCCACCCAAAAACCTCAACTCATGTAGCACAAATCTAATGTGACAGTGATGAGGAAATTATCCCCCAAAGTCCTTCGGATGAGACTATAAACCGAGGCCCGTGTGCGAACGCACGCAGAACATTTTGGGCACACGTGAAATCCTGTTCCACTTTTCGAAAGAGTAGGCCATTGCGTGCCGGTGGGAAGGGATGACAAAATTTACAAAACCGCATACACCCGGGAACTGGATGTAAAAAAGCACATGAGTGCTTATTCCATTATCCTCGATATAAAAGAATAAATAAAAGAATAAATAAAATAAAAAATAAATAAATTAAAAAAATTAGCAGGGAGAAGGATCACTCCATGAAATTCACGCAGTACAGAGATGTCATAAAGTGATGACGAGAAAAGCAGAAAGAGAAAAGGATGATCACCCCCAACAAACTCCCATAGCACAAAATAATGCCATAAAACGATGACAAAATAGGCAGAAAGAGAAAAGAACGATCACTCTATGAAACTCACGCGGCACAGACATGTCATAAAGTGATGACGAAACAAGCAGAAGAAAGAAAAGGACACACACACACACACACAAGAAAACAAAACCCAGCACCCCCCTCCCCCCACCCCCCCCCCCCCCAAAAAAAAAAGCCAACCCCCCAAAACAAAGCAAAGAACCCTGCAAAACACTCTCACATACCACAAACTTTTCATTACGTGATGACAAAACAAGTAGAAACAAAAAAGGACAATCACTCCACACTCACGTATCACAAACACATGTCATAAAGTGATGACGAAAAAAGCAGAAACAAGAAAATTAATGACCATAACTCCATCACACTCACGTAACACAGACTAGACGTATCATAAAACGATGACGAAATAAGCAGAAACAGAAAAAAAATCACTTCACTATGGCGTGTGTTTGTGTTGCTTGAGATTGTTGAAGGGATTCTTTTCTGTGTCTGCAACACAAACACGTCATAGGGATGACGAAATAAGCAGGAAGAGAAAAAGGAATGTTGTTGTTGTGCGTTCCCCAGAACATGCCACACTCTGCCTCACTCATCCCACCTGAGAATCTCTGTGAGATAGGAAGTACACACTGGATGAGAAGTTTGCGTGTATGACTCTTTTTCAAGCACCTCGCCATATAGGCAGCCATACTCCGACTTCAGAGGATTTTTTTCCCCTTTAACAAAGGAGAGTGCGGGTTAGAGCTTGTCATGGCTGAAGGCAATCTCAACAACACAACATTTTACAACATAACAACGTTTTAATGTAGGCCTTGTTGGCAATTCGCTGACATCAACAATAACTGACACAGCTTTTGGCCTGGGCCAGGAGACAAGTGACTGAGGATGACTCCACGCCCGCACACTCACGCAGCACGGAGGTGTCATTGGAGATGGAGGGCACAGTGTCGGTGACCCAGGACAAGAAGACAGCGTAGGACAGCAGGACGGTCAGCGCGTAGCCCATCTTCTCCCCAGAATCCACGGGCAGCACGAAGATAGCGCAGGTCAGCACTGAGGTCAACACGATGGGCAGAATCTGAAACCAGGATAACCATAGTAGTGCAACTGGCGTGTGTGTGTGTGTGTTCGTGTGTGTGTGTGTGCGTGTGTGTGTGTGTTCGTGTGTGTGTGTGTGTGTGTGTGTGTGTGTGCATGTGCCCACCCCCCCCTCCGCGCGCGCGCACGCACGCACCCCCCCCCCCCCCCCCCCACAAACATACACACACAAGTCCTTCGGATGAGACTATAAACCGAAGCCGCGTGTGTGAACGCACGCAGAACATCTTGCGCACACGTTAAATCCTGTTCCGCTTTTCGAAAGTATGCCACTGTGTGTTGGTGGGAACAGATGACAAACTTTACGAAAGTGCATACACACGGGGACTGGATGCAAAAAAGCACATGAGTGCTTATGCCATTATTCTCGAAATAAAAGAATAAATAAAAGTAAAATAAATAAAAAAGAATAGATAAAACACACAGCGGCACACAGGACACACACACACACACACACAACACACACACACACACACACACACACACACACACACACACACACACACACACACACAACGCACGCACACACACACACATACACACACACACACACACACACACATACAAACACACGCACACCCACGCACGCACGGACACACAGAAACACACACATACAATCCCCCCCCCCCCTACACACATAGAACCCTACACCCCCCCATACACATACACACACACATACACACACACACATCAACACACACATACCCCCCCCCCCCCCCACACACACACACACTCATACACCCCCCCCCATCTCCCCGCTCCCCCCCCCCCTACACACACACACAGAGGCGCGTTAATTCTTCAATCACATGGACCACTCACCAGATTCTGAGTGTAAAACTGCCACTTTCGTCTGAAGGTGAAGTAGATATTCAGCCTGGTGAAATAATTGATGCCGTCGGAAAATTCTCCTGTTGATGTCCAGTGGCTTCTCAAGTCCCACTCCCCGTTGTCCGAATAGTATGTCCAGTTCATGTCTCTGAAAAGTGACCACAGACAGTGTGCCTGCGAAGTCAAGTCAAGTCAAAAGTGATCTTTATTGGGGGTAAAAGAGTAAGCTTACAAGCTTTTTTGTTTCATCATGCCCTCACACACATAAAAAATGTACACACACAACAAAAAAGAAAAGCCTCACGAAGCACACGAAACAAACTTCATCAAATCATATCGGGGACGGGATAGCCTAGTGGTTAGAACATTGCGCTCGCAATCTGACGACCCGGGTTCGATTCCCGTTGAAGGGGGATAGTTTCCCCTGGAGTTTACATCAGTGCAGACTCCACTCTTCCCAAAAGTCCTTCGGATGAGACTATAAATCGAGGCCCCGTGTGCGAACGAACGCAGAACATCTTGCGCACACGTTAAATCCTGTTCGGCTTTTCGTAAGAGTAGGCCATTGTGTGCCGGTAGGAACAGATGACAATATCTACAAAACCGCGTACACACGGGGACTAGATGTAAAAAGCACACGAGTGCTTATTCCATTATCCTCGATATGAAAGAATGAAATACAATACAAAAATATCAAAAGATAAGAACGAAACAACACAGCTGTCAACGCCTGTACAAATCTAGAAACGGTCGTCTGAAACTTGATAACAAGACCTCAAGGGAAGTCTCCATCAACAGAGAGATCATGAATGCTTCATTCACGGACATCCCCCCTTTCCCAATCCCCCTCCCCCCCATCCCGAAAACAAGCCAGCAATTTTAGACAACAAAACGGCAAACACGAAAATAGGTCATAATTTCATTGGGCACGTTATAGTCTCGATTCTGAAAAAACAAACGACAGTTTACAGAGATTCCATCACATGTTTTTTCAGTGCTTTCTTGAAGCTTTGTCTTGAGCGTGCTGACTTTAGAAAGGGAGGTAATCTGTTCCGTATTGTTCCCCCAGAATAGGTTTAACTTGTCTGAAGTAGATGATTAAGAGAATATTGTTACTTTCCGTTTTGGTCTACTTTCAGATTGCGTATACTACTACTACTACTACTACTACTACTACTACTACTACTACTACTACTACTACTACTACTACTAATGTATGGAATTTATATAGCACTGAATCTTGTAAAGCAACAAATCAAAGCGCTCAGATGACTTTTTTTATATCGAGGATAATGGAATAAGCACTCATGTGCTTTTTTACATCCGGTCCCCGTGTGTATGCGGTTTTGTAAATTTTGTCATCTGTTCCCACCGGCACACAATGGCCTACTCTTACGAAAAGCGGAACAGGATTTAACGTGTGCGCAAGATGTTCTGCATGCGTTCGCGCACGGGCCTCGGTTTATAGTCTCATCCGAAGGACTTTATAGAGATATACAAGCATGGCATAGGACGTATATAAATGATCGAGTGAAAACACTTGCAGGCATAATGCAGTGTTTGGGTTTAAACACGCACACTTACACGAAGCATACACATATAGACAGACAGACAGACAGACAGACAGACAGACAGACACACGCACACGCATGCACGTACACACACGTGCGCGCATGCGCATGCACGCACGCACACACGCACGCACACACACACAAAACGGAAGAGTAGGCCATTGTGTGCCGGTCGGAATGGGTAACACAATTTACAAAACTGTATACACACGGGGACTATGTGTAAAAAAGCACATGAGTGCTTATTCCATTATCCTCGAAAGAAAAGAATATAATTCTAAAAAACGCACGCGCGCGCGCGCGCGCACACACAACACACACACACACACACACACCACACACACACAGACCCCCTCCCTCCACACGCTCCCCTCCCCCCCCCCCCCCACACGCGCGCACGCACGCACGCACACACACATACACAGGGGGGCAGGAGAGCCTAGTGGTTAGAGCGTTGCGCTCGTGATCTGACGGCCCGGGTTCGAGCCACCTCAGAGACACTCGTTCCAGAGGATTTTTCCCCCAGGAGTTAACATCAGTACCAACTATTCCCAATCCAACCATGCTGTTTATAGCCGCGCCGACCACAGAGGCCATATCGGGAATGCCCCCTTGTAAAATTGTGTTAAATCTTAAGATTAAAACTGTGCAACTATATACCGATTAAAACAGGATTTGAAATCTGCTATACCGCACTGTCGACTCCACTCCCCTGAAAGTCATTCGGATTAGACGATAAAATGTGGTCCCGTGTGCAAACGGATGCAGAGCGTTTAGCGCTCACGTTAAAACCTGTCCCGCCTTTCAGAAGATTAGGTCAGTGTATTCCTGTGGGAACAGATGACAAAATGTAGAAAATTGCTTGCACACGGGGATTGGAAGTAAAGCAAGACATGAATTTAAATAAATTAACACACAGAGAAAAATTTCAGTGTTGAAATCTGATTTATCTAGATAGCTAGTTCGCTAGGTTTTTCATCCAGCTTTGAAGCTGTTCATTAATCTAGTAAGTTGGTAAGTCAGTTAGTCATCTAGTCAGATGGTTAGTTAGCGACCTAATTAGTTAGTTACCTAGTTTATCAGTCAATATCTTGTCAACTAGCTTTGGAACTAGCCAAAAACCCCACCCACCCAACCAAACCAAACAACAAACAAACACACGACAACCAAAAAAACAAAATGGCGGACCACAAGGGACGACAACTCACGCATAACTCAACGTGGTTTCCGCCGTGGAGAAGCCCCAGGAGCTGAGGGTGACGAAGCAGGTCTGGGTATCAAAGGGGTACTTGGAGATCTTCATCTCACACGAGGTGGTGGTCTCCAAAGGCGGGTACCAGGTGACGTTGCCATCTTGCCGGATCCGTAACGGGGTGTTGTCCTGCGTCACCCCTCCGATCCTGCCCACGTTGGTCACCCTGGAGCAACGGCACGGGAATTAATAATAATAATAATAATAATAATAATAATAATGTATGGAATTTATATAGTGCTGAATCTTGTAAAGCTACAAATCAAAGCGCTTTTTAAAAATTTTATGCGTGTGTATGCGGTTTTTTAATTTTGTCATCTGTTCCCACCGGCACACAATGGCCTACTCTTTCGAACAGCGGAACAGGATTTAACGTGTGCGCAAGATGTTCTGCATGCGTTCGCACACGGGGCCTCGGTTTATAGTCTCATCCGAAGGACTTTGGACATTCAGTTCGATTTTTTTGTCAAACTGGGAAGAAAGGGCGAGGCTGGGAATCGAACCCAGAACCTCACGATTTACTTGTTGGCAGGCAAACGTCTGAACCATCCTGCCACCGTCCTTCCTGCAGGCATAATGCAGGAATTGTCATGCTTCTGATAAAGTTGTTCGGTAAATGCTGTCATCCGTCCCCCCCCCTCCCCCCCGGCATAACATTGCCTACTCCTTCGAAAGGCGGAACAGTTTTTTTTAATTTTATACCTGATTTTTGTTGGGGTATTCTTTTTTATGAGGATAATGGAATAAGCACTCATGTGCTTTTTTTTTGTACATCCAGTTCACGTGTATATGCATTGTTGCAAATTTTGTCATCCGTTCCTACCGGCACACAATGGCCTACTCTTCCGAAAAGTGGAACAGGTTTTAACATTTGCACAAAATGTTCAGCGTGCGATCGCAGTCTCATCTGAAGGACTTTTCAGGGGAGCGAAGTCGGCAGTGATGCTAACTCCAGGGGGAAATACCCTTGAACGGGATTCGAAGAATGCAAAGAAGAAGAAGAAGAAGAAGAAGAATTGAGAAGAAGAAGAAGAAGAAAAGAAGAAGCATTGAGAAGAAGAAGAATGCGAAGAAAATTGCAAAGAAGAATTGAGAAAATGCGAAGAAGAATGCGAAGGATGCAAAGAAGAAGAAGTATGCAGAGAAGAAAAAATGCGAAGAATACGAAGAACGCGAAGACTGCAAAGAAGAAGGAAAAGATTGATTGATTGATTGAATCTTTATGGGTAAAGAATTAGTCACAATAAAGGCCTTTTTACAATTCTGCCAAAAGAAAACAAACTTGAAGTATTAGCAAAAAAAATGCAACCAAAGAAAACGTAATCAACCGACAAAAATGGTGGAAATCTACCTTGAATAAATTAACAATTCAGAAAGAACCTGAAAAGAGAGAAGAAAAATTGCGAAAAAGAAGAAGAATGCAAAGAAGGATGCAAGAAGAAAATGTAAAAAGAAGAAGAGATCGTTGGTCTGAGGTACACGCAGCCTAGAAAGCGAAAGTCGGCCGAAGTGTTGCGTGGTTGAATCCTTTGGCAGAAACTGTCCTCCATCCATTAAACCATGAGAGGTTTTCTGGGTGCTATTCTTTCAGATGAGACGATAAACAGAGGTCCCGTGTGTTACACATAATTATTCAGCGCACGTAAAAGAACCCATGGCAACAAGAGAGTTGTCCCTGGCAAAATTCTGTAGAAAAAAGTCACTCTGATAGGGAAACAAATACAGCTGCAGACAGGAAATTGAAAAAGAAACGGTGGCGCTGCTCTTGTGGCGACGCACTCTCCCCGGGGTGCGCAGCCCGAATTTCACGCAGAGAAATCTGCTGTGACTTAAAGTGCTATAATTAAATAAATAGATAAGTAAGATAAATAAATAAATAAATAAAGAAGAAGAAAATAATGCAAAGAATGCAAAGAACGCGAAGAACAAGAAGAAGAATGCAAAGAATGCAAAGAACAAGAAGAAGAAAAAGAATTTCGAAGAAGAAGAATGCAAAGAACAAGAAGTAGAAGCAGAAGTGGAAGCAGAAGCAGAAGAAGAGAGAAGAAGAAAGAAGAAAAGAAGAAAGAAGAAGAAGAAGAAAGAAGAAGAAGAAGAAAAGAAGAAGAAAGAAAGAAGAGAAGAAAGAAGAAGAAGAAGAAGAAGAAAGAAGAAGAAAGAAGAAAAGAAGAAGAAAGAAGAAGAAGAAGAGAGAAGAAGAAAGAAAGAAAAGAAGAAGAAAGGAAGAAGAAGAAGAAAGAAAAGAAGAAGAAGAAGAAGAAGAAAGAAGAAGAAAGAAGAAAAGAAAGAAAGAAGAAAAAAAGAAGAAAGAAGAAGAAGAAAGAAGAAAAGAAGAAAGAAGAAGAAGAAGAAGAAAGAAGAAGAAAGAAAGAAGAAGAAGAAAAGGAAGAAGAAGAAGAAAGAAGAAAGAAGAAGAAAGAAGAAGAAGAAAAAGAAGAAAGAAGAAGAAGAAAAAAGAAGAAGAAGAAAGAAGAAGAAGAAGAAAGAAGAAGAAGAAAAAGAAAGAAAGAAGAAGAAGAAGAAAAGAAAGAAGAAGAAGAAGAAAAAGAAGAAGAAGAGAAGAAGAAGAAAAAAGAAGAAAGAAGAAGAAAAGAAAGAAGAAAAGAAGAAGAAGAAGAAGAAAGAAAGAAGAAGAAAGAAGAAGAAGAAGAAAGAAGAAGAAAAGAAGAAGAAGAAGAAGAGAAGAAGAAGAAGAAGAAGAAGAAGAAAGAAGAAGAAGAAGAAAGAAGAAGAAGAAGAAAGAAGAAGAAAAGAAGAAGAAGAAGAAAAAGAAGAAGAAAAAAGAAAGAAAGAAGAAAGAAAAAAGAAGAAGAAGAAAGAAGAAGAAGAAGAAGAAGAAGAAGAAGAAAGAAAAGAAGAAGAAAGAAAGAAGAAGAAGAAGAAGAAGAAGAAGAAGAAAGAAGAAGAAGAAGAAAAGAAGAAGAAGAAAGAAGAAGAAGAAGAAGAAAGGGAAGAAGAAGAGAGAAGAAAGAGAAGAGAAGAAGAAGAAGAAGAAGAAAGAAGAAGAAGAAGAAAGAAGAAGAAAGAAAGAAGAAGAAGAAGAAGAAGAAGAAAGAAGAAAGAAGAAGAAAAGAAGAAAGAAAAAGAAGAAGAAGAAGAAGAAGAAGAAGAAAAGAAGAAGAAAGAAGAAGAAGAAGAAGAAGAAAGAAAGAAAGAAGAAGAAAAGAAGAAGAAAGAAGAGAAAGAAGAAGAAGAGAAGAAGGAAGAAAGAAGAAAAAAGAAAAGAAGAAGAAGAAGAAGAAGAAGAAAGAAGAAGAAGAAAGAAGAAGAAGAAGAAAGAAGAAGAAGAAGAAGAAGAAAGAAAAAAAGAAGAAGAAAGAAGAAGAAAGAAGAAGAAGAAGAAGAAGAGAAGAAGAAGAGAAGAAGAAAGAAGAAGAAGAAGAAGAAAGAAGAAAGAAGAAAGAAGAAGAAAGAAGAAGAAGAAGAAAGAAGAAGCATAAGAAGAAGCAGAAGCAGAAGCAAAAGCAGAAGAAGAAGAAGAAGAAGAAGAAGAATGCAAAGAACAAGAAGTAGTAGTAGTAGTAGTAGTAGTAGTAGAAGAAGAAGGAGAAGAAGAAGAAGACAATGACAATGACAATGACAAATTCTTTTATTTCGAGGATAATGAATAAACACACATGTGCTTTTTTACATCCAGTCCCCGCCAGTTAGGGATACATCTTAAAAATAATAACCCAATACTTATACAGTCTCACAATAAAAACAAGGGAAATAACCCTTTTCAAAACAGCTCACCCCCAACAACCCCCCCCCCCCCCCCCCAAAGCAACCAAATAAAAGAAAACCCTAAAAATCCCCCCCCCCCCCCCAAAGAAACCCTAACCAAAACAAACAAACAAACAAACAAAGGAGAAAGAAAAAACCAAACCAACAGAAGAAGATAAATAAGAGAAAAACAGACAACAACAACAACAAGAACAACAACAGAGCCAAGAAAAATAACAAAACCAAACTTAATAAGTCATAAACATCTACACATTGTCAAATGGTACACATACTTGTTACACATAACTATACACAGAACTTCTACACAGAAAAGAAGAAGAAGAAGAAGAAAAAAAGAAAGAAGAAAGAAGAAGAAGCAGAAGAAGAAGAAGCAGAAGAAGAAGCAGAAGAAGAAGAAGCAGAAGAAGAAGAAGAAGAAGAAGAAGAAGAAGAAGAAGAAGAAGAAGAAGAAGAAGAAAAAGAAGAAGAAAAGAAGAAGAAGCAGAAGAAGAAGAAGCAGAAGAAGAAGAAGAAGAAGAAGAAGCAGAAGAAGCAGAAGAAGAAGCAGAAGAAGAAGAAGCAGAAGAAGAAAAGAAGAAGAAGAAGAAGAAGAAGAAGAAGAAGAAGAAGAAGAAGAAGAAGAAGCAGAAGACCACCACCACCAACAAGAACAAGACCAAGAACTGCAGCATCTTACGCATTTTCCACAACCAGGGATGGCGTCCAGATCTTCTCATAGGGGAGGACCAGGTCGTTGATGTTGCCGTAAGAAGCGGGGTTCCAGGTGAGGCGATTGTCCATCCAGGTCTGTGGGCATTGGCATCATTGTGGGCTGCGTGTTAGTGTGGGACTAGTTTTGGATGGCGGTGGTGTGTGTTTTGGTTTGTTGTGTTTGTGTTGGTGTTGGTGTGGTGTGGTGTGTGGTGTGTTCTGTGTTGTGTTGTGTGGTGTGGTTTTATTTATTATCTATTATTTATTTATTCTTTTATATCGAGGATAATGGAATAAGCACTCATGCGATTTTTTACATCCAGTCCCCGTGTGTATGCGGTTTTGTAAATTTGTCATCTGTTTCCATCGGCACACAATGGCCTACTCTAACGAAGAGCGGAACAGGATTTAAGGTGTGCGCAAGATGTTCTGCGTGCGTTCGCACACGGGGCCTCGGTTTATAGTCTCATCCGAAGGACTTTTGGGGAGAATGGAGTCTGCACTGATGTTAACTCCAGGGGAAATATCCCCTTGAACGGGAATTGAACCCGGGTCGTCAGATTGCGAGCGCATTGGTCTAACCACTAGGCTATCCTGTCCCCCTGTGTGATGTGGGGCAATGTGGGGTTGTGTGATGTGTTGGTGGTGTGGTATGGTGGGGTTGGCGTTGAGGTGTGTGGTGTGATGTGGCGTTGTGTGGTGTGCTGTGCAGTATGATGTGTTTGTGGTCTCGTGTGCTGTTGTGCCTTGCGGTATGAGGTTGTGCGGTGTGATATGGTGTGGTTTGATGTGGTGTGGTTTGGTGTGGGATTGTGTGGTGTGATGTGGTGTTGTGTGATGTGGGGTTGTGTGGTGTGATGTGGTATGGTTTGATGTGGTGTTGTGCGGTGCTGTGTGAGGTGATGTGGTGTTGCGTGGTCTTGTGTGGTGTGAGGTTGTGCGTTGTGACGTGTTGTGCGATGTGATGCGATATATTAGGGAGTGTATGATCAATGTTGTAAGGTGTGTGTGATAAGATGTTGTTTCCAGTGATGTGTTGTAGTTTGGTGTAGGTGCTGTTCTTTGCGTCTCGTGGCGTGGAGTGATGAAGTGTGGTATGGTGTGGTGTGATGTGAGCTGTTATGAAGTATTGTGTTTGATGAAGTTGGTTAGAAGTGTGTGGTCTAAACATTAGATTGTGAAATCTCGAACACACAGAGGCAAACACAGAGACAGAAACGGAGACAGACACAGACACACAGATATGCAGACATACAGACACGACGCAGACACAGACGCAGACACACATAAACAGATACACACAGAGACAGACAGACAAACACATACACACACAGCGCGCACGCACAAGAACACATACATACCTATTAAATACATATATATATATAAAATATATAATATTTTATATATATTATATATATAAATATAATACAGACAGGCACAGACAGACAGGGATAGACAGAGATAGAGAGAGAAAAAGAGACAGAGAGAAACAAATACAGACAGAGAGACAGTGAGAGACAGAGTCAGAGAGAGAAGAGGAGAGAGAGAGAGAGAGAGAGAGAGAGAGAGAGAGAGAGAGAGAGAGAGACTCATAGAGAGACTCATAGAGAGACAGAGACAGACAGACAGACAGACAGACAGAGGGACAGAGAGTGACTCACAATGATGTATATAGCAGTCAAGGACATGGACTGCTGACGTATGTCCTGAAAAAGAAACAGAAAAGAAATGATCTTCTGGATTTGAACAGCAAATGAACACACACACACACACACACGCGCGCGCGCGCGCGGATGAGACTATAAACCGAGGCCCCGTGTGCGAACGCACGCAGAACATCTTGCGCACATGTTAAATCCTGTTCCGCTTTTCGTAAGAGTAGGCCATTGTGTGCCGGTGGGAACGGATGACAAAATTTACAAAAACCGCATACACACGGGGACTGATATGTAAAAAAGTACATAAGTGCTTATTCCATTATCCTCGATATAAAAGAATAAATAAATAAATAAATAAATAAACGTACGCACGTCACACACACACATACACGTGCGCACGATTACATATATATGAAGCGTAGTCAACAAAATAAAAAAAAGTAAATCGAAGATAACAGTTTACACAGACAAAAGCCAACCATGCACTAACAATACAACGTAATATGTTTCAATACAATGATGCAATATATTAAATAATTATAATATGCAATGCAATCCAACAACGCAACAAACACATTACGATACATTACAATGCAATACACCACAAGACAACACGACACAATAATACACAATATCGCCACCTCCACTATACTGCTGCTTTTGCTAATGCTGCTAATGTTAGTATTCTATAAAACCACCACCACCACCGCCCTAACCCCTACCACCATCCCCACCCACCCCCACCACCAGCCCCACCCTCATTTTATTCTCCCTTCATCTCTCTCTCACCTCCCACCATCATAACCACACCAAATATTGGCCAATGCCTTCAGTAATGAATCATAAAACAAGGAGGCAGGACGGTTACTACGTTCACCTGCCTAACAAGTAAACAGTGAGGTTCTGGGTTCGATACCCAGCCTTGCAATTTCTTGCCCAGTTCGACAGGAAAATCGAAATGAGTGCCAAAGTCTTTCGGAGGAGACTCTAAACCTGTCGGACCTGTGTGCTTACAGACTTGTACACGTTATTAAAAGAACCCACGACAGTTAAAAATCGGAAAAGAGAAGGGAGGTACCTCCCTACTGTCCTGGCCAAAGTTGGTAGGTCTAATTAATTCCTAACTGCATCCCTAAAGTCGGAGTGGTGTTACCTTAATGGTAGGGGTGGGGGTGGGGGGATGGAGGATGGTGGCATACGGAAAAATCTCACTAATGGTGCACTTCCGAACTCCAGCCGAGGAATGAAGAATAAAAGAGGGTGGGTGGTGGGAGGCGGGTAGTGGGTGGGGGTCAGTATGTAAATGATGACCTAAGGCTATCGGGGAGATATTGACTGGCCTGTAGTATCGTGATTAGGATCGTTGCGTGGCTCACAATAAGGCGACATAACTTTGCGTCCTAATAATTCATGAGCAGAGCGTTTGTTCAGTGTACTCGTATTCTGCAAACTGTGGTTAAGAGTGTACACCATTATTATCCAGTCCATTTCTTTTTCAGAGAGAGATTTTTTTTAATTTTAAATTTTTTATATCGAGGATAATGGAATAAGCACTCATGTGCTTTTTTACATTCAGTCCCCGTGTGTATGCGGTTTTGTAAATTTTGTCATCTGTTCCCACCGGCACACAATGACCTACTCTTACGAAAAGTGGAACAGAATTTAATGTGTGTGCAAGATGTTCTGCGTGCGTTTGCACACCGGACTTCGGTTTATAGTCTCATCTGAAGGACTTTTGGGGAGAGTGGAGTCGGCACTGATGTTAACTCCAGGGGAAAATATCCCCTTGAACGGGAATCGAACCCGGGTCGTCAGATTGCGAGCGCAATGTTCTAACCACTAGGCTATCCCGTCCCCGAGAGAGAGCGAGAATATTCATAGACACAGTTATGTGGAAATAATTCTCATTCAAAAGCCACGAAAAACATGTGTTAATGCAGAAATAGTAGTGGAGGAAAACAAGAGCAGGTAACCACTTACATGAAAAAAAATGTTAGGAAACGACAATTAACAAGCCTTTGCAAAAAGTGCAAGAGCAATTCTAGATATGTATGTCAAGAGGAAGAATGCAAAGAAGAAGAATGCAAAGAAGAAGAATGCAAAGAAGAAGAAGAAGAATGCAAAGAGGAAGAAGAAGAATGCAAAGAAGAAGAATGCAAAGAAGCAGAAGAATGCAAATGCAAAGAAGCAGAAGAATGCAAATGCAAAGAAGAATGCAAATGCAAAGAAGAATGCAAATGCAAAGAAGAATGCAAATGCAAAGAAGAATGCAAAGAAGAATGCAAAGAAGAAGAAGAATGCAAAGAAGAAGAAGAATGCAAAGAAGAATGCAAAGAAGAAGAAGAATGCAAAGAAGAAGAAGAATGCAAAGAAGAATGCAAAGAAGAATGCAAAGAAGAAGAAGAAGAGAGCGAGAGCGAGAGCGAGAGAGAGAGAGAGATTATTGTTACCTTCCACAATCACACGCATTTAAAATGGCAACGTAATATTGTACCTACTATACTCTTATGTGACTTATTATTCCCAAATGTACTAGCAGACGCTTTATTGTATATCTAGTGTATCTTGCGTGTCAATGACTGCTTGGTTTTGTTAATCTTTGTAAGCTTTATGCGATGGCACTTTCAGATAATGATGATGATGAAGGTGATGATGATAGTGATGATGATGATAGTGATGATGATGATAGTGATGGTGATGGTGATGATGATGATAATGATGATGGTGATGATGATGATGATGATAGTGATGATGATGTTGTTAGTGATGGTTATGATGATGATAGTGATGATGATGTAAAAGAAAGTTGATGAAATTTCACTGTTTTTAGCACCTTCCTACCTTAAAGATCTATTTGGTACCCCCCTCCCAAAAGTTAGAAACTCGGTATTCTTTTTAAACGTATTATTTCTTAAAAAGTTTTAAAAAACCCCTCAATTATTACGTATGTTTTCTTTAAAAGATTAAAAAAAAAACCAGCCACAGTTTTACGTTTGATTTCTTAAAAAGTTACAAGCTCTATTTTTACAGATCCTTCTTCTTCGTCGAACGCTCAGACAGCATCTGTTGTCTGTCATATGAGCGAAAATGCGTTGCGCTGCCGCTATGCACCTGGCAAGTCAGGCCCAGCGCATATAACTTCAGAGTGGGAGAGAATTGTTATCTTTTAAGTCTTTCATGGAAAACAAGGCAGGAGAATAAACCACGAAGGCAGAACATGGACAAGAAAGAGGTGGTAGGAAGAAAAATGAACGAGGCGGAAAGAAAGAGAGGGATAGAAAAGAGGGAATTCCTAGTACAAAATTTTCAGAATGTAGGCATGCTGAATATACTGAAAGGCCCCTAGCATCCCCACGGGGGAAATTTTTACGTGAAGTTTTGATGCGTTGCCAACAAAATCGTAGAAAAAAAGTTACAACCGCTCTGCCATACGCATTGTTGTCACGAGTTTCACGTGCTTTGTTAAATCTCATACACGGGGATCAAGCTCAGGGTATGTTTCGTCACTGCAGCTTGGACAGTGTGCACCAACCCGGCATTGAATGTTGTGCTGCTCCATAGCAAGCAAACCCAGGTCCGCTAGTCACAGGTATGTAATAAGTGTTGTTTTGTTCCCAATAGCTGTCCTTACTGGAAAGAATCGTACGGGTTTTTTATTTAGTATTTCGTTCCAGGGCTAGAGGTCCAAGGTTCACCAATGGTAATATTTTTGCCTATGCGACCGAATTTTGTTGTTCTTGCCCACTATAAACGTTAGACGCATTTATTTATTAATTTATTTATTAATATTTATTTATCTATTTATTTATACCACTTTAAGTCACGGCAGACTTCTCTGCGTGAAAGTCGGGCTGCTCTCTCTCCCCGGGGAGAGTGCGTCGCCACAAGAGCAGCGCCACCCTTTAAATTTTTTTTTTCCTGTCTACAGCTGTATGTTTCCGTATCAGAGTGGCTTTTTTCTACAGAATGTTGCCAGGGACAAGTCTCTTGTTGCCGAGGGTTCTTTTTACGTGCGCTAAATAATGTGTAACACACGGGACCTCGGTTTATCGTCTCATCCGAAAGACTTCAGCCCAGACCACCACTCATGATCTAATGGATGGGGGAAAAAGTTTCGGGTCCAAACGATGATAAGGGAGTAAGCACTCATGTGCTTTTTACATCCATTCCCCGTGTGTGTGCGGTTTCGTAAATTTTGTCATCCGTCCCCACCGGCACACAATGGCCTACTCTTACGAAAAGTTTTGATCTTCTGTATGTGAATAATTATGCACGAAAGGAATGAAAACACGCGCAGGCTTGCACTTGAAGATGACTTGGGAGACCGTTAACAATCCCCACCCTTAAGTCACCAGACGATTTTTGAGATTCGAACCCACGACTTCATGGGATTGAAGTTGACCGGTCTTAACCACTTGGCTGTAGAGCCAGGTTATGTAGGGGAAAGGTGGTTGTGCTGGTTCTGACCTTAGGTACACAGGTGTCCTGTGGTCTCATAGTGTTAAAGCCTTTGGGGAAGAGAAGAGGGGAGGGGGCGGTGTTCGTGGGAGAAGGTCGCTGGAGGGACCTTGGGGTGGTAACTGCCTTTGGTGGGCAGCTCACCCAGTTTTGCTCTGCGGCTAAGTCACTGTCGTCACGTGTGTCACCTACTGAGCTCCTTTCTGACAGAGCACCCACGGTCACCGAGTGAGAGACAATTGTCTGTTAATAATAATAATAATAACAATAATGATGATAATAATAATAATAATAATAAATGGAGTTGATATAGCGCTACATATTGCAAAAACCCCCCAAATCAAAGCGCTTTCATTCATCCTACTCATTCACATGCAGCCAGTTACAATTAATAGTTTGTTTGTTGGTTTTGGTTTTTTTTTTACAAATTCAAATATATACACATACGCTCGCATGCACGCACGCTCATACACGCACACTCGCGCACACGCATAAAGGTTGTACACTCGGCAGGGTGATGGGGTTTTGGATGTTGAGGGCAGGACAAAGAGATGGAACAAGGGGGTGAATCTTAAAATGTAAAAGGAGGTAAAGGAGTCCCATAACCTATGCGGTCGTAGGGGAGCGAGGCGTCAGAGACCTCGCTTCTCTAGGGCCAGCATATTGAGGGCGGCGCCCATCTCCTCTCCCTCGCTGCTTTACCTTCCCTGACCCTAAAGAGGGCAGGTACCCATTTACAGCTGGGTGAACTGGGGGAACTGTACTGAAGCCAAGGCGCGCAAACGGTCACCCATCCAACTGGTAACCACGCTCGACGCTGCTTAACTTGGCTGGGGGAAAGCGAGTGCTCCGACCACTGAGCTATCCGTCCGAATCTTAGGTTTGAAATAAATGTCTTGAGGCCGGATTTGAAAGCTTCATAAGAAGGCTTTTGACGAAGGGAGAGAGGGAGGTCATTCCAGATCAATGGACCAGAAACAGAGCGACGGCCAATGGTGGATTGGTTGAATCTAGGTATTCTTAAGCAAAAGGTATCTGCAGCAGAGCGGAGGGAACGAGGAGGAGTGTACATGTGAAGACATTCACAGAGGTAGGAAGGTGCTGTTTTATGGAGACATTTGTAACAGAGGGTACTGATCTTATAGTTTACTCTCTGTGGCACAGGCAGCCAGTGGAGAGATCGCAAGAGGAGTAATGTGCTCAGATTTTTTTTCTTATTGCATGCTGTTTAATGACAATGAGGATGATAGTACCGATGCTGCTATGTGTTTTGAGACAGGGTTGTTTGTACTCTTCCTATCATACATCATGGTGGATCGGTGGTCTAGAGGTAACGCGCCTGTCTAGAAAGCGAAAAGTCCGAGTCGGAAGTGTGCGGTGGTTCGTACCCCGTTTGGACCCGAAACTTTTCCCCCATCCATTAGACCATGAGTGGTGGTCTGGGCGCTAGTCTTTCGGATGAGACGATTGTTACACGTAATTATTTAGCGCACGTAAAAGAACCCACGGCAACAAGAGAGTTGTCCCTGGCAAAATTCTTAGAAAAAGCCACTCTGATAGGGTAACAAATACAGTTGCAGACAGGAAAAAGAAAAAAAATGGGTGGCGCTGCTCTTTGTGGCGATGTGCTCTCCCCGGGGAGAGCAGCCCGAATTTCACGGAGAGAAATCTGCCGTGACTTAAAGTGGTATGAAATGAAATCTGAGCGCTTTGATTTGTGCTTTACAAGAATCAGCGCTATATAAATTCCATACATTTTTTTATATATTATTATTATTATTATTATTATTATACACCATTCCGGCATCAACCAGGCCTGAGAGATACAGACACTTGCAGTGTTGGTCAGCTAATTTGAGCAATACTCAAAATGGCATCCATAAAGTGGATGAAGCTCAACTCTGTGGCCCCAGTTTTCCCCCAAAGCCCCATATTGCTATGGGGCTCACTCCTCATCTCACGCTGGCGTAGAGATGGCCAGAGCCCGAAAAATCCCTATGTTGTGGGATTCGAACCGGGACCTTTCCAGTCAGTAACTCAGTGTGCTAACCACTGCGCCATGGTGGCTAGTTACCTCCCCCCCCCCT
>CM054161.1:16568902-16573902 GCA_028751875.1 Rapana venosa | reverse complement strand
TGCCTCTTATTCTCGTTTTTGTGTGCCAGATTGAGGGAGTTGGATAACTGAAGGTGTCAGATGGTGTTGATTTTAAACTTCAGGTGATTTGTTATTGCAGTTGCTGTAGGTCGGTGGAGCTATAAACATATGAACTGATTTTCCCCATCATCCAAACAACAACAACAACAAAAAGGAAAGAAAAGCTCACCTCCTGGCTATTGTAACGCATGGTTCATACCCAAACCGTACAGCATTCCTAGAAACAAGGCTTCACAACTTAAGGGAAGTCGCAGGGGGCAGTGTCAAAGAAGATGATAACGAAGATATGAACGCAATGTTGTACAGAACTTTTTCTTGGAATTCCTACATTGCTTTTGTTGCATATACGAACAGATAATTTACTCAAGTGAATGCTTTTACGTATGCAAAGATGCACACGCACATACATCCCGTAGCAAACGGGCACAAGCACACACACACACACATGCATAAAATGTGTAAATGTGTGATGGGTGCAGAGGTTTGGGAATATGTATTTGAAAATCTTTACAAAGGAAGGACAACCTTAGCAATGCTGTATATCAGACGAATACAGCAACTTACACACACTCACTAACACACACCACACACACACACACACACACACACACACACACACACACACACACAACACACACCACCACACACACACACACACACACACTCACTCACACTCGCACACATACACTTGCATGCACATGCACGGGTATGCGATGATTTTTGTTTAAAAAGTAGAACACTTTTTATTTGCATTTTTATTAAGTTATAAATCGGAATCGTCCAGTGTGTTTTTAAAACTGGAAAGAACTGATCTGTCTTTTAAAAGCCGTTTTTAGTCTGGTTGTTTTAAGTTTTGAGGCTGTGGTCTGCTACATTCTAAAACAGTGAACAATAAATGGGTAAATAAGAAAGTATCTTTCTGAGCATTTGAGTGTTTGTGTGTGTGTGTGTGCGTGCATGTGTGTTTGTGAGTGTGTGTGTGTTTGTTTGTGTGTGTGTGTGTGTGTTTGTGTGTTTGTGTTTTTCTGTTTTGTTTTGTTTTGTTTAATGTCTATTCACTACATGGTGATTTAGACACACCCGCATTCATACCAAAGTACCTATTATTACACACCGCATCTCTCTCTCTCTCTCTCTCTCCTTTCTCCTCCCTCTCTCTTCTCTCTCTCCTCTCTCTCTCTCTCTCTCTTCCTCCTCTCCTCTCTCTCTTTCTTCTCTCTCTCTCTTCTCCCCTACACGCACCCACATCCACACACACATAAGTATATAAATATATACATATATATATAAATATATATATATATATATATATATATATATATATATATATATATATATATATATGTATATACATATATGCATATATATATATGCAATTACAGTAAAGGTGTTACAGGTGAAGAATATATGACTTCAGCAACTGACACTATGAATTGCTGAGAGTCATATAAAACTTCTTGACTAGTGGCATATTCCTTATGAATATCTAAACCTCTCCTTTTATACATGTATGTGTGTTTGTGTGTTTGTGCGTGTTTGTTTGTGTGTGTAAGTCAAAACTTTTATGTTTAGATGGTATATCTAAAAAAGAAGTGCAACTTTTTTCTTTATATCAAGCCATCCACCTAAAAATCAAATATATGCATAATTACATAAGATTAAAACCTGAACAAAATAAGCCAAACAAATAAAGTAGAAAACTTTTAAAAAATACACCCCCCAACCCCCCAAAGAAACCAAAAACCAAAAAAGCCCGCAAACACAAAAGGGCGCACACGCTCGCGCACACACAGACGCACATAGACGCACACAGATACACACACTGTACGTACTGTCTCGCACACAAATAAAAAGTTTGTAACACACACACACTTACACACACACACACTCTTACACTCTTACACACACACACACACACACACACACTCTTAACACACACACACACACACACACACACACACACACACACACACACACACACACACACACACACACACACACACACACACACACACCCTTACACACACTCTTACACACACTTACACACACTTACACACTTACACACACTTACACACACTTACACACACTTACACACACTTACACACACACACTTACACACACACACTTACACACACCACACACACCACTCACACACACACACTTACACACACACACACACACACACTTGCGCGCACACACACACACACACACACCACACACACACACACACACACACACACACACACACACACACTCACACACTCACGGGATAGCCTAGTGGTTAGAATTTTGCGCTCGCAATTTGACGACCTGGGTTCGATTCCCGTTCAAGGGGATATTTTCCTCTGGAATTAATGTCAGTGGAGACTCCACTCTCCCCAAAAGTCCTTCGGATGAGACTATAAACCGAGGTTCCGTGTGTGAACGCACGCAGAACATCTTGCACACGCGTTAAATCCTGTCCCACTTTTCGTAAGAGTAGGCCATTGTGTGCCGGTGGGAACAGATGACAGAATTTACAAAACCGCATACACATGGGGACTAGATGCAAAAAAGCACATAAGTGCTTATTCCATTATCCTCCATATGAAAGAATAAAGTAAATAAAAATAAAACACACACACACACACTCAGGCACACACACAACTTAAAACGGGTTCCGCTTTTCGGAAGAGTAGGCCATTGTGTGCCGATGGAAATGGATGATAACATTTACAAAACTGCATACGCTGGGGGCTAGATGAAAGAAAGCACATGAGTGCTTATTCCATTATCCTCGATAGAAAAGACTAAAAATAAAAATTAAAAAAACACACACGCGCACTCACGCACACACTCAAGCACACACACACACATCAAAATGCAATAAAACATCTTTTCATCCTCATAATTCCCTTACCATTCTCTTTCATCTCCCCATCCTGGGTAAATCATCCACCACCCTGACTTCACACTACCCCAAAGTAACCCACACCACTCTACCACTCTATCCCCTCAACCCCCAATTTCCTCTCCATCCATACCACCATTACAACTTAAACCACCACCACAACAATCCCAAATGACTATATCATCACCACCACACCCGCCACCATCACCACCACTGCCACCACCATCACCATCACAAATTATACAACAAGCAGCTAGCTATCATCATAGCTGTGGCTGACACTAGCGGTCATCACTAAAACCACATCATAGTCACTAGTGCCACATCATCATCACTAGTCCCACCACCCGAAGCCTAAAACGTTCTGCGGGTGATCGCCCATACAGACTAGGAAGCTGACTGGAAGACTGTTGCATTTGTACAGGGTAAGTGTGTGCTACATAGTGGAAAATGTTGGCCAGGTTTACGGATTAGCAAAGCCTTCATGTACCTAAAATCTCTGGACCCCATTCACCATCAGGGTCTGTTTGGGAGCGTTTTGAACTACACCAGTTTACAGTCTCTACGTGGAAGCAAGAGAAACGTCCAAAAGCCCCCGCCTCTCATCACCCTCTGAAACCAACAGTTAATTATTACTATCATGAAACTCAATCTCTGTTTAATCACTGTTTTCTTAACCTACCTGCTCCAGGAAAAGTTTGAGAATTTTTCTTATGTTGTCCGGCTTCTAGGTATTTGTATCCTTTCTGACCTCCAAGAGGCGGGGTATTGATTTCACTATTATCTGCAATATCCCCAAGTTCCCTGTGTGAACAACGGAAGCCCAAGTTGTTCAATGTGATCTTGCCAGTCATAAGAAGGACATCATCACCAGTCCATTGGTTTACAAGGCCTTTTTCACGGAACTATGTAGTCCTGCACAAACATTTTCACTGACAAATCAAAGTCTGCGGAGGGGGAGGCCTGTGCTGCTTACTGTCCTGTCATCACAGAATCTGCACTTTCCAAGCACTTCCCTTTAGATAGCTTGGTGTATACTGCTGAACTTTGTGCTCTTGTTTACTTTCTGAAACCAATCCAGTGAGTTTGAGAAACAGATTTCTTGGTTGGTGCGGATTCACTCTCAGCTCTGGAGGCCATTGCTTTTGGGAACACACTACATCTCCAACTCCAAGAGTTCTACCATCTGTATTCATCAATGAAACGGGACGGGGATGAAAACGTCCTGGTTTGGATCCCGGGATATAATTATGGGGCAACAAGGCTGCAAACCTTTTCACCACAGAAAAGGAGATGGCTCAGTCTGCTGTACCGTAAACAGACTTCAAATGTCAAAGAGAACGTGATGTGCAGTCCATCTGGCAAGAGGAATAAACACTCAGACTAATAATAAACTTTTCCAGACTAGGCCTTACATGAAGGAGTCCCCACTTTTTTGGGCAAAAAACCCAAGGGAAGAAATGGTGCCCACCAGGATACACATGGGCCACTCTCACATTGCCCACATGCATTTGCTCAAAGGAGAGGGAACCCTACGGTGTGTGCCTGGAGATGTGTGACTAACCACCAAGTAGTTGTGTGTCTATTGTTGAGATGTTCAGAGTATCGGGCACAATCATATAACAGCAGATTCCTTAAAGATTCTTTCTCGTAATGTTCCACAGGACAACGTTTTTAACTTCTTGAGAGAATCAGGCATCTTCTATTTAATAAGAGTTCATATGTCATAGTTACTTACAACCAGGAAGATCAGTTTTGAGGAGTCCATTGTAGGTCTAATCTCATTTCATGCTTGGTTATCCTGGGTGGACCCTTATGGGTGGCCAGGGTATTGAAACTGGGGCACCAGTAGATTTGGTTTTAAACCCTGTTTTAATGTAAGCGAGGTTGCACAGTTGTAATATGAGATTTACATTTGATGAAATGGCAGCTCCGATTATGGTCTTCGTGATGGGCAGGGCTATCAACAACATGATTGGATTTAATTGGTTTGGAATCACACCACCACCACCACCACCACCAACCACCACCCACCACCCACCAACAACCACCCACCAACCACCAACTACCACCACCACCACCACCACCA
>CM054161.1:16548902-16563902 GCA_028751875.1 Rapana venosa | reverse complement strand
TAACCCATATGAAGTTATCACCCTCTTGAGACATCATAGGGTTCGTATTCCTAAAAGGCATGGTTCTCCCCCTTGTCACATCATGGCTGTTTTCTTTCTTCTTTTCTTCAGGGCAAAAGGGATCAAGAATAATGGCGCTACCATATACTCGATGGGAGGAGGGATTACTAATGAAGTTCCTCAGGACTTGCAAAGTGGGGACTTGGCCAGAGGTGGAGGCAATCTTGAGCACAATGCCCTGGTACCTGTGTGTCGCCAGTTACAAGAACACTGGGTTGACTGCCCTGCACTTTGCTTGCTTGGGGAATAACTTGGAGGTTGCAGGGGTGATGCTGCAGGTCAGAGGTGACGTGTTCCACAATAACCTGTACAAGAAGTCCATGAGGAACGAGACGCCGGTGGACATGGCCTGCAGAATGGGACACGTGCGGATGGCGGAGCTGCTCTTCAGGGCGGCCATAGACTTGGGTGTTCAGCCTGACTGCACGGAAGGCTCAGTTCTTCATATTGCATGTGCACATGGCCGCGTAGACATCGTGGAGATGCTGCTGGGTATTCAACACAGTCTGATCCACGCCAGGACAGCTTGGAGTGACGAGACCCCACTGCACAAAGCAGTTCAGAAAGGCCGGGTTGAAGTGGTGAGAGTACTCTTTAACTACGGGGCAGACGTCAACTGCCAGACCCGAATAGGCGACATCCCTCTGCACATAGCTACCCAAGGAAAACAGTGGAACATCATGAAACTGCTCCTTGAGCATCCTAACACCGACATAGAAGCTGAAGACTGTATGGGCAAGACGGCTCTCAACATCGCATGCAGCCTGTCTGACTGGCAGGCTGTGGACTTGTTGCTGGCCCACAGAGCCAACACTAACACCAGGGACGCTCGAAACACCAGCCCTCTCCACAGCGCCGCTCGATGGGGGGAGTCAACGCATGTCAGGTGCCTTCTGGAGGCAGGGGCTGAGGTGAACGTTGTCAACGTGTCGCATGAAACGCCTCTGAGTGTGGCCAGCTGTGGAGGGCATGCTGACATGGTGAGGGCCCTGCTGGATGCTGGTGCAGAGATGTACGTGGAAGGAAGGTGCCAGGCTGTCAGCTGTGCTCGGGGCCTTGAGCAGTGGCACATCCTCAGGATGCTGACGGCCACCCTGATAGACAGGTACACTGCCAGGGGTCTGGGGCAAATGCTGGTGTCACAGGGGATGGCTTGGATGGTCAAGCGTTTCTCTCGTCGCTAACTGGTCAAGCGGGAGGTCAGAACTGTGAAGATCTTGTGTAAACTGTCTGTACAGTAAATGTAGTCTGCAGCCATTCACAGCTAAGGTTTTACACTTTCTGGCATAGCTTCTTTTGTGGAATAAGTTTTCTGACGCTGTATATAATAATGGGTCAGTGGAGGTGAAACTTTGGAAGGAATTGTTTTCAACCAGTCACTTAGTATTAATCATATGCCTCTTATTCTCGTTTCTTTTTTTTTCCAGATTGAGGGAGTAAGATAACTGAAGGGGTCAGATGGTGTTGATTTTAAACTTCAGGTGATTTGTTATTGCAGTTGCTGTAGGTTATATAATGTGACAGCCCTGATATGCCTTCGTGGTCGGTGGAGCTATAAACATATGAACTGATTTTCCCCATCATCCAAACAACAACAACAACAACAAAAGGAATCTCACCTCCTGGCTATTGTAACGCATGGTTCATACCCAAACCGTACAGCATTCCTAGAAACAAGGCTTCACAACTTAAGGGAATTCGCAGGGGGCAGTGTCAAAGAAGATGATAACGAAGATATGAACGCAATGTTGTACAGAGCTTTTTCTTGGAATTCCTACATTGCTTTTGTTGCATATACGAACAGATAATTTACTCAAGTGAATGCTTTTACGTATGCAAGGATGCACACGCACATACATCCCCTATCAAACAGGCACGAGCACACACACACACACATACACACACACACAAACACACGCACAAACGTGCATAAAATGTGTAAATGTGTGATGGGTGCAGAGGTTAGCTTTGGGAATATGTATTAGAAAATCTTAACAAAGAAAGGACAACCTTAGCAGTGTTGTATATCATACAAATACAGCCACTTCACACACACACACACACACACACACACACACACACACACACACACACACACACACACACACACACACACACACACACACACACACACACCACACACACACACACACACACACACACACACACCACACACATGAACGCACGCACACACGCACGCACAGACGCACACGCACAGTTACGTGATCTTTTTTTTAAAAGTAGTATCATACTATTTTTGTATGTTCACTAAGTTATAAATCGGAATTGTCCTGTGCGTTTTTAAAAATTTGAAAGAACTGATCTGTCTTTTAAAAGCCGTTTTTAGTCAGATTGTTTAAAGTTTTGAGGCTGTGTTCTGCTACAGTCTAATACGTGAACAATAAATGGGTAAATAAAAGAAAAAATATTTTTGAGCGTTTGTGTGTGTTCGTATTTATTTATTTATTCTTTATATTGAGGATAACGGAAAAAGTACTCATGTACATTTTTTGTCATCCTGTCCCCGTGCGTATGCAGTTTTGTAAATATTGTCATCCGTTCCCACCGCACACAATGGCCTACTCTTCCGAAAAGTGGAACGGGTTTTAACATGTGCACAAGATGTACTTCGTACGTTTGCACACAGGAACTCGGTTTATAGTCTCATCCCAAGGACTTTCTAGGGGGAGTGGGGTCGGCACTGATGTTAACTGCAGAGGAAAAATCCCCTTGAATGGGAATCGAACCCGGGTCAGCAGATCACGAGCGCATCGCGCTAACCACCAGGCTATCCTGTCCCCCATGTGTGTGTGTGTGTGTGTGTGTGTGTGTGTGTGTGTGTGTGTCAAACTTTTATGTTTAGATGGTACATCCAAAAAGCAGTGCAATTGCTTTTAATAAAATAATCAAGCCATCCACCTAAAAATCATATTTATGCATAATTATATAAAAATAAAACCTAAACAAATAAAGCAGAAAAAGAAACCTTTAAAAAAGTCCACCCACCAAATCACCCCACCCCTCAAAAAACCCACCCAACCCAAACAAAATGAGCACACACACAGACACACTCTCACACATACAATAACAACAACAGCGACACGCACACACACACCCACACACACACACACTCTGATGCATACCCACATATACACCCCATCTCCCACAAACACACACATCATAACTCAAGAAAACATTTTTCCCTCCTCATAGTTCCTTTACTACTCTCTTCCATCTCCCCATCCTGGGTAAATCATCCACCACCCTGACTTCACACTACCCCAAAGTAACCCACACCACTCTATCCCTTCAACCCCCAATTTCCTCTCCCTCCATATTATCATTACAACTTAAACCACCACCATAACAATCCCAAATGACTACACCTCCCCCCCCCCACCACCATCATCACGAGTTATACAACAACAAACAGCTACCATCATAGCTGTCGCTAACGGTAAAGATTTGTCATCACTACTCCCACCACCCGAAGCGTAAAATGTTCTGTGGGTGATCCCCCATACAGGCTAGGAAGCCAACTGGAAGACTGTTGCATTTGTACAGGGGACGGGACAGCTCAGTGGTCGGAGCACTCGCTTTCCCCCAGCCAAGTTAAGCAGCGTCGAGCGTGGTTACCAGTTGGATGGGTGACCGTTTGCGCACCTTGGCTTCAGTACAGTTCCCCCAGTTCACCCAGCTGTAAATGGGTACCTGCCTTCTTTAGGGTCAGGGAAGGTAAAGCAGCGAGGGAGAGGAGATGGGCGCCGCCCTCAATATGCTGGCCCTAGAGAAGTGAGGTCTCTGACGCCTCGCTCCCCTACGACCTTATAGGTTATGGGACTCCTTTACCTTACCTTCCTTACTTGTGTGTTACACACCAGAAAATGGGGGCCAGGTTTCTGGATTAGCCTGGCGGTTAGAGTGATGTATTCATGATCTGCTGACCCAGGTTCAATTCTCATTCAAGAGGATTTTTCCTCTAGAGCTAACAATTAGTGCCATCTCCACTCTCCGCAAAAGTCTTTCAGATGAGACTATAAACCGAGGTCCCGTGTGCGAACGCATGCAGAACATCTTGCACACACGTTAAAACCCGTTCCGCTTTTCAAAAGAGTAGGCCACTGTGTGCCGGTGAGAACGGATGACAACACTGACAAAACTGCATACACACGGGGACTAGATGAAAAAAGCACATGAGTGCTTATTCCATTATCCTCGAAATAAAAGAATTTAAAAAAAATTCTTTCAGATGCTGTTCTAAAGATTAAATGATCAAACCTTGCCAAAAACAAAAAAAATCATGAAGAAAAGTGACCATCACTCAGCCACGGTCACTGTTATCTGGAGTTTCACGTGCTGGCTAAAACTCGCACAGGGTGAGTCAGCTCAGGGCATGTTTTCCACTGCAGCGTCCACAGAGAGCAGCAGGCAGGCAGTGAACGAGTGCTGTGCTGATCTCTGGTCCATTGGACACAAACCGGTCCTTCAGTCACAGGTATGCAGTTTTGTTGGTTTCTTTCCCTATAGCCGTACCACTTACTATGAAGGATTGTGTAGGTTTTTTTGGTTTGAATTTGTTGTGGTGGGTAAGGTAAGAGAGAGCGTTGAGGTTCACCAATGGCGAGAATTCTGCCTTGGCAACTGTTTTTACCCGCCATAAAACTATTCACTTTCTGACTTCCAGGATGTATGTGGGTTATGTTCACTTTTTCATAACCCACTGAATGCTGAAATGAATTATAGGATCTTTAACGAGCGTATTTGATCTTCTGTATGTGTACATACTTGAAGGAAATTACAGCACTGGTAGGTCTGTACATGACGTTAACCTGAGAGATCATAAAAATCCTCACTCTTAATTTATTCACCCGAGGCCACTGAGATTCGAACCCATGACCATGAGCCCATGGGATTGGAATTGAACAGTCTTAACCACTAGGCTATACAGGCATTCACGTCAACAATCAATGAGTATGCATATATACATGCATTGCTCACTCACTCACTCAGTCCCATGTCCCAAAGGTCGTAGGGGGGGGACATGAGAGAAGACGCAACAGAGATCTTTTTCCATGCTTCCCGATCCTGTGTGGCTAGTAGAAGGTGTTGCAGGGGTTGGGCGGTCCAGTCTTTGATGTTGTCAACCCATGATTTCTTTTGGTGGCCTCTTCTTCTCCTATATAGCCGAAAGGTTGTGCTTGTTCTGAGCTAAGATGCTCAAGACACAACATGCAGTGAGCCCCTTTGTGACGCCAGCAATGTCTAAGCTGCAGAGCGAAATCGGAGGAGATGCCCATCAAAGGTAGTGACCACCCCAGTTTCCCCCAACATCCTTCTCACATGAACACCCCCCCCCCCCCCCCCCCAAAAGCTTTGGCACTAACTCACCACAGATGCAGAAGTATATGGGAAAACCAACACTGATATTACACGAGACCAGAGGGTCACCAAATCGGAGACACTTTTCTGTTATTGCATTACGATTGATGGCTATGAGAATGATGTAACGATGCTGCTATCTGCACTCATACTTGAGACAGGATGGGTTAAAAAAACACTTGCATAGGCGTTGGTGAACCTTGGTGTTTTAGCCCAAGAAGAGCAGCAAAACACTGGGTAGAGTAGGTAGTGCCTGGTCTTTTCCTGGGCTTGCAATTCTGCAGGAGGTCTTTCTGCTGGCCTCAATAATTGACATGTTCGGACTTCAGGGCAGCTCATTAAGAAGTTCATATGAATGTAGGCAGAAAATCAGAAAATTAGCGAGAGAGAGAGAGAGAGAGGAGAGAGAGAGAGAGAGAGAGAGAGAGAGAGAGAGAGAGAGAGAGAGTAGAACAGTAACGGAATTTTATTGCCGTTAATGCTAATAGGCTCATACAGAAACGAAGCATCCCAGTGCAACTGGTATTACATTGACACGGAAACCACGGCATTGCTTTTCTTAATGTACAGCCAAACACAAAACTCTTTACTGTCCAGATTTGCTACAACATCCCCGGAGCCTTTCTCATGTCAAGTATCTGACACACACATGAACACATGAACACTCACTCACACACACACACACACACACACACACTGTCGGCCAAGGTAAAACTGGAGATCAGGAAGAGTAGCTAAATGCCGAGAGGCTCGTGCTAAGGTTTCCCTGTGTAGTGTGTCCTGGATTCGCTGACAGAGAGAACTCGAACTCGAAATGTTTATTGAGAGAGAGAGAGAGAGAGAGAGAGAGAGAGAGAGAGAGAGGGGGGGGGGGGGGGGGGGGGCAGGCAGGTAAGGGAAAAGGCAGAGGCAAAAAGATTGAAAGAAAAAGGAGAAATTTCTAGCCCAGAATTTCTAGAAAGTGGGGGTACTATTTATTATACTGAAAAAGTCCCCCTTGCATTCCTGCTCAGGGTTGGAGGTAGGGTTGTGTAAGCTAAGTGCAAGCAAAGCCTCCATTAAGATGATTATTGCTACCTTATAAAATTTAAAATGTTCTTACCTTGTGCCATGACATGATCCTAGCGTAACAGACAAGACTGTGTTTTAAAGAAGGAAAAAAAAGCCACTGAAGTCGTAGTACAGCTGCCTATGTGATGATGTATTTCGAAAAGAGTGGTACCCACTAAAGCAACGTCTTACCTGGCGAACTCACGCAAAACATCTTGCGCACACGTTAAATCCTGTTCCGCTTTTCGGAAGAGTAGGCCATTGTGTGCCAGTGGAAACAGATGACAAAATTTACAAAACCGCATACACACGGGGACTGGATGTAAAAAAGCACATGAGTACTTATTCCATTATCCTCGATATAAGAGAATAAATAAAACAAACAAAACCATAAAACACTTTCAATCTCATAGTGATTCCCAGGTGGGATGAGTGAATCAGAGAGTTCACATTGTGGGTGACCCCAAGGGTGTTTAGCTGGGTGGGGGGTGGGGGGGGGGGAGGGGGGACACAGAAATGAGAATGGTGACCAAGCTTCCATGCAGTCTACATCCCTTGACATGAA
The DNA here is from genome assembly GCA_028751875.1 of Rapana venosa. Taxonomy (NCBI): domain Eukaryota; kingdom Metazoa; phylum Mollusca; class Gastropoda; order Neogastropoda; family Muricidae; genus Rapana; species Rapana venosa. Next base: position 16,556,848 of record CM054161.1, on the reverse strand, counting down.
CCACCCTGAAACCGATCCTGTTGTAAAACAACAACAACAATAAAGGACTGAAAGGTGTGGATGAATGTGTTTGGAAGAGTTGAAAGGTTAAGTGCACGGAATAGGATGTGTTTATTTGATGCAAGTGAAAGTAGAGATGAAGTGACTGATCTTGTAATGCTTATATTTCTTATTGTGAGGATGTTTAAAGAAAAAAACTATAAAGATATTTCCAAACAACAAACCCTCTATCTATCTATCTATCTGTCCCGTAGTCTGACGACCGTGGGGGCACCCTCAAAGACTCAACAACCAGTTCCCTCCATTCCTCTCTCTGTTCTGCCTTTCTCAGGGTTTTGTTGAGTTCTAGGCCTGTCCATTCGCTGATGTTATCCTCCCAGCTCTTCCTTGGTCTGCCTCTTCTTCTTCCTCCTTGGACAGTGCCTTGCAAAACTGTCTTTGTAATTCCTTGGGATCTTGTGACATGCCCATACCATTTAAGTTTACGCTTTTTCACGATCGTTAGAAGGTTCTCATAGGGTCCAATGGTTTGCTGGATTCTGTTATGCACGCTTTCGTTGCTTATGTGGTCTTTGTAGGAGATGCCAAAGAGTCTCCGAAAGCATCTCATCTCCACTGCCTGTACTCTTCTCTCCAAATCTGCAGTCAGGGTCCATGATTCACAGGCATACAGAAATATGGATATGACAAGGGAGCGCATTAGTCTGATCTTGGAGATAAGTGAGATATTCTTATCTCTCCAGATGGTGTTTAGTTTTGACAAAGCTGTTATTGTCTGTGCAGTCCTGCATACTACTTCTGGCTTGGATCCCTGGTCTGATACAATGGCTCCCAGGTACTTGAAGCTTTGAACTGTTTCCAGCTTCTGGTCATTAACCCTGATATCAGTGCTAATGCCGTTGGTGTTATTAGTCATCAGTTTGGTCTTCTCTGCACTGATTTCCATGCCGTATGTTTTGGAGGCCTTATTCAAGTGTTCTGTTAGGCTGGCAAGCTCTTTTTCTGATCCTGCTATTCCATCAATGTCATCTGCGAAGCGGAGGTTTGTGATCGTTCTGCCACCAATGCTGACTGATCCTTCATGATGTTCCAGTGCATCAGCCATGATTCTCTCAAGGAAGATGTTGAAAAGAGTGGGTGAGAGTAGACAGCCCTGCCTTACTCCAACTGTTGTTCGAAACCATTCTCCAATGTTGTTGTTGTAGTACACTGCACTGGTGGCCTCGCTGTACAGCTGTTTGATGACTCTGATCAGGTTTGCATTGATGCTGTACAAATTCATGGTTGCCCACAAAGCTGCATGCCACACCCTGTCAAATGCCTTCTTAAAATCGATAAATACGTGGTAAAGGTCTTGTTGATGTTGAAGGTACCGCTCACATAGTATTCTGAGGTTGAATATCTGTTCTGTTGTGTTGCGCCCTGCTCTGAAACCTGCTTGTTCCTCAGCAATGATGGTCTCTGCTTGTGGCTTCAGTCTATTCAATATTATCTGCAGCATGACCTTGCTTGGGTGACATATGAGGCTGATTGTGCGGTAATTATGGCATTGTTGTAGATTTCCTTTCTTGGGGAGGGTGATGATGAGTGACTGTGTCCATGGTGTTGGCCATTTTCCTGTCTGCCAGATCTTGTTGCAGATTCTTAGTAGGGCGCTGATCATGGCTTCCCCTCCAGCTTGGACCAACTCAGCTGGAATGTTGTCAGCCCCTGCTGACTTCCCCTTTTTCAGCGATCTGACTGCTGTTTCCACTTCTTCTCGGAGGATAGGGTGACTGTCTGTGTCTTTGCTTTCGGGTACATTAAGGACTTCTGGATCTCCTGCGGTTCTATAGTTATACAGGTCGGAGCAGTATTTTGTCCATCTGTTCAGAATATCCTGGTCGTCAGTGAGACACTTCCCATTTTTGTCTTGGATTGTTAAACCTTTTCTCTGTTTCGTGCTAGTCAGGTCTTTCACCAGCTGATATGCTTTCTTGCTATTGTTTTTCTTGATGTTCTCTTCAATGTCTTGGCACTGTTCACCGATCCATTTCTCTTTTGCCTCCGTCATGGACTTCCTGATTCTTTTGTTGACTGCCCTATATTGTTCTGCTCTTTCTTTTGTTTCATTTTTCTTTTTCTTCAACTCCCTACGCTTGTCGCATAGTTGTAGGATGTTAGGTGTGACCCATGGTGTTTTGACTGGTCGGTGTTTGCCAAGAAGCTCGTTTGCTGTTTCAGTCACTGCTGTATTGAAACTATTCGTCAGTGTATCTATGTCTGAGTCTATCACAGTGAGTGCTGCAAACTTTCCACCTATCCTTGCTTGAAAAATTTCTAATACCTCTGGGTCCTTCAGCTTCTCGAGGTCAAATTTGATCCTGATGTTCCGCTTGTGGATTTTCTTTAGACGTAGTCGGAAAGTCATCATCACAAGATCATGATCACTCCCTATGTCTGCTCCTGGAAAACTTCGTGTCTGTGCAAACAACAAACCCAGGATGACAAAATCAGTGAAGTCAATTCTTCAACAACCACCTTCTCTCCAACAATCTTCTTCCTGAGTTTCAGTCTGCCTATCGCGTCAACCACAACACTGAAAAAACCCTAGTACACACTTTCAACACGCTTCTACTCGCTTCTGACTCAGGGAAAATCTCCCTTCTCACTCTACTCGACTTATCAGAAGCCTTTGATACTATAGACCACTCAATTCTTCTCTCCCGTCTTCACAAAACGTTCGGTGTTATTGGCACAGCCCTCACCTGGTTTAATTCAGACCTTACTGACAGATTCCAGACAGTTGCTGTAAACAATATTCAATCAATACCTGCCAAACTGGAATGCAGAGTCCCACAGGGATCAGTTCTAGGCCCTGTTCACTCTGCTCCAGTGTCACACATAATAAACCGTCATCAAATCAACCATCATTTTTATGCAGATGACTCTCAGATTCAAAGCAGTGTTACTCCTGAAAATCTGCCTTGACAAATATGGCCCACTGCTTTGAAGATACTCAAAACTGGATGACACAGAACAAATTACAGCTAAATGCAGATAAAACCGAAGCCATGCTCGTAGGGATCAAACACAAACTCTCTTCCATTACAACACCTTCAATAGAACTTGGCAATACATCAGTCTCTCTATCCACCGCTGTGAAGTGTCTAGGTGTTGTTATCGACAACACACTCTATGCAAAAATTCATCACCCAGACCTGTCAGTCGTGCTTCTATCAATAACGGCGTATTAGTGCAATTCGAAAGTACCTGTCCACAGATGCAACAGCTAAACTTGTCACTTCTCTCATTCTTTCACATCTGGACTATTGCACTTCTCTTGTGTCTTGTCTGCCAGCATCATCTATCCACTCCCTTCAAAGTATACAAAACTCCGCAGCTCGACTAGTTCTCAGAAAGAAAAAAATCGGAGCACATTAACCCCCTCTTGCGATCTCTCCACTGGCTGCCTGTGCCACATAGAGTAGATTATAAGATCAGTACCCCCTGTTACTACAAATGTCTCCACAAAACTTCACCCTCCTACCTCTGTGAATGTCTTAACCTGTACACTCCTTCACGTTCCCTCCGCTCTGCTGCAGATGCATTGTGCCTGCGAATACCTAGATTCAACCAATCCACCGTTGGCCGCCGCTCATTCTCTATTTCGGATCCATCGACCTGGAATGGGCTCCCTCTCTCTCTTCGCCAGAAACCTAGTTATGACACTTTTCAATCCAGCCTCAAGACATATTTATTTCAAACCTAAGATTTTCCCTCCTGTTTCATATCAGAACTATCCCACCTTCACTAACCCATGTCCTATCACCCTGCTAAAGTATACAACCTGTGTGAGTGTGTGTGTGTGCTTTTGAAAAACATTTGACTATTGAAATTTTATTTCATAGATTTTGTCTGCAGTACACCATGTTTGTAATATCTGTTTGTTTAAACTATTGATTATTTATCATTGATTGCATGTCTGTGTAAGATTGAATGCATGCGCTTTGATTTGTCTTTGCAAGATATAGCGCTATAATTATAAATTCCATTTATTATTATTATTATTCATGAAAAGGAATTAGCGTTTCAGAGCACCTATAGAATACTTTACAAAACAGTACATGTATTTAAATAAAATTTGGGAAAGTAAAAGATTATAAAAACAGAACATTGAACATCAATTTCAGATGGGTAACATGGAAAATGCATGGACGGGGGTAAAAAAACACCTTACAGGGCAGATTAGTGAAAACATTTCAGCTCATAAAATGACAACAGAGGACGGACATCACATCATGGCGTCTTTTCTTTCTTCTTTTCCCCAGGGCAACAGTGATTGGGAATAATGGCGTTACTATATCCTGAATGGGATGAGGACTTACTAATGGAGTTCTTCAGTGCTTGCAAAGTGGGAACTCGGCTACAGATGGAAACGATCTTCCAGCAAATGCCCTGGTCCCTGTGTGTCGCCAGTTGCCCAAACTCGGAGTTGACCGCCCTGCACTTTGCTTGCTTGGGGAATAACTTGGCAGTTGCGGAGCTTATGCAGCAGGTGAGATATAACATGTTCATCAATAATCTGTATCGGACATCGAGCTGGAACGAGACACCGCTTGACATGGCCTGTAGAATGGGACACGGGCAGATGGTGGAGCTGCTCTTCAGAGCGGCCAGAGACTTGGGTGTTCAGCCTGTCTGCATAGAAGGCTCAGTTCTTCATATTGCATGTGCACATGGCCACGTAGACATCGTGGAGATGCTACTGGGTATTCAACACAGTCTGATCCACGCCAGGACAGCTTGGATTTTAGAAACCCCACTGCACAAAGCAGTTCAGAATGGCCGGGTTGAAGTGGTGCGAGTACTCCTTAACTACGGGGCAGACGTCAACTGCCAGACCAATGTAGGCGACATCCCTCTGCACATAGCTGCCCAAGGAAAAGAGTGGGACATCCTGAAACTGCTCCTTGAGCATCGTGACACCGACATAGAAGCTGAAGACTGTATGGCCAAGACGGCTCTCAACATCGCATGCAGCCTGTCTGACTGGCAGGCTGTGACTTGTTGCTGGCCCACAGAGCCAACACTAACACCAAAGACGAAGAAGGCACCACCCCTCTCCACAACGCCGCTCGCTGGGGGGAGTCAACGCATGTCAGGTGCCTTCTGGAGGCAGGGGCTGAGGTGAACGTTGTCAACGTGTCGCATGAAACGCCTCTGAGTGTGGCCAGCTGTGGAGGGCATGCTGACATGGTGAGGGCCCTGCTGGATGCTGGTGCAGAGATGTACGTGGAAGGAAGGTGCCAGGCTGTCAGCTGTGCTCGGGGCTTTGAGCAGTGGCACATCCTCAGGATGCTGACGGCCACCCTGATAGACAGGTACACTGCCAGGGGTCTGGGGCAAATGCTGGTGTCACAGGGGATGGCTTGGATGGTCAAGCGTTTCTCTCGTCACTAACTGGTCAAGCGGGAGGTCAGAACTGTGAAGATCTTGTGTAAACATGTCTGTACAGTAAATGTAGTCTGCAGCCATTCTCAGCTAAGGTTTTACACTTTCTGGCATAACTTCTTTTAGTGGAATAAGTTTTCTGACGATGTATATATAATTACGGGTTAGTGGAGGTGACACTTTGAAAGGAATTTGTTTTTTAACCATTCATTTAGTATTATTACTTAGAAAATTGAAGTTGAATTGAAGTGATGACGAGGCTGTTGAGAAAAGGAAGAAGCTGAATTGGCACGTGGCCGAGCATTCCCTCTTCAGATCAGGGCTGTGTGGCCTCTAGGCTTGCCACTGACGGGGAGGGTCAGCTCAGTTGACCACGACTGTGAGCGATAGGAGGGAGGGAATGTAACTTCCTCCTGCAGGGACCCTGTGTTTTACCTGAGCATTACAGAGTGACACAGACTCTGAGCTTTTCTTAGGCAGTGCTGTCTCCCCTTTCTGTTTCTGTTGCACTTCTTGTGTTGCGGGGTAGGCCTGTAGTCTGTGGCCTAGAGAAAGGGCATGGCGCTTTCTGCATGAGCTGAGCCCTCTGTGTCAAGGCTGCCGCCGCTCCTTGCAGGCACTATGACACCTTCCAGTCAAGTCAAGTTATAAACACTTTGATCATCCCATGAAGGACAATTACGATACTGACAGGGACATTGATATGTATAATTATCTAAAAAAAGACACAAGAAAAATACATTTCAAATTGCTATGAACATTCCAAGATAGCTTAATATATTTATATATGACTAGTAAAGACATAAACTTACACACACACAATTTAAAAATCATTTCAGCCAAAAGTCAGATACAGGAGTACTTATTTTGATGACCAAACCACCCCTCTCCCACACACACACTTGACAATCAGGGGGGTATATAAGAGAATGTAAAACTTGTTTGGTCAGTGCTGTTTTGAATTTAGAAATCGAATGACTACTGGAACAAAATAATTTCTTTTTCTATTTGTTTTACTGTTGGAGCACCGAAAGCGGCGTCCTGAAGGCATAACTGAAATTCCGAAGACACAGCATGGGATGGATCAGCCAAGATGGCAGTCGCTTTGCGCACAAGCTGCTGATCCCAGTATGACTTGAGATCTCTTTGTTCTTCTCCAATTATTTTTGAGCATATTCTAACGATTCTCCGAAGACTTTTCTTGATTTTAACACTAAGGTTGTTGTACTTTGCTAGTCTGGCTTTCTAGGGCACCAAGCATGGAGTGTCGTCAAGTGGCTGCTGTTATTCAGAACTGGACAGACTCCATCAATATTTGGTCTGTATTAGTTTCCAGTTTAAGTTTCACATCTTTGTCCAGTTAACAGCCCTAGAATCGCTTAAGGACACCACTCACACAGAGTTTTATTGTCTGTACCATTGCGAAAGATGGTTTACTGCTGCTGCTGCTGCTACTACTACTACAACTACTACTACTACTACTACTACTACTACTACTACTACTACTACTACTACTACTACTACTACTACCACTACTACTACTACTACACTACTACTATACTACTACTACTACTACACCACTACTACTACACACCACTACTACTACTACTACCACTACTACCACTACTACTACTACTACTACTACTACTACTACTACTACTACTCTACTACTACTACTACTACTACTACTACTACTACTACTACTACTACTACTACTACTACTACTAACTACTACTACCACTACTACTACTACTACTACTACTACCACTACTACTACCACCACTACTACTACTACCACCACTACTACTTCCACAACTACTACTACTACTCAAATGGCCACGTCAGCAAAGAGACCAGTGCCTTGCTGCTACACCTCACAGCAGACCAGAACACGACTGGCCCTGATCTGCTCAGGGAAAGACTGAACGTCGGCCTGTTGAAGAAAGTCCTGCTCCAGACATTCAAGAGAAAGGGCATCATCAGCATCGTGGCTGATTCCACCGTCAGGGGATGTATCAGAGAGCGCAGTGCTCTTTGAGGCAGTGCTGTTGTCAACTTCTTGACCGACTGCTTGCCTGTGGGCCTGGTGCACATGTACTCTTCCTGTCAGAGGACCGAGATTCCCCCAGCACAAAGGATTACCCCTCTTGTTCAGCCAGTGAATTGTGGCTTCTTTCCACCCAGACAATAGCAAAGGTATGGCCAGTCCTTTGTCTTGCTTTCAAGTGGTCTGCAGACTGTGTAAAGATTGTCTTCAAAGTTTTGAAAACTTTTCATCACATTGACTGAAACGTGCATGGTTTTCGTTTATTTAAATTTGCCACCAGCATCTGCATCAGTAGTTCTGTCTTCATAAGGATGTCCCTTGTCATTCATGACCATAAGTAGAGTGAAAAAATATTGTCAAGGGATGTGTCAGCCACTGCTACACCACACACAGGCAGTGTGTGCTACAGAAATGGACAGTTTATCGCACACAGGCGGGATTTCTGCTGTAAGCCGTGGAATGGCTA
>CM054161.1:16513902-16543902 GCA_028751875.1 Rapana venosa | reverse complement strand
TTTTATTGATCTAAATAGAGTTTATTCCACATGTTCTTCGATCGCCCAATAATTATGATTTATTAAAGATTCGTTAAATAATAATTAGAACTGCTTTTCTAGCAGTTAATATTAGGGTACATACTAGGGTACCTACTACCTATATCTACATGATCCAATAGACGAAAAATATTGATTTACAACAAAAATAGAGAACTCTAATTGTGGTTGAAATGAATCGAGTCAAGATCAGTATTTCAACAATCATATCCATGAATATGAGCAAACAATATGACTTAATAAAGTTATTATTATTGATTTTCTTTCCTAGATCAGACCAACACTCACATTTAAGGGAGATAACTCCGGCCGTACTATTGAATGACTAAAAGAATGTTAAGACATTTCATTTAGACAACATTAAAAATAACACAAACAAGTAGATAAAATACAAACTAATTTAATAATTAGTTACATCAAAATATTTGAAAAATAAACATATTTAGATAATATACTAAATATACAAATATAAATATATCATAGCATAATAATGACAGTTTACATAGAGAGTTGAGAAAACTGAATATATTTTGATCACAAAGCTAATATTGGTTTCGCTGTTCCTAATCTAATCTAAGTGTAGGGTGTGTCCACCCAGCTACAATATCTTATGAAAAAGAAATCAAGGCTCTTGGACTCAAATTATGTATACACATGCAATCATTTACAAAGAGTATTTATATATATTTCAATTCATACAGACACACACACAGACACTTTTACCCTCAATAAAGATCATTTTGACTTGACTTGACTTGACTTGACACGAACGTAACACACTTTAGCGGGGAATGGGGGTAGCTATTGAAAGTATTCACATATTTTAGTGCAAGCCATGTGAGAAACTTGTGTGACTGTTTTGAAGCACCTCGCTGTACAGGTGGCCACACTCCGACTTCAGAAGATTTTCTCCTTTCATGGAAACCACATATTGTTCTACTTGGAGTTTGTCAGAGATGAGAACAGTCTCCCCCCTCCCCTGAGGATGCCAGGGGCCTGTCACTATAAATAGCATCCCCACCTTCTGGAAGTTCTGTGCTATGAATTTCCTCTTTTCTATCCCTCTCTTTTATTTCTGCCTTGTTTCTTTTCTTCCTGTCACCGCCTTCTTGTCTATTTTCTGCCCTCTTGCTCCATTGTTGTACCTTTTCTCCAGAAAAAAAATTAGAAGATAACAGTTCTCTCCCATGCCGAAGTTGGATGCGCTGGGCCTGACTTGTCAGACGCTTATTTATTTATATATTTATTTATCTATTGATACCACTTTGTCACGAGATTTATCTGCGTGAAATTCGGGCTACTCTCGCCGGGGAGAGCGCGTCGCCACAAGAACAGCGCCACCTTAACGGCTGTAGTAGTAGTAGTAGTAGTAGTAACGGCAGGGTAGCGAAGTTTCGCTCATATAACAGAACAACATTACTTACTGTCTGGGCATTTATTTATTTATCTATATATTTATTCTTTTATTTCGAGGACAATCGAATAAGCACTCATGTGTTTTTGTTTCGTTCAGTCCCCGTGTGTACGCAGTTTTGTAAAGTTTGTCATCCGTTCCACCGGCACACAATAGCTTACACTTCCGAAAAGCGGAACGGGTTTTAACGTGTGCGCAAGATGTTCTGCGTGCATTCACACACGGGGCCTCGGTTTATAGTCTCATCCGAAGAACTTTTGGGGAGAGTGGAGTCAGCACTGATGTTAACTCCAGGGGGAAATTCCCTAAAACGGGCGAGCACACACACACACACACACACACACACACACACACACACACACACACACACATTGGTATATTTGACTAAGAACATTTTTGAACTGACGTGGGGTCGCCTTGACACGACCTTGTTGGTTTAAAGGTGAGGGGAGTGGGGAGGGGGGAGTGAGGACAGGGGGGGGGGGGGGGGCGGGGGTGGACGGGATAGCCTGGTTGGTAAGAGTGTTTGTGCATTACGCTCGTGAACTGCTGACCCCGGTTCGAATCCCGTTCAAGGGCATATTGTCTTTTAGAGTTAACATCGGTGCCGACTCCACCCCTTCCCAAAAGTCCTTCAGATGAGACTATAAACCGAGGTCCCGTGTGCGAACGCTCGCAGATCTTGCGCACACCTGTTCTGCTTTTCGGAGAAGTAGGCCGGTGGGAATGGATGGCAAAATCGACAAACCTGCAAACACGCAAGGACTGGATGCAAAAAAGCACACGAGTGCTTATTCGATTATCCTCGAAATGAAAGAATAAATAAATAAATGAAATAAATAAAGAAATGTTATTTCAGAACAAGAACATGGCAATCATACACATAATAATCACTGTGAGTAGCACTGAGACAACAGATAAATCAGTGGTCTAGAGGTAACGCGCCTGTCTAGAAAGCGAAAAGTCCAGGTCGGAAGTGTGCGGTGGTTCGAATCCCCGTTTGGACCCGAAACTTTCCCCCATCCATTATACCATGAGTGGTGGTATGCGCGCTTGTCTTTCGGATGAGACGATGAACCGAGGTCCCGTGTATTACACATAATTATTTAGCACACGTAAAAAAACCCACGGCAACAAGAGAGTTGTCCCTGGCAAAATCCTGTAAAAAAAAGGCCACTCTGATAGGGAAACAAATACAGTTGCAGACAAGAAAAAAAATGGGTGGTGCTGCTCTTGTGGCGACGCGCTCTCCCCGGGGAGAGCAGCCCGAATTTCACGCAGAGAAATCTGCCGTGACTTAAAGTGGTATAAATAAATAGATGAATAAATAAATACATGAATAAATAAATAAACAGCTTATAGCGTGCTCCTTTGGCAAAGAATTACAGACCTTATTATCTGTTGTCCTCTGACATCAAACTATATTTTAATTTTTTCATTTCCAGTTTTATTTTCATACCACTTTATGTCAGGGCAGATTTCTCTGCACAAAATTCGGGCTGCTTTTTCCCGGGAAGAACGCGTCGCCACAAGAGCAGCGCCACCCATTATCTTTTCCCCTGACTGCAACTGTCTTTGTTTCCCTATCAGAGTGGCTTTTTTCTACAGAATTTTGCCAGGGACAACTCTTTTATTGCCGTGGGTTCTTTTACTTGCTCTAAATAATTATGTGTAACACACGGGACCTCTGCTTATCGTCTCATCCGAAAGGCTTGTACCCAGACCACCACTCATGATCTAATCCTTCGGATGACACTATAAACCGAGGCCCCGTGTGCGAACGCATGCAGAACATCTTGCGCACACGTTAAATCCTGTTCCGCTTTTCGAAAGAGTAGGCCATTGTGTGCCGTGGAAACAGATGACAAAAATTTACAAAACCGCATACACACGGGGACTGGATGTAAAAAGGCACATGAGTGCTTATTCCAATATCCTCGATATAAAAGAATAAATAAATAAATAAATAAATGGATGAAGGAAAAGTTTCGGGCCCAAACAGGGTTTGAACCACCGCACTCTTCCGACCGGAACTTTTGGCTTTCTAGGCAGGCGCGTTACCTCTAGACCACCGATCCACTAAACTAAACAATGAAAAGAATCAGTTTAGTGGATCCGTGGGCTAGAGGTAACCTGAAACTAGAATGATTGAATTCCTGGAAATAAAACGACAGCCAAGAAGGAAGGTGGCAGGAAGTTTTTTACTTATTTTATTTTATTCTTTTATATCGAGGATAATGGAAAAAAGCACTAATGTACACTAGTGTGTACGCGGTTTTGTAAATTCTCTCATCTGTTTCCACCGACACACAATGGCCTACTCTTACGAAAAGCGGAACGGGTTTTAACGTGTGCGCAAGATGTTCTGCGTGCGTTCGCACACGGGGCCTCGGTTTATAGTCTCATCCGAAGGACTTCTGGGGAGAGTGGAGTCTGCACTGATGTTAACTTCAGGGGAAAATATCCCCTTGAACGGGAATCGAACCCGGGTCGTCAGATTGCGAGCGCAATGTTCTAGCCACTAGGCTATCCCGTCCCCCCCGTGGTTTAGATGTTCGCCTGGCTAGCAAATAAACCGTGAGGTTCTGGGTTCTATTCCAGCCTTGCCCTTTCTCCCCAGTTTGACCGGAAAATCGAACTGGATGTCAAAGTCTTTCAGAGGAGACTCTAAACCAGTCAGACCTGCGTGCTTACGAACTTGTATATGTCAAAAGAACCCACGACAGATGAAAATCGGAAAGAGCAGGGAGGTAGCTCCTGACTGTCCTGGCAAAACTGGTAGGTTCAATTCCCAACTGTATCCCCGAAGTCGGAATTCGCTTACCTTAATAGTGGGAAGGGAGAAAAGGCTGCATACGCAAAACTCTCACCAATGCGCTCCTGGCAAGGAACACCCCTCTCCTCCCTCGAAATAAACAACAAAAAATATCAAAAAAAAAAACAAAAGCCCCCATAAAAACTAAAACAAAACAAACAACCCACAACAAAACAAAAATAAAAAAAACAACTAAGCAAACAAAAACGAACAAATGAAAAACCAATCAATTTCCGTTTAACTTTAAAATCGTACTGTTATTCACAAGCGAATCCTTTTAATAGTAAACTCAGCAGAGTCTCAAACTTTATTCTAGAAACAGGCACTAGCTTTGAACAGAGTCGAAGCTTTAGGCTTACAGTACATTGTTTTTTTTCGTTTACTAGCATTACACTGTCGTAATGTTGAAACATTGTACCCACCTGACAAGATGACCAAACATGTCAGATATAGCTGAGACACATCCATGATTGGTTTCTAGGTACTATCCTTTGAAAATAAACTACACACAGATTGACAGACGTCAGTCTCGGAAGACTCTGGAGTTGCGCTCTAGGTGTTAATTCTGGTACAGCGTTGGCTGTGGCTGGCCAGTCCGACACAGGAATGACAGAGAGAGGGCACAGATGAAGTCTGACAACGCTGGTCTGTCTGCCTGCCTGGGCTGCAGCCTTTCTTCTCCTTCTCTTTGCCTCGTGCTGCTGAGCAAGTGTCTCTTTGAACTAGGAGAGACCTTTCTGCACAGTCTGTCTCCAGGCTGACCGTTTGAGGGCTGTTGCTTCCCAGTTGTTCTGGTCGATGTTCAGGGCTTTTAAAGTCCCTCTTGCACACGTCTTTGAATCGCAGCTGTGGTGTTTTTTCCTGGATAAAACACACTTACACACAAAATCCCGAACCACGAACTCCACCCAAAAAACAACAACTTCTGTTTGGACTCAATAGATTAAGATCACGTTTCCAACATCATGTTAAACACTATAGAAGCAGAGCATGCTCTAGTCATATGCCGTTGACTTTGCGCGGGTAATAGTACAGTAAACTCGTTGGACTAGCTCAGCAAAGGCCAATAATATCCGTTGCGCGTGGCACCCAAATCAACAGATCTGAAGGGAACAGGAAGACTGTGATTTTGTAACCGGTCACTGGGTTGTTCGCTCTGATGGTGTCTGCTATTGGGGGTCAGGTGTTTCACAAAAGTGCGGAAGTAATCGTATTGATTCTCGCTCTGTTAGTTTGGTTCTGATTTGCCAAAAGGGAGAGAGAGAGAGAGAGCGAGAGAGAGAGAGCGAGAGAGAGAGAGCGAGAGAGAGAGAGAGAGAGAGAGGGGAGAGAGAGAGAGAAAGAGAGAGGGAGAGAGAGAGAGGGAGAGGGAGAGAGAGAGAGAGAGAGAGAGAGAGAGAGAGAGAGAGAGAGAGAGAGAAGAAGACAGACAGAGAAGAGAGACAGAGATCAGACGAGAGACAGAGATCAGACAGAGAGACAGAGAGCGAGAGAGAGAGAGAGCGAGAGAGAGAGAGAGAGAGATTGTATTCTTTCTGGTTATCTTTGTCTGTGTATATTTCTGTCTACCTGTTTTGTCTCTTTGTCTGTCTATCTGCTTAAAATAATTCTGTCTTTCTATCTGTCTGCCTTTCTCTCCCTACGTGTGTGTGTGTGTGTGTGTGTGTGATTCCCCCCATCCACTAGATCTTGAGTGATGGTCTGGGTACTAGTCTTTGGGACGAGACAACAAACTGGGGTTCTATGTGCAATACGCATTCAGCGTACGTAAGAGAACCCACAGCGAAGAGAGTGTTCCTGGCAACAATCTAAAGGAGAAATCCACGATCATCGGGAACAAACACAAAAGTACACAGGAAAATTAAAAAAGAAACACGAATGGGTGGCACTCCACCTGTGGCGACGCGCTCTCTCCGGAGAGAATATCCCGATTTGCACGCAGAGAAATCTGCTGTGGAAGAAAGTAGTATACAATACAATACAATATAATACAATATGATACAATAACTACACTACACCACACCACACGACACCACACGACAAATCACGACACAACACAACACTACACTACACTTCACTACACTATACTACACTACACTACACTACACTACACTACACTACACCCCCACACCCCTCTCCCACACACGCGCGCGCAAGCGCAAACGCACGCTCGCACGCACACCCACATACCCACACAGATACAGACACAGACACACACACACACACAGACACACACACACACACACACACACACACACACACACACATGTCTGAAGGTGGCAGAACGGTTAAGACGTTTACCTGCCTAACAAATCAACCGTGAGGTTCCCAGTTCGATTCCCAGGCCTACCCTTTCTTCCCAGTCTGACAACAAGAATCGAACTAAATGACAAGTCTTTCTGAGGAGACTCTAAGCCAGTCAGACCCGTGTGCTTATGGATTTGTGCACATCAAAAAACAACAACAAGAAACAACCCCACGACAGTTGAAAATCGGAAAGAGCTTGGAGGTATTTTATTTTATTTTAGTTTATTTTTTATTCTTTTATATCGAGGATAATGGAATAAGCACTTATGTGCTTTTTTTACATCCAGTCCCCGTGTGTATGTGGTTTTGTAAATTCTGTCATCCGTTCACACCGCCACACAATGGCCTACTCTTACGAAAAGCGGAACAGGATTTAACGTTTGCGCTAGATGTTCTGCGTGCGTTCGCACACGGGACCTCGGTTTATAGTCTCATCCGAAGGACTTTTGGGGAGAGTGGAGTCGACACTGATGTTAACTCCAGGGGAAAATATCTCCTTGAACGGGAATCGAACCCGGGTCGTCAGATTGCGAGCGCAATGTTCTAACCACTAGGCTATCCCGTCCCCCTGCCGACTGTCCTGGCCAAATTGGTAGGTTCAATTCCCACCTGTTTGCCCGAAGTCGGAATGCAGCTATCTTAATGATGGTAAAGATAAAACGGTCGCATACACAAAATTCTCACCATTGGGGAATTGAACCTTGGAGCTCTTGCTGAGGAGCGAAATGACAGCTGTTTGAGCATGAGGGTTCATCTACACATGCCAACGGTCTTATAATAAATATATACACTCCAACACACTCTCCACAAAACTTCCAGAAGCTTACTCATTCAACGACAATAAAAAAGATCGATTCAGCCACCCCCCCCCTCTCTCTCTCCCTCTCACCCCCCCTCTCTCTTCTCACTCCCTCTCACTCCCCTCTCTCTCTCCCTCTCTCTCTCCCTCTTACTCTCTCTCTCTCTCTCACTATCCCTCTCTCTCTCTGTCCCTCTCTCACTCTCTCTCTCCCCCTCTCTCTCCTCTCTCTCACTCTCTCTCTCATTCTCTCTCTCCCTCTCACTCTCTCTCACTCTCTCTATCTCTCATTCTCTCTCTCCCTCTCCCTCTCTCTCACTCTCTCTCTCCCTCCCTCTCTCTGTCCCTCTCCCTATGTATCTGTTGTTTTTTTCCCCGCAGAGGGCTGGATGGAAAAAAGCTATTGTTATGCTTATTCTATAACCCTCTATAGATAACATTTGTTCACTGTTCATTGTTCTGTCTGTCTCTGTATCTGCCCTTCTCTGTTTTTTTTTCTATTTTTTTCCATTATGTTTCATGCATCATGTGATTTTTCTTGTATTTATTTGTATTTACAAAAGAAAGTCGTGTATAACCCCTCTTGTCAATAGGCCACATTGGTCAATGACAATAAATTTGTCAAAGCGTCAGAGCGTCCTTCTCTGTCTGTCTGTCTGTCCGCCTGTCTCCGTGTCTCTGTCTCTGTCGCTTTCTGTCTGTGTCTGTCTCTCTCTCTTAAATAGTCACCACCATCCCCCGCTCCCTCCCCTAACCCCCCCCCCCCAACAAAACAACCACCATGAAACAAAAAAACCCACACTTGAGGAGAAATACGTCTCAGGGAGACGGGATAGCCTAGTGGTCAGAACATTGCGCTCGCAATCTGACGACCCGGGTTCGATTCCCGTTCAAGGGGACATTTTCCTCTGGAGTAAATATCAGTGTAGACTCCACTCTCCCCAAAAGTCCTTCGGATGAGACTATAAACCGAGGCCCCGTGTGGAAACGCACGCAGAACATCTTGCGCACACGTTAAATCCTGTTCCGCTTTTCGTAAGAGTAGGCCATTGCGTGCCGGTGGGAACGAATGACAGAATTTACAAAACCCGCATACACACGGGGACTGGATGTAAAAAAGCACATGAGTGCAATTTTCCATTATCCTCGATATAAAAGAATAAGAAATAAAAAGAAATACTGCGTGACTTGCAACTTATGGCTAAAGGTCATCCACAGTGAAGAGAGTGGTGGCCGCCACCAGTGGTCAGTGAATTACCCGTTACAGATTAACGACTGTAGGCCACCCACTTCTGCTCCGCTAATCCTCTTAGGGGGATTATCCCCATGCCAAGAGAACTGGCTTTGGGCAGCACTGACTCTTTCTGCAGCAGGTGAAGGAGAGCGGATTGATTGACTGATGTACTGGGTTGTATAATTATGCTTGTGATGGTCAATGGCAATGACAATGACAAAATCGTTTATTTCGAGGATAATGAATAAGCACCCATGTGCTTTTTTTTTTACATCCAGTACCCGGCCTTTAGGGATATATAAGGGAGAGAGAGAGAGAACTCTAAACTCTGAAATAGTTTAATAGTACATCGGCCTTAGAGAAGGGGAGAGAGAGAGAGAGAGAGGAGAGAGAGAGATGAGAGAGGAGGAGGAGAGAGAGAGAGAGAGAGAGAGTGTGGTGTGTGTTGGGGTGGAATTGAACCTACGACTGTTCGAGTTTTTTTGTCCACCTGCTAGACGGTCGGCGTGTGTTGTGTGTGTGTGTGTGTGTGTGTGTGTGTGTGTGTGTGTGTGTGTGTGTGTGTGTGTGTGTGTGTGTGTGTGTGTGTGTGTGTATGTGTGTGTGTGTGTATGTGTGTGAGAACTCTCGAACTCGAATGTTTTAATGAGAGTAAACGGATAAGCCAGGGGCTTCTTTACACCAGACAGACAAGAAAATCAACAACAACAAAAAACAACAACAACAAAACAAAAAGCAAAGATAGAGAGACAGAGAGAGAGATTTATTTTTATTTATTCTTTTTTTAAATTTCATTCTTTTATATCGAGGATAATGGAATAAGCACTTGTGTGCTATTTTACATTCAGCCCCCGTGTGTATGCGGTTTTGTGCATTCTGTCATATAATCCCACCGGCACACAATGGCCTACTCTTACGAAAAGCGGAACAGGATTTAACGTGTGCGCAAGAGTTTCTGCGTGCGTTCGCACACGGAGCCTCGGTTTATAGTCTCATCCGAAGGACTTTTGGGGAGAGAGGAGTCTGTACTGATGGTAACTCCAGGGTAAAATATCCCCATTGAACGGGAATCGAACCCGGGTCGTCAGATTGCAAGCGCAATGATCTAACCACTAGGCTATCCCGTGTGTGTGTGTTGTGTGTGTGTGTGTGTGTGTCTGTGCGTGCGTGCGTGCGTGCGTGTGTGTGTTTGGGTGTGTGTGTGTGTGTGTGTGTGTGTGTGTGTGTGAGAAAGAGAGAGAGAGAGAGAGAGAGAGAGAGAGAGAGAGAGAGAGAGAGAGAGAGAGAGAGAACTCGAACTCGAACTCGAATGTTTTAATGAGGGTAAATGGATACGCCAGGGGCTTCTTTACACCAGGCCCACAAGAAAACAACAACAAAAAGCAAAAAAAAAAAAAAAAAAAAGAGAGAGAGAGAGAGAGAGAGAGAGAGAGAGAGCGTCAGATGGTTTGCGTGCATGTCAAGGCTGTTTTGAACGTTCTTTTCTCTGCTTAATTTGTACCTCCCTATTTTTTTATATTCAGTAGATAATGTTCTGCCTCGCATTCCATGAACAATCTTGCAGGGGCTGCCTTTCGTTCAAAGAATAGTCTTGCAGATAGTGTCACCGTTAAACAACTCTTTATTGGTCCAGAGATATGTGAAGCCATCTATATGGAAATCTACAGAGCCAATAGGAGCTGTAGTGTAGTGGTGAAGAACTGAAACGAAACCCCAGAGGGAAGTCTAAGTAAACAGCTGATAATACTGACAGTAATTGGTGACTGAAATACAAAACAAGAATAAGCCCAATGAATACATGTGAAAATGCTGTACATATCAAATATGAAAGGAGAATAAGCCCATTGTATACATGTTAAAATGCTGTACATATCAAATATGAAAGGAGAATAAGCCCAATGCATACATGTGAAAATGCCTAACATACCAAAATATCATCTTATGAAGTTTCAGTCTGTACCACTAAACCACACATTCCAAAGCACGTATGTGTCGGATGCATAAATGAATAACAAGATTCATATAGTGACACACTGATATGACATGACAGGGCTCAGCTAGGATTGATTCAGTGATGAACAAAAGGCTAATAAACTGAAGATAGTTCAATACACAATAAACGGTATGTGTAGAGAGGAATACAATATACACATTACCAGTAGCATCACTCACAGGTGACTCTGCCAAGCACCAATAGGAGAACATCCTTAAAATGTTCAAGGTTTCTAACCTCAGTGCTACTGCATCATTATGATGTTCATGCATAACAAATAAAGAAAGGTGATCAATCTTTAAACACACCACCTTGTTTATCTATAATGAGTGGAGGCGTGCATGTAGCATGATATCGAAAGTGGTAGGCCTGCTAAACTGGAAGATATCTACTGCTGACACAAACCAAATGAAAACAATTAATTATTACCGTACTGTGTTAAATCATTCATAGATATGATGAACCGATGAATAAACAATGGATTTATGACCATGCAAACAACTTACAAAGTGTGGGGACTTCAGGGATTGGTATTTGACAACGTGGCAGTCACAAAGACGTCTCGCCGACATGAAGACAAAGAAAAAGGGCACAATTGCAAAATGTCTTAAAACCGGAGATTGACCAAAGC
Source organism: Rapana venosa (assembly GCA_028751875.1). NCBI lineage: Eukaryota > Metazoa > Mollusca > Gastropoda > Neogastropoda > Muricidae > Rapana > Rapana venosa. Next base: position 16,532,670 of record CM054161.1, on the reverse strand, counting down.
ATTGGTAAAACAACAAAAATACCTCTCGTTCCAAGACAGATAAGGCGACATGAATCATCATCATCATCATCATCGTCGTCGTCGTCGTCGTCGTCGTCATCATCATCATCATCATCATCATCATCATCATCATCGCTGTTATCCTCCTCTTCTCCTCCTCCTCCTTATTATAACATGATTTTTTTTCATCGTCATTAATATTATTGTTAATAACATGCTAGATATATTTTTGTACTATAGTGACCTTTCTCTGAAAGTAGACTCTCATTCAACTCCATCGTGTTGATATTTTATTTTATTTTATTTTATTTTATTTTATATTTCATACCATTTTAAGTTACGGCAGATTTCCCTGCGTGAAATCCGGGCTGCTCTCCCCGGGAAGAGGGCGTCGCCACAAGAGCAGCGCCACCCATTTTTCTTTTTTCTTTTCCTGTCTGCAACTGCATTTGTTTCACTATCAGAGTAGCTTTTTATCTACAGACTTTTGCCAGAAACAAACTCTCTTGTTGCCGTAGGTTCTTTTACGTGCGCTAAGAGATTATGTGTAACACACGGGACCTCGGTTTATCGTCTCATTCAAAAGACTAGCACCCAGACCACCACTCATGGTCAAATGGATGGAGAAGTTTCGGGTCCAAACCGGGATCAAACCACCGCACACTTCTGACCCGGACTTTTCGCTTTCTAGACAGGTGCGTTACCTGTAGACCACCGATCCATTTTACCTGGAATTCGAAGTTTGTGTAAAAGCTCATGAAAGTAGTTTTACAAGACCAGAGGGATTTACAAGATGCGCATATGCAGAGTGGGCCATACTTTAAAGTTAATCATCTTTTCCAATCATTAGTTTATAATTATGAAGATGTCCTACATACGCAAAGTTTGCAAAGCAAAAGCAAACAATAGGGAAGGGAGGGAAATGTGTCTATCTATCTATCTATCTATCTATCTATCTATCTGTCTGTCTGTCTGTCTGTCTATCTATCTATCTATCTATCTATCTATCTATCTATCTATGTGTCTGTCTATCTGTCTGTCTGTCTATCTGCCTGTCTGTCTGTCTGTCTATCTATCTATCTGTCTGTCTGTCTGTCTGTCGATACAGGGTATGTGTGTAAACGTGCTCGTGCATGCATGTGTAAATGTATGTGTATGTGTGAGCGCGCGCGTGTCTACGTTCGTACATGCAAACGCAAACGCAAACGCAATTTTATTTCACGAGGGTAATAGATTAAGTAACAAGACTTTTTTTCATCCAGCCCTCAAAAAGAAAAGAAAAGAATGTTTGCGTATGTGTGCGTGCATGTGTGCATGTGTGTGCGCCCGCCCGCGCCTCTGTGCCTGTGTTCATGCGTGTGTGTGTGTGTGTGGTTAGTTTGTTCGGTAGCTTAGTCGACAGTCGAGGGGCTAACGAAAACATGACCTTTTGTCTTGTTGACTCAAGTTCCTATGTTTCCCCATCAGGGTGTCCGCGTGTTACCTCTCCCAAGGGAAAGTCACAATCAGTGGCCTGACCATTCCCACCCTTATGTTCACACCCTCCTGAAGTCGGGTAGCGATGACGTCACAGGAATACCTCCCCCAATTGTTGCTCAGTTTACAAAACAATGCAACCGTCACCGTCACCGTCACCGATCCCTCAGATTCCGAATCCTTTGGGGCGCCTTCGAAGCTTTGTCAACCACCTTTCTCCAGTACTCTCGTCTCTCAGCCGCCCTCAGGGTGTCTTTCAACCACCACTCAGCAAATAATGTATAGGTTATATATGTAAGCCTAGGTTTTTCAGTGAAAGCGAAAAAACACCTCAGATATCTCTGGTGGATGTTGTGGGTGGATCGGTGGTTTAGATGAAACACACCTACCTTGAAAGCGAGGAGTGTGGGTTCGATCTCCCAATTTTGTGCTAAAATTCTCCCCCTCCTCCTCCTTTGCTCTAGACCGTCGGTGGTGGTCTGGGCGCTAGGCTTTCGGATGAGATGGTAAGCAGAGGTTGTAGCGTGCGGGATGCAGGACGTATTCAGAGGACCGTAAAAGAAGCGACGGCAACAAGAATGGCCAAATTCTGTAGAAAGAAGCCACTCTGACAGGAAGCAAGTTCACTGTTTTAACTACTACTACTACTACTACTACTACTACTACTACTACTAAAAAGGTAAAGGTAAAGGAGTCCCATAACCTATAAGGTCGTAGGGGAGCGAGGCGTCAGAGACCTCACTTCTCTAGGGCCAGCATTTTGAGGGCGGCGCCCATCTCCTCTCCCTCGCTGCTTTACCTTCCCTGACCCTAAAGAGGGCAGGTACCCATTTACAGCTGGGTGAACTGGGGGAACTGTACTGAAGCCAAGGCGCGCAAACGGTCACCCATCCAACTGGTAACCACGCTCGACGCTGCTTAACTTGGCTGGGGGAAAGCGAGTGCTCCGACCACTGAGCTATCCCGTCCCCTCTATCCCGTCTACTACTACTACTACTACACGTTAAATCCTGTTCCGCTTTTCGTAAGAGCAGGCCATTGTGTGCCGGTGGGAACGGATGACAGAATTTACAAAACCGCATACACACGGGGACTGGATGTAAACTAAGCACATAAGTGCTTATTCCATTATCCTCGACATAAAAAGAATAATTTTTAAAAAGTCCTTCGGATAAGACTCTAAACTGAGGCCCCATGAGCCAACGCACGCAGAACATCTTGCGCACACGTTAAAACTCGTTCCGCCTTTTGGAAGAGTAGACCATTTTGTGCCTGTGGGAACGGATTAAAAAAAAGAAAGAAGGAAAACCAACCCACATGCACACAGGTGTCGTGTGCAGCGCAGACACCATTCCCGAAGTCGGAATGCGGCTACCTTAATGGTGGGTGGGCGAAACACGGTGGCAGATCCAAATCTCACCATCGGTGAACCTCGGAGCTCTAGCCGAGAAACGAAAACATAAGTTCGGTGCCTGACCTGACTTCGGAAGGATTGAACTTACACCATAACCCTGCCAGTGCAAGGAGATATGCTTAAAGACAAGTCATTAGGGGTGAGATTGAGGGAATGGAGAAAGGGGTAGGGGGACTATGGGGTTGGGGTGGGGGTGGGTGGAAGAGGATTTGGGGGGGTGGGTGGGTGAGGAGGGGGTATTGTTATTAATAGGAGTGGTGCTGAGAGAGTTTGCTGGGGGAGGGCATTGTTGGTTTTGTGCTTTATAGGGAGAAATTTGTCTTGGTGTGTTTGCTCCTTTACGTGCCTTGCTTACTGTGTTCCGTAATTATGTTTTGATGACTTGTCTCGGTATATGCTGTACTTTACGTGTATAGGTACCGCCAAAGTGCTGTTTTGGTAAGCGATGTGTAGTGATGTGTTTTGTAACAACTGCCATGTCTTTAAAAAAAATATTGTCTTGACGTAATTTGCAATTTGCTCGGTCTTTTTACATGTCTGTCTGGCTGTCTGTCGAGAAAAAGTCCAGATTTCCAGATGGCATGGTCACTTAGGTTGCCGTCTGGAAAAAACTTGAAGCTCTACAAGACGTGCAACACCTGTAATTTGGAAATAAGATCGAGAGAGAGAGAACTCTGAACTCTGAAATGATTTAATTTTCATTGGCCTTGGGCCACAATGCATTTGTTGGGCTTGGGACGGAACAATGGGTTCATTCATGTCATTAACAAAGAAAATACACAAGTAATGATTTATGACGAGAGAGAGAGAGAGAGAGAGAGAGAGAGAGAGAGAGAGAGAGTCTAGTGTATTTGTATTAGTTTTTTTTAATGTCTGCGTGTATATAATTATTTGAGTCAACTTTAAGAATGCCATCATGCATATGTCAGAAAATAAATAATATTTTCTCACTTTTCATTAACACAAGGGACTCGATACAAATTCTAAAAATGATGTTTATATTGTATGTTGGTGCTTTCAGCAATATTATGATATACTTGTTTCAAGCGCAGCAAGTATCTATCATTATGTAGTGGGAAAATTACCAAGGCCTTGTTTCTTAGTCTTCCCTCACCCCACCCCTTCCGATTGATTAACTGTTTGATTATGAAATGATTAAGTAAAAAGGTAACTGTGTCCCATAACGTAGGGGAGCGAGGCGTCAGAGACCTCACTTCTCTATGATCCAGCATGAGGGCGGCGCCCATCTCCTCTCCCTCGCTGCTTTACCTTCCCTGACCCTAAAGAGGCAGGTACCCATTTACAGCTGGGTGAAGTGGGGGACTGTACTGAAGCCTAGGCGCGCAAACAGTCACCCATCCAACTGGTAACCACGCTCGACGCTGCTTAACTTGGCTGGGGGAAAGCGAGTGCCCCGACCACTGAGCTGATTATCCTTTTTTTTTTTTTTATAAATCTTTTTGATTGGCACACATATACAGTTCAAAACAAACAAATTAACTTTTCATCCAAACAATATTACATCATGTCCATTTTTACAGGCGTACAAGACTACTAGCTACACAAAGTACAAAAGAATCAATCATCATTTTCGTTGTCAAGTCAAGATTTATAGATTACGTACATAATTTTCTTATATTTTGAAATGGTACTCAAGTTTCTACTAAGTTGATGCACTGGAACCATTTTTTCTGAAAATTAGTAAACTGCATTTGTTTTCTATGCTCCAGCTTTTCCATTTCATATTTATATTTTAGTTCATTCAGAAAATTACCAACATTAGGTTTTGTTTTACCAATCCGACATTTATAAACATAGAACTTTGCTAACTGTATTATTAAGTCGAACACTTCATCAGTTGTTGTAATTGCATCAGTGCCAAAAAGCACTATTTCCACACTAAGTTCCAGTCTCTCGCAATGAGAACATTTGTGTTTTATAGTCACTTCAAGTTCTTTCCAGAAATTCTGTACATACTGACACTCCCATGAATAATGGTTTATTTTGTCCTTTTCCTTGCCACAAAAATTGCAGTTGTCATTATCTGTAACTTTCATTTTCTTTAATATTTTGTTCGTGACTAATATTCTATAACAAATCTTTATTTGAAACCATTTCAATTTAATTTCTTTAATTTTATTTGTCAGTTTTAATACTCCGTGCCAGTCTATTGGAACGTCAAGCTGTCTTTCCCAATTCATGAAAGATTTAATGTCGAGAATTTCTATTTTGCCAATCATTTCATCATAATAAATACGGGATCCTTTACCAGCTTTTGATATAATCTCTAGAGCATTGGTCCTTTCCTTACTAAAGTTGTCATCCAGTTTTATATTTTTCATTCTCGCATATTGTTTGATCGATCGCACACAGCTAATATAATGCAGCAAAAAGTTAATGTTAGTACCTAATTTCTTTGACAAATTCTCATGAGTTATAAAGTCACCGTTATCTTGCAGCAAGTGTTTAACCAAAAATAATTTGTTTTGTGCCCACTTTTCATGATATATGCATTGGTCTCCTACTTTGAATTTTTCATTGTGAAAAATTGGTTCTGCTAATAACTGTTGCTGATCCTTTGGATCCACTTGTCTGCAAAATGTTTTATATGAGTGAAACACATCTTTCCAAAATGCATTGGTTTTAAATTTTGAAAACAGTTTTGGGCCTATCCTATCTAAATCATCTATATCAGGGCACAGTGAATGCAATATTAATCTCCACTTTTGTTTCTGTGTATAAACTTTTTTAATCCATGCAAGTTTCAGTGATTGTATATACACTCTGATATTTGGTATACCTATACCGCCTTTATTATGCTTTGCACCGAATATGCCCTTTTTATCTTATCTGTTTTCTTGTCCCACACAAATTCATAACACAGTTTTTGCAACTGGGCAACTTGAGCATCCGGGGGATTTGGCAATAAAATCCATAAGTATACCAACTTTGATAGTACTAGTGATTTAAGCACTGCTACTCTACCCAAAGGTGTTATTAATCTTTTTGACCATATCTTAAATAGTTTTTTAACTTCATATAGTTTATCAGTTATATTTACTTCCGTCATACTAGGGGAACTGTTCATGAACCAGATTCCAAGGATTTTATATTCTTTTGGATTCCACTCCATTGTTTTGTGTGGTAAGTGGGTTAGTAGCGAATTCTTTTTGCTGCCTAGCCAAACATTTTTGGTTTTATCAAAGTTTAACTTTAATCCTGACATATCCTCAAAGGTTTCAAGGCTTTGAAAAAGCACTTCATACGAATGTTGGTCTCCCTCTAGAATGAATGATGTATCATCAGCAAATTGACATATCTTTAGTTCAGTATTTTCAATTTTTATGCCTTTAATATCCGTCTGTTTCCTTAACATGCAAGCAAGTATTTCTGCGCATAAAATAAAGAGATATGGAGAGATTGGGTCACCTTGACGGCATCCCCTTTCCATATAGAATCCTGAAGATACCTTATTATTCACAGTTACAAACGAATTTATGTTTTTATAAAAAGCAGACACCCATTTTTGCAACCCCTTCCCAAAACCAAAGTGTTTTGATTATCCATCTAGAGAGTGCGCGGTACACACACCATTGGACAAAAAACACAGAAAACGTGCCCCATGGGAGTTGATATTCAGAAAGCACTTCTGGCACTTGGCGTTAGGAGGGGAAGCAGTCATAACCAAGTTGTGAAACGGTTACAGTTGAAGTGCTGTCCTACAAGTGATATGCACATGAAGTAACGTTGATTGTTTTCGAAAGTGTTTGTCTTGCATATATGATTTTGTAACGATAAAGCAATTTTTTTGGGGGGGGTGGGGTGGGGGGGGGGGGGTGGGGGTAAAAAGTGTTATATTTCAAGCAGCAAATAAACAAGTGTGCTCAAATTCTTAAACAAGAGAGACAACAGAGTCTCGGTGCCTCAGTGTCATTTTTTACGAAAAAGACTTTATTTTCTTAAATAAAGGAATCCTTTGTACAATATAAACACACAACAGACAAGGCAGTATCAGAATAAATCAAACATTAGTCATACGTTAAAAATATCATTACAACATTATAATTGCAAATAGCATCACATATTCAACTTAAATGCAAAACAAAAACAAGTGGAACAATGAAAGATTAAGAATAACATCAATCATAACTGTAAGACATGAAAGTTCAAGGATTGAACTATTGCTCAAAGTAATAGTCTGTTTCACACGCAAAACCACGATACTACAAACAGAGCAATGAAATATTCATTCAGTCACTGGAGACGAGAGTCAAGGATCATAATCTCATCATAACGCACCGCCTTCGGATGAGACTATAAACCGAGGCCCCGGGTAAGAACGCACGCAGAACATTTTGCGCACACGTTAAAAACCCGTCCCACCTTTCCAAAGAAAAGGCCATTTTGTGCCCTAAGGAGCAGATTACAAAATTAAATTAAAAAAACCACATACACACAAGTGTGTTTAGACATCATCCCCCAAGTTGGAATACGCTACTTTAATGGTGGGCTAAAATTATCGTATACACAAATCTCACCATTGGTGAACCTCAGGGCTCCAGCTGAGGAACGAGCAAACAAACAGCAAAACAAACAAAACAAACAGAAACAAAACAAACAAAAGAAAAAGAAACAAAACGAGCAAACAAACAAACAAACCCAACAGTGGTTCTGACAGAGGATCAGTGTTCAAGTTGAAGATATCGTCAATGGAAGGCATCCTTCTTTATTTAATTTAATTTATTTATTCTTTTCTTTTATATCGAGGATAATGGAATAAGCACTTATGGTCCTTTTTATACATCCAGTCCCCGCGTGTTTGCTGATTTGTGAATTGTGTCATCTGTTCCCAACGGCACACAATGGCCTACTCTTACGAAAAGCGGAACAGGATTTAACGTGTACGCAAGATGTTCTGCGTGCGTTCGCACACGGGGCCTCGGTTTATAGTATCACCCGAAGGACTTTTGGGGAGAGAGTCTGCACTGATGTTAACTCCAGGGGAAAATATCCCCCTTGAACGAGAATCGAACCCGGGTTGTCAGATGGCAAGCGCAATGTTCTGACCACTAGGCTACCCCGTTCCCTTCTGTCTTTTCAGTCTGACCCCAGCCATGATTTAAAGGTACATGTGCCCCATAACCTATGTGGTCGTAGGGGAGCGAGGCATCAGAGGCCTCAGCTTCTCCAGGGGACAGCGAGGGCGGCGCTCACACCTCCACCCCCCCCCCCCCTTCTCTCTCGCTGCTTTACCTTCCCTGACCCTAAAGAGAGCAGGTACCCACTTACAGCTGGGCGAACTGGGGGACCGTAGTAAAGCCAAGGCGCACAAACGGTCACCCATCCAATAGGTAATCATATCTGATGCTTGTCAACTTTGGGAATGCGAGCGCTCTGACCACTGAGCTCTGCATCCCCCAGTTCACCCAGCTGTAAATGGGCACCTGCCTCTTCAGGGTGGGCAGACTTCTCTCAGTGAAATTCGGGCTGCTCTCCCCAGAAGGAGCAACGGAAAGAGGGCATCACCACAAGAGCAGCGGAAAGAGGGCATCACCACAAGAGCAGCAGAAAGAGGGCATCACTACAAGAGCAGCGGAAACGGGCATTACTACAGGAGCAGCGGAAACGGGCATCATCACAAGAGCAGCGGAAAGAGGGCATCACTACAAGAGCAACGGAAAGAGGGCATCACCACAAGAGCAGCGGAAAGAGGGCATCACCACAAGAGCAGCGGAAAGAGGGCATCACTACAAGAGCAACGGAAAGAGTGCATCACTACAAGAGCAACGGAAAGAGGGCATCAACTCAAGAGCAGCGGAAAGAGGGCATCACCACAAGAGCAGCGGAAAGTGGGCATCACCAGAAGAGCAGCGGAAAGTGGGCATCACCACAAGAGCAGCGGAAAGTGGGCATCACCACAAGAGCAGCGGAAAGTGGGCATCACCACAAGAGCAGCGGAAAGTGGGCATCACCACAAGAGCAGCGTTACTCTTTTTTTCTGTTCCTGTCTGCAACTGTATTTGTTTCCCTGCCCAGTGGAACAAACCCGTTTGGACCCCAAACTCCCCCCCCCATCCATTAGACGATTGGTGGTCTGGGCGCTAGTCTTTCGGATAACAAGATAAACCGAGGTCCCGTGTGTTACACATAATTATTCAACGCACGTAGAAGAACCCACGGCAACAAGAGAGTTGTCCCTGGCAAAATTCTGTAGAAAAAAAGCCACTCTGATAGGGAAAAACAAATACAGTTGCAGACAGGAAAAGGAAAAAAAATGGGTGGCGCTGCTCTTGTGGCGACGCGCTCTCCCCGGGGAGAGCAGCCCGAATTTCACGCAGAGAAATATGCGTGACTTAAAGTGGTATAAATCAATCAATAAATAAATGAATCACCCTACCTCCACCCCCTCTCCCAGAAAAGGGAAAAAACTGTCAATAATAATGATAATAATAATAATAATAATAATTAGTATAATAATAATAATTAGTATAATAATAATAATAATAATAATAATGGGGGACGGGATAGCTCAGTGGTCGGAGCACTCGCTTTCCCCCAGCCAAGTTAAGCAGCGTCGAGCGTGGTTACCAGTTGGATGGGTGACCGTTTGCGCGCCTTGGCTTCAGTACAGTTCCCCCAGTTCCCCAGCTGTAAATGGGTACCTGCCCTCTTTAGGGTCAGGGAAGGTAAAGCAGCGAGGGAGAGGAGATGGGCGCCGCCCTCAATATGCTGGCCCTAGAGAAGTGAGGTCTCTGACGCCTCGCTCCCCTACGACCTTATAGGTTATGGGACTCCTTTACCTTTTTTACCTTAATAATAATGATATTCAGTTGATTGTGACGACCTTAACAAGAAAGTAAAGAAATAAAAAAAACAATAGATAACAAAGAAGAAAAAAAGAAGAAAGAAAGAAAGGGAAGAAAAAGAAGTAAAAAAGGTCCCATACACAACATCTCACCATTGGTGAACCTCGGAGCTCTAGCCGAGGAACGACAAAACACGTACCACACGTTCATTCAAAAGTCAAGTCAAGTCAAGTCAATTTTTTAAATTTTATTTATTTATTTATTTATTTTATTTTATACCACTTTAAGTCACGAGATTTCTCTGCGTGAAATTCGGGCTGCTCTCCCCGGGGAGAGCGCGTCGCCACAAAAGCAGCGCCACCCTTTTTTTTCTTTTGGTCTGCAACAGTATTTGTTTCCCTATCAGAGTGGCTTTTTTCTAAGAATTTTGCCATGGACAACTCTCTTGTTGCCGTGGGTTCTTTTACGTGCGCTGAAAATGTTGTGTAACACACGGTACCTCGGTTTATCGTCTCATCCGAAAGACTAGCGCCCAGACCACCACTCATGGTCTAATGGATGGGGAAAAATTTCGGGCCCAAACGGGGTGCGAACCACGCACACACCGACCCGGACTTTTTGCTTCTAGACAGGCGCGTTACCTCTAGACCACCGATCCGCTCCACTCCAAGTCAAGTCCAAAACACTTTAATCATCCCATGAACAGCAACTACAGTACTGACAGGCACATTGATACGTGACATAATGTCAAAAGACACACCACCAAAAAAAAAAAAAAGAAACAGTTATTATAAAAAAAACCTAATATCAATCAGTTGTGACATAAAGCATTTATTCCGTTTGGGACCCGAAACTTTCCCCCATCCATTAGACCATGAGTGGTGGTCTGGGCGTTAGTCTTTCGAATGACTCAAGACTCAAGAATACTTTAATGTCTCAACTAGGGAAAATATGAGACGATAAACCGAGGTCCCGTGTGTTACACATACTTATTTAACGCACGTAAAAGAACCCACGGCAACAAGAGAGTTGTCCCTGGCAAAATTCTGTAGAAAAAAAGCCACTCTGATAGGGAAACAAATACAGTTGAAGACAAAAAACCCAACAACCCTATTAATTGTAACTGGCTGCATGTGAATGAGTAGGATGAATGAAAGCGATTTGAATTGTTGTTTTTTTTATGCAAGATGTAGCGCTATATAAATTCCATTTTTTATTATGATGTAAGGCTTAAACACTGCAGCAACACACGCAAACAAAAAACATCACTCCTCTGTCTTTTCTGTAAAACAAACATAATAATAATAATAATAAAAATATGATAATAAACGAATTTACATAGCGCTGTATCTTGCAAAGACAAACCAAAGCGCTTAACATATACATAGAGGCTCATACGAAAGGTCTGATTGCTTCGCATGCCTGTGCTTGTGTAACACAACTGGGAACAGGAGGGTTAGCTATTGAAGCAAGCAAGCATGTGGCATCTTCCCCAATTTAAACACCAACGATCTCTAACTACTATAACGGTGCTCTGTGGTCTGTATGCTATGAAGGCTACCCCCTATCCCGCCAACCTAAAACGAAGAAGAGGAAGACGAAAGAATAATGACAATAAGGAGAAGAAGAAGAAGAAAAACGCATAGAAGAATGCCAGGAAGAAGAAGAAGAATGGAAAGAAGAATGCAAGGGAAGAAGATTGATTGATTGAATGAATCTTTAATGGGTAAAAAAACAATAAAGACCTTTTTACAACTCTGCCTCAAAATAAAACAAACTAGAACTAAAAACCCCAAAAATTCCACCAACAACAGAAAACAACAAAAGAAAACGAAACAAGAAAACAAAACAATTGACAAAAAAGTGGAAACTCTACCGTCAATAAGTTTATAAAATTCAGAAAAAAACCACGGAAAAGAAACAACGAGAGAAAGAAGAAGAAGATTGCGAAGAAAAGAAGAAGAAGAAGAAGAAGAATCAAAGAAGAAGAGAAGAAGAATTGCGAAGAAGAAGAATGCAAAGAAGAAGAAGAGAAGAAGAGAGAAAGAAGGAAGAAGAAGAATTCAAAGAAGATTGCGAAGAAGGAGGAGAAGAAGAAGAAGAGAAGAAGAAGAAGAAGAAGAAGAAGAAGAAGAAGAAGAAGAAGAATGCGAAGAAGAAGAAGAAAGAATTGCGAAGAAGAAGAAGAAAGAATTGCGAAGAAAAGAAGAAGAAAGAAAGAAGAAGAAAAGAATTGCAGAAGAAGAGAAGAAGGAGAAGAAAAGAAAGATGCGAAGAAAACGAAGAAGAAGAAAAAGAAGAAATATACGAACAAAGTGTAAAAATGATTCTTGTGAGAAAAAAAATTGGAATACATGTCTCTTTAAGGCCACATAGAGGACACAGTGTGTAAGAAAGAAGAACCAGAACCAGAACCAGAAGAAGAAGAAGACAGAACTGTAAGAAGACGAAGACGAAGAGGGAATCCTGAAGAGTGCCACTGTCGGCATCCTCACTGTCCGGCCTTCTCTGCCTCAGCATCATACCAGTCTGCCTTCCTTTTGTCCATAAACCCTTTGCCGGACAGGTCAGTGTAGTTGCTGCACTGACGGATCGCCGAATTAGGAACCTGCGCAATAGCAAAATACATAATATCACTACTGAGTTATCTTCCTTTCATCTTTTTTATTTTATTCATTCTTTTATATCGAGGATAATGGAATAAGCATTTCTGTGCTTTTTAACACCCATGTGTCCCCGTGTGTATGCAGTTTTGTATATTGTGTCATCTGTTCCCACCGGCACACAATGGCCTACTCTTCCGAAAAGCGGAACAGGGTTTAACGTGCGCGCAAGATGTTGTGCGTGCGTTCGCACACGGGGCCTCGGTTTATAGTCTCATCCGAAGGACTTTGGGGGAGAGTGGAGTCTGCACTGATGTTAACTCCAGGGGAAAATATCCTCTTGAACGGGAATCGAACCCGGGTCATCAGATTGCGAGCGCAATGCTCTAACCACTAGGCTATCCCGTTCATCAGATACATGTGGCTTAACGGGTGATAAAAGGTAAAGGTGTCCCATAACCTATGTGGTTTTAGGGGAGCGAGACGTCAGAGATCTGAGCTTCTCTTTAAGGCCAGCATATTGAGGGCGGCGCCCATCTCCTCTCCCTCGCTGCTTTACCTTCCCTGACCCTAAAGAGGGCAGGTACCTGTTTACAGCTGGGTGAACTGGGAGACTACTGAAGCCAAGGCGCGCAAACGGTCACCCATCCACTTGGTAACCACGCTCGATGCTGCTTAACCTTAGCTGGGGGAAAGCGAGTGCTCTGACCACTGAGCTATCCCGTCTCCCTGGTTAGAGCAGCCCAAGTCACAAGCAGAACAGTTCTTCCTTGCTGAGCTTGGCATGCAATACAGCACACAACGTGGGTTTTGAAAAAAACCCCACATTCTCAGCTTAAGCTCTGAGGGCCACCAATGATAAGATTTTGCGTATGCGACCGTTTCTGACCCACCATTAAGGTAGCCGCATTCTGACTTCGGGGGATAAAATTTATTTATTTATTTATTTATTGTTTTATTTAGAGGAGAATGGAATAGACACTCATGTGGTTTTTTTTACATCCAGTCCCCGTGTGTTTATGCAGTTTTGTCAATTTTGTTATCTATTCCCACCAGCACACAATGGCCTACTTTTCCGAAAAGCGGAACAGGATTTAACGTGCGCGCAAGATGTTCTGCATGCGTTCACACACGGGACATTGATTTATAGTCTCATCCGAAGGACTTTAAGCGGAGAGTGGAGTCTGCACTGATGTTAACTCCAGGGGGAAAAAAAAAGCCCCTTGAACGGGATTCGAACCCAGGTCGTCAGATTGCGAGAGCGATGTTCTAACCACTAGGCTATTTATTTATTTATTTATTTATTCTTTTATATTGAGGATAATGGAATAAGCAATCATATGGTTTTTTTACATCCAGTACCCGTGTTTATGCAGTTTTGTAAATTTTGTCATCCGTTCCCACCGGCACACAATGGCCTACTTTTCCGAAAAGCGGAACAAGTTTTAGCGTGCGCGCAAGATGTTCTGCATGCGTCCGAACACGGGGCCTCGGTTTATAGTCTCATCCGAAGGACTTATGACATTCAGTTCGATTTTTTGGGTGTCAAACTGGGAAGAAAGGGCGAGGAGGCTGGGAATCGAACCCAGAACCTCACTCACGGGTGACTCGTTGGCAGGCGAACGTCTTAACCCTCCTGCCACCTTCCTTCCATGAACCTGCGAACCATGAACCAGGCTAGGAACGAGCGAGCCATGTGAAGGCGTCAGGCGCGGTTGTTGCCCAGCTGACCTTGTGCAGCGTGGTGTACTGGGGGTGGTGGTGCTCTACCACAGAGCTGTTTCGCGCCATATTGTAAGCCGTGGCCAAGGCCCAGCGCCTGTGAGCGCTGCTGTTGCTGTCGCTTCTGTGCAGCAGGTTGCAGTGGAAGAAGATGGCGTCGCCTGCAGACACACACACACACACACACAACACACACACACACACACACACACACACACACACACACAACACACACACACACACACACACACACACACACACACACACACACAGAACTCGTGCTCGTACATGCACCGCCTCTGTGCTGGTGCAGACAAGGCAGGCAGGCAGGCAGGCAGACAGACAGACAGGCAGGCAGGCAGACAGGCAGGCAGACAGACAGGCAGGCAGGCAGGCAGACAGACAGACAGGCAGACAGACAGACAGGCAGGCAGAAAGACAGACAGACAGGCAGACAGGCAGACAGACAGGCAGGCAGGTAGACAGGCAGGCAGACAGGCAGGCAGGCAGGCAGACAGGCAGACAGGCAGGCAGGCAGACAGACAGGCAGACAGACAGACAGACAGGCAGGCAGACAGACACAGACAGGCAGACAGACAGGCAGGCAGACAGACAGACAGACAGACAGACAGGCAGACAGACAGACAGGCAGGCAGGTAGAGAGACAGACAGACAGACAGACAGGCAGACAGACAGACAGGCAGACAGACAGACAGGCAGGCAGGTAGACAGACAGATATGCTTATGCAGTTCATATTTCACATGTAGGTCAGGGGGGTTGAAAAGAGTCTGCGATAATAATCATACTACTACTACTGCTACTGCTACTACTACTACCACCAGCACCAGCGCAGCAGCAGCAGCAGCAGCAGCACCACCACCACCACCACCACCACCACCACCACCACCACCACCACCACAACCGACGACGACGACGACGACGACACGACGACGACGACAACAACAACAACAACAATAACAATAACAATAACAATAATAATAATAAATAATAATACATGGAATTTATATAGCGCTGTATCTTGCACAGACAAATCAAAGCGCGTGCACTCAACTCATTCTGACACAGTCACGCAACCAATAGCAAATAATAGTTCTAACAAGTCCAAATGCACGCACGCACACACACACACACACACAAACACACACACACACACACACACACACACACACACACACACACACACACACACACACACACACGCACACACACATACATAACACACACCACACACAAACACACACACACACACACACACAAACACACACACACACACACACACACACACACACACACACACACACACCACACACACAGAGGTTAAACACTTTGCAGGGTGATGGAGTTTTTTGGCTGTTGAAAAGCAGGGATAGCTGTGAAATGAAACAGGAGAGGACAATTTTAGATACCCACGTGCAGGGAAGAAGATAAACAAAAGCACGTGCAGCATAGAGCAGCTCTTTATGGTAGGTAAAGGTAAAGAAGTCCCATAACCTATAAGGTCGTAGGGGAGCGAGGCGTCAGAGACCTCACTTCTCTAGGGCCAGCATATTGAGGGCGGCGCCCATCTCCTCTCCCTCGCTGCTTTACCTTCCCTGACCCTAAAGAGGGCAGGTACCTATTTACAGCTGGGTGAACTGGGGGAACTGTACTGACGCCAAGGCGCGCAAGCGGTCACCCATCCAAATGGTAACAACGCTCGACGCTGCTTAACTTGGCTGGAGGAAGCGAGTGCTCCGACCACTGAGCTATCCCGTCCTTTATGGACATGTCTGTAATTATGAAAGTTCGTTTGTCCACACACGACATTGACATGCCCACACGAATATACAGGGATTCCCAGGGCCTGTCGATATAAATAGCACCCCCACCTTCTGGAAATTTTGTGCTAGGAATTCCCTCTTTATTATTGTTTTTTCATTCCTTTCTTTGTTTCTGCCTTGTTTCTTTTCTTTGTGTCATCATCTTCGTGTCTATTTTTTTTTAGGCCTTCTTGGTCTATTCTCCTGCCTTTTTTTTCTAGAAAGAGTTAAAAGATAGCGATTCTCTCCCACGCCGAAGTCCGATGCGCTGGGACTGACTTGTGAGGCGCTTAACGGCAGCGTGGACGCATTTTTGCTCATAGGTTAAACAGCGATAGTTGCTGTTTGAGCGTTCGATGACGACGACCTAGGCTATTATAACCACAGAAGTAATTATATCATCCCTCATGTGTAGATTTAGAATGCCTTCAGGACAAAACCCTCTAAGAATACAGATTGGCAACATATTCTAGAAGAAAGACAAACACATATAAAATAAAATTGGGGAAACAAATATTAGGTAAAAAGATAAAGGAGTCCCATAACCTATAAGGTCGTAGGGGAGCGAGGCGTCAGAGACCTCACTTCTCTAGGGGCCAGCATATTGAGGGCGGCGCCCATCTCCTCTCCCTCGCTGCTTTACCTTCCCTGACCCTAAAGAGGGCAGGTACCCATATACAGCTGGGCGAACTGGGGGAACTGTACTGAAGCCAAGGCGCGCAAACGGTCACCCATCCAACTGGTAACCACGCTCGACGCTGCTTAACTTGGCTGGGGGAAAGCGAGTGCTCCGACCACTGAGCTATCCCGTCCACAAATATTACCTACAGGAATTCTTTGTTTTTAAAGGACAGCGCTACTGTTGTGGCGACACTCTCTCTCTGAAGCAAACAGCTCGAATTTTATACAAAGAAATCTGCCCAGACTGAAAGTGATTACAACGCAACACAACACAATACAACATAATGAGGCATGACATGACTCGATACAACGACATGCAACGCAATGCAACACAGTACACACCAACACAATACGATATGACACAATGCAATACAATCCAAGAATACGTTATGTTACGAGACGATACAACGCAGTACAATAAAGTACGACACGACACGCTGTGACGAAAGGCCAGGTGTTGCTATAATATAATGCAATGCATGACAACACACAATAATACAATATTACAACACAAAACAATGCAATGCAGATTCAACACAACACAACAATACAACACCACACAACCCAATCCAACCAACCCAACCCAAACCTACTATGAACTCACCCTACCCAACCCAACCCTAACATCCCAACCCTACCCAACCCAACCCTAACCATCCCAACCCTACCCAACCCAACCCTAACCAACCCAACCCTACCCAACCCAACCCAACCCAAACCTACTGAACTCACCCCTACCCAACCCAACCCTAACCAACCCAACCCAAACCTACTGAACTCACCCCTACCCAACCCAACCCTAACCAACCCAACCCTAACCAACCCAACCCTACCCAACCCAACCCAACCCTACCCAACCCAACCCTACCCAACCCAACCCAACCCAACCCAACCCTACCCAACCCAACCCTAACCAACCCCTACCCAACCCAACCCAACCCAACCCAACCCATAACCAACCCAACCCAACCAACCCAAACCAACCCAACCCAACCGAACCCAACCCTAACCAAACACAACCCAACCCAACCCTACCCAACCCAACCCTTATCAACCCAACCAAACCCAAACTCAACACAACCCTACCCAAACCAACCCTACCCAACCCAACCGAACCCAACCATAACCAAAGCAAACCCAGCAGAACACAACCCAACCCAACCCAAATTACTGAACCCACCCTACCCTACCCAACCCAGCCCTAACCAACCCAACCCTACCCAACCCACCCCAACCCTAACCTAACCCAACACAACCCAACACAGCAGAACCCAACCCAACCCAACCCTACCCAACGCAACCCAACCCAACCTTAACCCAACCCAACCTAACCCTAACCCAACCCAACCCAACCCTAACCAAACCCAACCCAACTCAACCCTAACCAACCCAACCCTAACCCAACCCAACCCAACCCAACACAGCAGACCACAACACAATCCAACCCAACCCTAACCAAACCAAAACCCCAACCCAACCCTAACCAACCCAACCCTAACCCAACCCAACCCAACCCAACACAGCAGAACACAACCCAACCCTAACCCAACCCAATCCAACCCAACCCAACCCAACAACCCAACCCAGAACATCTTGCGCACACGTTAAATCCCGTTCCGCTTTTCGTAAGAGTAGGCCATTGTGTGCCGGTGGGAACAGATGACACAATTTACAAAATCGCATAGACACGGGGACTAGATGTAAAAAAAGCACATAAGTGCTTATTCCATTATCCTCGATATAAAAAAAAAAAGGAATAAACCCAACCCATTCCATTCCAACCCAACCCAACGCAACACAGCATAACACAACCCAACACAACCCAACCCAACCCAATCCAACCCAACACAACACAACCCAACTAAACCCAAACCCAACCCAACCCAACGCAACACAACCCAACCCAACCCAACCCAACCCAGCACAACCCAACCCAACCCTAACCAAACCAAACCAAACCCAACCCAACCCAACCCAAACCAAACACAACCCAACCCTACCAAACCCAACCTAACCCTACCAAACCCAAACCCAACCCAACCCAACCCCAACCCAACCCAACCCACCATAACCCAACCCAACCCTAACCCAACCCAACCCAACCCAACCCAAACCCTAACCCAACCCTAACCCAACCCCAACCCAACCCAACACCCCACAACCCAACCCAACACCCCACAACCCAACCCAACACCCCACAACCCAACCCAACACCCCACAACCCAACCCTAACCCAACCCAACCC
>CM054161.1:16488902-16511402 GCA_028751875.1 Rapana venosa | reverse complement strand
ACAGAACTGATGTTTTCGTCTAAGGACCAGTAGTACGATTAGAATGCCACAAACTTCATCACCGTTTCAATTGTCCAATGTTGAGTAAAACTCGTAGAAAATTGTTTCAAAATACTACGCTAAACATTCAAACACTTTGAAGTCTGAAAAATTCTTTTCTGTAACAAATATGAAGACTATGATCAGTGTTGTTGAAATGATTGATACTATGGGAAATAACACGTAGTTCAGTTCAAAGAATTTGAAGTGTGTAAAACAGACAAACGTTTGTTCTATAGTGTTGTGTTCAATGATCTAGTTGCATGGTGCATGGTTGCTAAGTTATGATTCCGTTTCTTGATATTATGAAAAATCCTTCATATTCCGAAAGTAAGTCAGGAAATGGAGAATCTGAATTTGAATTTGATTGCGGAAATGTAACTGGCTGCACCGAGTGTTTGTGTGAACAAGTATCATGAGTAGCTTTGCAAAATGGAACTCAAGCCTTCATTTCGTAAGCTTATTTCTTGCAGAAACTCGTGTTATTGTTGAATTTAAAGGCTGTCCACGCTTGGTGATACATTATTAAAAAAACCCCCAAACACAACGAACACGACACGTGTCACGACGGGATAGCCTAGTGGTTAGAACATTGCGCTCGCAATCTGACTACCCGGGTTCGATTCCCGTTCAAGGGGATATTTTCTCCCGGAGTTAACATCAGTGCCGACTCCACTCTCCCCAAAAGTCCTTCGGATGAGACTATAAACCGAGGCCCCGTGTGTGAACGCACGCAGAACATCTTGCGCACACGTTAAATCATGTTACGCTTTTCTAAAGAGTAGGCCATTGTGTACCTGTGGGAACACATGACAAAATTTACAAAACCGCATACACACGGGTACTAGATGTGAAAAAGCACATAAGTGCTCATTCCATTATCTTCGATATCAAAGAATAAAATTTAAAAAAACAAACAAAAACCAAACAAGCAAGGGAAGGGGGAGGCAAATAAAATAGAACTAACAGTAGGAAAATAGACATTCTTCCAAGAACAAACACAGAAAAAATCCCTAACATAAAACATGTACAGAAGACCTGAAAATTATACTAACTGCATCAGTAATTACTGGTTGACGTGAAACTATGGTAACTAGTTCCATTTGAATTTCAATGCCAGATATCCATTTGAATTTTAATGCCATATTCCATTTGAATTTCAATGCCAGATTCTTTGTATACTGCATTTAAAACTGAACATTGCAAAACATTTTTAAAAGTGTTTTTTCCTTAAAGATGGTATAATTTTATACTAGGTAGTAGTGGTTGAATTATGATAGCATTGTAGAATGAGTGCGCTGTATTTTATCAATGTTTATGAGGGTACTTTCACATGACTACATTTGTTAATTCTAGTATTGTCAAATTTCCTGAAACCCACTATTATTTTTCTTGAAATAAACTCTTGAATACTGTCGGGTTTTGTTTTTCCTGCATAGATTCCGGCCTATGTCAGAGGTGCTGTAGGATAGAAGACTTATTTAGTTATGTGGGAATGAATGTTCTGTTCTTTGGTTATCAGGTTTTTTTTCAGTTTTTTTTCCTGTTCGTTTGTTTTTCTGAAGGGTGAAGGTCCAAGACCTGTGTCAGCATTACTTTATTTCATTTATTTTATTTCATTTTATTTTTTTATATCGAGGATAGTGGAATAAGCACTTATTGCTTTTTTACATCCAGTCCCCCGTGTGTATGCGATTTTGTGAATTCTGTCATCTGTTCCCACCGTCACACAATGGCCTACTCTTACGAAATGCGGAACAGGATTGAACGTGTGCGCAAGATGTTCTGCGTGCGTTTGCACACGGGGCCTCGGTTTATAGTCTCATCCGAAGGAATTTTGGGGAAAGTGGAGTCTGCACTGATGTTAACTCCGGGGGAAAATATTCCCTTGAACAGGAATCGCTTTGTGTGTCCTCTTTTCCACGACTTGCAACCATGCTTGTACATTCTACCAGCATTTCTTGGTTATAATCTAAAGGAAATGGTCCAAGTCATAGCGTTTATTGTTTAACTGCACTACAGGAAGAAAATATCCGGAATCCAACAAAAATCCAGCCGTAAACCTTTGGTATATAAGACAGGCGCAATACCTTGAGACCAACACCCTAAAATACCACATTTCAGTCAGTATACTGGTACCACGAAATATCAGACCACCACATCATTAAAAGAGCAATGAACTTCGTAGTGGATGGAAAGAGACCAAAGGGAAGACCTAGCAAGACCTGGGCTGCCTGTATTACAGATGATCTTAGAGAAAGGAGCATAAATAAGGAGGAAGCTCAAAACAGAGAGAGATGGAGAAGGCTCATCTATGTCAAACCTCCCCTGGGAGAAACATGACAAGAAAGGAAGAAGAAGAAGAAGATACTGGTACAACGAAAACGATATTTTGCATCTTAGTTGTGAGTGTGGTTTAGGTTAGCTACTGGTGCAGTTTGGGTTCTATTTACTAGTTTCACTTCATTATGGAATGTCGTTCCTTTAGTATTATCATGCCAAAGTCGGATGTGCTGGGCCTGACTAGTCAGGCGCTAAACGGCAGCACAACGCATTTTGTCTCATATGACAGACAACGATAGTTGCTGTCTGAGTGTTCAATGAAGAAGAAGAAATTTCATTAAGGGATGATTGCGCAAAGTGTGACTTATAGTTGCCTAAAGCTTGGAGACGATGGTCGAATTAGTTGCTGCTTTAAATCTGGCTGTTTCAATGTTGTAAAATGGTTGACAGCTTTAATGAATTTGAGCTGTAATTCTTAAGAGGTGACAACCCCTGATATTCGCGGTTGGCGAGATTATAAACATAGTGGCTGATTGAGTAAGGAACTGATGGATTGATTGAGGGATGTAGAGGAACTAATCATGTGAAACAAGCAGCCAAACATGTCACGCAACCTTGGCAAGGCAACCTCCAACACAACAACAACAACAAACAAACAAACCAACGAAACACTCACACAAAAATCAAAACAAACACACACACTAAAAATGTCTTTTTTTTGTCTGTATGTAATTTATTTTATTTATTTATTTATTCTTTTATATCGAGGATAATGGAATAAGCACTCGTGTGCTTTTTTACATCCAGTCTTCGTGTGTATGCGGTTTTGTAAATTCTGTCATCTGATCCTATCGGTCACAATGGCCTACTCTTACGAAAAGCGGAACAGGATTTAACGTGTACACAAGATGTTCTGCGTGCGTTCACACACAGGACCTCGGTTTATAGTCTCATCCGAAGGACTCTGGGGGGAGTGGAGTCTGCACTGATGTTAACTCCAGGAAAAAATACCCCCTTGAACGGGAATCGAACCCAGGTCGTCAGATTGCGAGCGCAATGTTCTGACCACTAGGCTATCCCGTCCCCCCTGATGCACTTAGTACTACAGACAAGCACAGATATATTTATTCGAATTCCTTTTTTGTTGTTGTTGTCCAATGGCAGTACGTACCTTCTCACAAGTGCCGGCGTATTTTTCACTCCGTACCACCATGCCACTGACGTCATTTCCGGGATAGTTCCAGGCGCACAGCTTCATCTTGGCATGGTCTCCGTCTGTTTGCTGCCCTCACAAAAATAGTCAGGACATACGTGAATAAATTGATAGATCGTTCGATGAATGATGAATGAATCAATCAATCAATAATGACTGACTGACTGACTGAATGATCTTTTTACTTTCCTGTTAGGTTTCCAATTGCCAACTGACAGATAAAGGATGGCGCATACAATCTGCTCGTCAACCATTCGGAGTAAATACACATACAAAAGATGGCATATACACGTAAAAGTACCCGCACAGATTCTGGCATGTCATATACACGTAAAAGTACCCGAATATCTAATATCACTGAGAGTGAACAGACGTAAAATCGAAGTACCCGAATATCTTTCCAATGCTAGCAGCTTCGAGAAGGAAAAGAAACGATATCGCTGATCTACGTACCAGTATCCAAGTGTTTATCACAGCACTCGGCTAATTTGCTTGTTGATATGTATAACTCAGTCTGTTGACAGTCTCTCGCAAACGTGACGTTTCGTTTGTGGAATTTGAGGAAGGCAACGAACCCTTCTTGGGAGAAAGAACAAACTGAAGAGGAGTGAATAGGGCTTTTCTTTTTCTTTCTTTTCTTTTCCGCATTCTGTCCTTCTTCTTTGCTTACTTAGTTTTTGTGTGTGTCGTAATTTATTTGACACAAAGAGTGTGTGTGTGTGTTTGTGTGTGTGTGTGTGTGTGTGTGTGCGTTTATGTGTGTGTGTGTTGTGTGTGTGTGTATGTTTGTGTGTGTGTGTTTGTGTGTGTAACTTTGGTTTTATCTTTTCTGGCGACTTACACATTTCATTTTATTGTTAGCACTATTGGCGTACTTTTGCACCTTGCCATTATTGGCGTGCTTTTTACACCTTGCCACTTTTTGCGCACTTTTGCACCTTGCCATTTTTGCGCACTTTTGCACCTTGCCATTATTGGCGTACTTTTGCACCTTGCCATTATTGGCGTACTTTTGCACCTTGCCATTATTGGCGTACTTTTGCACATCGCCATTATTGGCGTACTTTTGCACCTTGCCATTATTGGCGTACTTTTTACACCTTGCCATTATTGGCGTACTTTTGCACCTTGCCATTACTGGCGTACTTTTTACACCTTGCCATTATTGGCATACTTTTTACACCTTGCCACTTTTTGCGCACTTTCGCACCTTGCCATTTTTGCGCACTTTTGCACCTTGCCATTATTGGCGTACTTTTGCACCTTGCCATTATTGGCATACTTTTTGCACATTGCCATTATTGGCGTACTTTTGCGCATTGCCATTATTGGCGTACTTTTGCACCTTGCCATTACTGGCGTACTTTTTACACCTTGCCATTATTGGCATACTTTTTACACCTTGCCCCTTTTTGCGCACTTTTGCACCTTGCCATTTTTGCGCACTTTTGCACCTTGCCATTATTGGCGTACTTTTGCACCTTGCCATTATTGGCATACTTTTTGCACATTGCCATTATTGGCGTACTTTTGCACATTGCCATTATTGGCGTACTTTTGCACCTTGTCATTATTGGCGTACTTTTTACACCTTGCCATTATTGGCGCACTTTTGCACCTTGCCATTTTTGCGCACTTTTGCACCTTGCCATTATTGGCGTACTTTTGCACCTTGCCATTATTGGCATACTTTTTGCACATTGCCATTATTGGCGTACTTTTGCACATTGCCATTATTGGCGTACTTTTGCACCTTGTCATTATTGGCGTACTTTTTACACCTTGCCATTATTGGCGTACTTTTGCACCTTGCCATTACTGGCGTACTTTTTACACCTTGCCATTATTGGCGTACTTTTGCACCTTGCCATTATTGGCGTACTTTTACACCTTGCCATTATTGGCGTTATTTTTTTTTTTTACACCTTGCCATTATTGGCATACTTTTACACATTGCCATTATTGGCGTACTTTTTTTTTTTTTTACACCTTGCCATTATTGGCGTACTTTTGCACCTTGCCATTATTGGCGTACTTTTTAAAAAATTTTTTACACCTTGCCATTATTGGCGTACTTTTGCACCTTGCCATTATTAGCGTACTTTTGCACCTTGCCATTATTGGCGTACTTTTGCACCTTCATGACAGTATAAAAGCCAAGTGTAAGTACTTACTGAGAAGATGTAGCTCCGGAATTCCTCGTTTTCTTCAAACTGTCTCTTTAACTTGCCCACCTCTTCTGCATCCAGAAGATTCCTGATCAACACACACACCACACACACACACCCACACACAACACCACACACACACAAAACACACACACACAACACACACACACACAACACACACACACACAACACACACAAACACACACCCACAAACACACACACACAACACACACACACACACACAACACACACACACACAACACACACACACAACACACACACACAACACCACACACACAACACACACACACACACAACACACACACACACAACACACACACACACAACACACACACACAACACACACACACAACACACACACACACAACACACACACACAACACACACACACACAACACACACACAAACACACACACACACACACACACAACACACACACAAACACACACACACAACACAACACAACACAACACAACACAACACAACACAACACAACACAACACAACACAACACAACACAACACAACACCACAAACACAAACACCAACACAACACAACACAACACAACACAACACAACACAACACAACACAACACAACACAACACAACACAACACAACACAACACACACACACACACACACACACTTTTCGTAAGAGTAGCCATTGTGTGCCGGTGGGAAGAGAAGACAGAATTTACAAAACTGCATACACACGGGGCTGGATGTAAAAAAGCACATAAGTGCCTATTCCATTATCCTTGATATAAAAGAATAAAATAAATAAAATAAATAAACACACACACACTCACACACACATACAAACATACACACACTCACAAACACATACAAACACACACGCACGCGCGCCCACACACACACAAACATACACACAACACACACATACACACATATACACATACACACATACACACACACACATACAAACACACACACACATACAAACACATCTATGCGCGCGCGCCCGCATAACCGTGTGAACTAAATACATTTGATTACAAGAGCACTCTGAGCGTGGTAAGATACCATGTCACACTTTAAAGGTGAACTTATGCAGGTCATTGGTAATACCGATAACAATGAATAATATGTACTCTGGGGTAATTAGGGTACAGACAAACGAATAGACAGACAGATAGGCAAACAGATAGACAGACAGACAGACGGACATACAGGTAGATAGATAGGTAGATAGATAGGTAGATAGATAGGTAGATAGATAGATAGATAGGTAGATAGACAGATAGATAGATAGGTAGATAGACAGATAGATAGATAGATGGATAGATAGATAGATAGATAGGTAGATAGACAGACAGACAGATAGATAGATAGATAGATAGGTACACAGCTGGTCTATGGGTTAGTCAAGAGAGAAAGAAAGAGAGAGAGAGAGAGAGAGTGAGAGAGAGAGAGAGAGAGAGAGAGAGAGAGAGAGAGAGAAGAGAGAGAGGAGAGAGATTCCGATATTTATTCATAAAGGCCATGGCCCCTTAGAAGGGGGTTGTACAAGACAATGTTGACAAGACACATCCACATGAACAATTTGTTACACACACTTCGCCTTCTAAAGGTTTTGTACAAATATATGCTTAATCTCTTAACAGTGGTTTCATTTGTTGCTGACATTAACAATAATTATGAGTTTAACCAGACATGGGTACCTGGCATATTTATTTTCCTGGAATAGTTTGTTCTCTGATATCTTTTCATTCTGGACAGGACAGTACAAAATGAACCTCACCTTCTTTTGACAGACCGGCAGACACACAGGCAGGCAGATACAGATAGACAGACAGACACATACACACAGACAGACAGACAGGCAGGCAGATAGAGATAGACAGACAGACAGAGACAGAAAGAGACAGGGAAAGAGAGAGACAGACAGACAGGGAGACAGACATACAGACACACAGTGACAGAGACAGACAGACAGAGAGACAAACAGACAGACAGACAGACAGGCAGGCAGGCAGATAGACAGAAAGACAGTGACAGAGATAGAGATAGAAAGACAGACAAACACAGACAGCTAGAGACAAAGACAGACAGACACACAGAAAAAACACAGGTAGATAGACAGAAAGACAGACAGGCAGACATACAGACACACAGGCAGACAGACAAGCAGACACACACACACACATGGGGACACGCACACACACAGACAGACCTAACAACAATGTATCCAGCTTCCTTGAAATCATCAATCATAGCCTGAGTCACCTCTAAGTCTTCCCCAGTGTGCCGGTATTCTGAAAAATAACAACAACAAAATAGATGCAGTATTGCGGTTGACAGAAAATGATCTCCAAATGATTCTGATTCATCTCTATTTGATCAAAATAAAGTGACTGTTAGCCGTCCTAAAGATTTTTCAGCCAAGAACTCTCTCTGTCTCTGTCTCTCGCCCATTCTCTCTGTCTCTGTCTTTCTCTCTCTCTCTCTCTCTCTCTCTCTCTCTCTCTCTCTCTCTCTCTCTCTCTCTCTCTCTCTCTCTCTCTCTTTCTTTTTATCTATTGTCCTCTATTAAGGGGAATTTTTTTTGCAGCGATTAAAACATATCCAAGCAACTAATATGATATAGACATAATTATACAGATTTGAGCACACGAGACAAAATGGAACATATGTTGAACACAGACAGACACACAGACAGACAGACACACAGACAGACAGACACACAGACAGACACACACCCTATTATCAGTTGTTGAAATATGTTTGCAACCACTTCAAAATAACTTTTGCAGATTTATGTGTTTGAGATGCTTTTAACAGAAATGAATGTACACGTTACATTACCACATCATTCAGTATCACGACACCTCACGAAACACCATGGCATTATAACAAAACATCGATGATTTCTCCTTATCTGTCGAACGCTCAGAGAACAAATATTGTTGTCTGTCACATGAGCGAAAATTCCTTGTGCTGCCGTTAAGCGCCTGACAAGTCAGGCCCAGCATATCCGACTTCTGCATGAAAGAGAAATTTCATTTTTCTTAAAGTCTTTCTAGAACAAAAGGTAAGAGAATGGACCAAGAAGGCAGACAACAGACAACAAGGAGGAGGTGACAGGAAGAAAAGGAACAAGGCAGAAAAAACGAAAGAGAGGGATAGAAAAGAGGGAATTTCTTGCACAAACTGACCTCTCAAAGCCATGCTGCTGAAGATGTCAATATCTGGATGTTGTGGTCAGCAACAGATAGTGTGGTCCAGGTGATATGAACACTAAGTGCCCCTTTACCTGATGGACAAGAGTGAGTAATGTGATATGATATGGAAAGTACATGAACAAAATTGTGAAGAAGATTCAGAGAGAGAGATAGATAGATAGATAAAGAGAGAGATAGAGATAGATAGATAGATAGATAGATAGATAGAGAGAGAGAGAGAGAGAGAGAGAGAGAGAGAGAGAGAGAGAGAGAGAGAGAGAGAGAGAGATTAAATCTTTTTTTATTTAATTCTTTTATATCGAGGATAATGGGAGATAAAGATAGATAGAGAGAGAGAGAGAGAGAGAGAGAGAGAGAGAGAGAGAGAGAGAGAAGGGAGAGGGGGGGAGAGAGAGAGGGAGAGGGGGGGAGAGTGAGAGAGAGAGAGAGGATGAGTGTGTGCGTGCGTGCAAGAATGCGTGCATGTGTGTGTGTGTGTGTGTGTGCGTGTGTGTGTACGTGCGCGCGCGCGCGTGTATGTGTGTGAGTGCAAGTTGCCTTTACCTTCCACCTCCCACTCCCCACCCCCTCCCCCAGAATATCAAGAAAACAAGCATTAACAAACAAACAAAAGGAAAAATAACTTCCTCTCTCTCCCCTCCCCTCAAAATAAAAACAACAACAACAACCCACTAACCATAAGACAAACAGACAGGCAGGCCTTAAGACAAAAGAAATTAAAAAAAAAATTCCAAACAGATCTTCAAACACCAATCATCGCAAATTCATGATATATACCTTGAAAGCAAGTTTCTCCCGAGCAGCGTTTTCATCACAAATCCGTATATATAATATATATAAGATGAACAGAGTTGGAAAATGGAAGCTTTGTGTGTTGACACTGTGGGGAAGAGAAGAAGAAGATGAGATATCTACAGTCAGTTGAGACACATTGGTAATCTTTGCTTGATATATGACCAGAGACTAATATAGAGATCTGACGGTAGCTGGCTATGCAGTTCAAGGTTAGTTGTGTATGGTCAACAGACGGAATGGATAGTAGGTAGTAGAGTGACAAGTATGGGATGGAAGTAGTGTCAAAACTCAAGTTCTTGTTGTGTGTGACTGACAGACTGGCTGATAGACAAAGACACAGACACACAAAGGCACACAAAGACAAAGACACGCGGGCGCGCGCGTACACACACACACACAGAGGTGCACGCGCGCAAGCACACACACAGAAACAGATAGACAGACAGACAGACAGACACACACACACACACACAGACACACACACACACACACACACACACACACACACACACACACACACACACACACCCCACACTCCAACTTCTTTACGTATTATGACTTTCGGGGGAGTGGATTTTAAAATTTTTTGTTTATTTATTCTATTCTTTTATATCGAGGATACACTTATATGCTTTTTTTACATCCAGTCCCCGTGTATATGCGGTTTTATAAATTCTGTCATCTGTTCCCACCGGCACACAGTGGCCTACTCTTACGAAAAGCGGTACAGGATTTAACGTGTGCGCAAAATGTTCTGCGTGCGTTCGCATACGGGGCCTCGGTTTATAGTCTCATCCGAAGGACTTTTGGGGAGAGTGGAGTCAGCGCTGATGTGAACTCCAGGGGAAAATATCCCCTTGAACGGGATTTAGTACTGATGTTATCTCTGTGGTAAAAATCTCCTATAACTCTGTTGTGGCTGGATTCCGGGCAGTCAGATCAGGGAGCAAGGCTGTCATCACCAGGATATCTCGCCCCTTGAGTACTTTTACATCGCTTTTAAAACCAACTTCTTAACATGAACATAAAAACAATGTGAAAGGAATTCGTCACCGTCACCGATCCCTCAGATTCCGAATCCTTTGGGGCGCCTTCGAAGCTTTGTCAACCAACCACCTTTCTCCAGTCCTCGCGTCTCTCGGCCGCTCTCAGGGTGTCTCTCAGCTCCACGTCTGTCCACTCTCGAATGTTGTCCTCCCATCTCTTCCTTTGTCTACTTCTTCTTCTTCCTCCCCTCACTGTGCCTTGTAGGATTGTTTTAGCAAGACCAGAGGAGCCTGTGACATGACCAAACCACTTCAGTTTTCGTTGTCTGACGAGTGTTTGAAGGTCAGTATAGGGCCTGATTTCATTGTGGATGCGTCTTTCATTAAAAAAAAAAAAGAAATGTTAACGAGGTTGTCGGACCTTCCAGAGCATAGGCGCATGCGTACAAGTGCGTGCACAAGCTTGTGTATGCGTGCAGTGTGTGTGTATGTGTGTGTGTGTGTGTGTGTGTGAGAGAGAGAGAGAGAGAGAGAGAGAGAGAGAGAGAGAGATTGCGTCTGTCTATCGAAGGGAAATCACCCCTTTTTTACCCAAAAGCTCACACAATTCACGACATTACTTCCCCTCCACCCAACAGACGCTCTATAAGCCAGGAAGCATGTACATGCATGTACCATAAAACATGATGATAATTATCAAAAGCGGTTTTGCTTTATTCAATATGCTGACTACTAAAGATTATTTTCTTTTTTATTTTCACTTATACATATCTCTCTTGTTCATATTTTGTAGAGTTGATAGTGTTCTCTCTCTCTTTTTTCTTCTTCAATTCTTTACCTTACTTTTGCTTTAACATCACGACTAGTTAAGGACTAAATCTCTTATATTGACTTAAATGTATTGTTTTTATGTACATTTTGTCGAGTCGATATTTCAAAATTTTACGGTTTTTAAAGATATTTTTTTAGTCTGTTCAGTAAGACGACTAGTTAAGAATTCTTGCTTTAAAAATTAGCATTCATTCATGTTAAACATTATAAAAAAGAACGACTTTCATTCACATTCAAATTTCGAAACTGAAAGATTTTTCCGAGCCGTATATCTCCCTAACCTGATATGTTCTTTGTCGTAATGTACAAATGACTCCTTTTATTTGCAGAGATAAGTAAATTAAAACGACAATAGCCTACATTTCGACAGAATAACAAATCCTGATTTTAATGACCCCCCCCCCCCCCCCCTCCCCACCAAACACAAAATACTCTGAAAGGTGGTTGATGGTACGAAATGTTTTACCAAGAAAACAAGTAAGTACATATACGTGAAAATGTTTCTTGCAGATAAAACAATAAAAAGCTATTTTATCATTATATTTTTCGTTCCTCGGCTAGAGTTCCGAGGTTCACCAATGGTGAGATTTTTGTGTATGCGACCGGTTTTTTTTTTGCCCACCATGAAGGTAGCCATATTCCGACTTTGGGGATTTGTTTTATTTGATTTCATTTTCGTTTTCTTTTATGTATGTTTCATCTCAAATTTGTCCCTGCCTTCAACAGCCGAAATCCCCACCACCCTGCCAAAGTGTATAACCTGTGTGTGTGTGTGTGTGTGTGTGTGTGTGTGTGCATTTGAATTTGTCGACTCTGTTAATTGGTATTGGTTGTATGTGTATGGGAGTGTTGTATGCAAGCGCTTTGATTTTTTGTGTGCAAGATATAGTGCTATAATTATAAATTTCATTCATTATGTCACTGCTAAGTAATATAAACTCTACTTCACCTGTCGAGGAAGAGAGAGAGAGAGAGAGAGAGAGAGAGAGAGAGAGATGAGAGAGAGAGAGAGAGAGAGAGAGAGAGAGAGGGAAAGTACGAAAGAAGGATGGAAAGAAGGAAAGAAAAGAAGGAAAGAAAGAAAGAAAAGAAGGAAAGAAAGAAAGAAAGAAAGAGAGAAACAGAGACAGAGAGACAGACAGAAAGACAGAGAGAGCGAGACAGAGACAGTTACAGACAGATAGATAGAGACACAGAGAGACAGAAAGACAGAAAAACAGAGAGAGAGAGAGAGAGAGAGAGAGAGAGAGAGAGAGAGAGAGAGAGAGAGATAGACAGTAACAGACAGATAGAAGAGACACAGAGAAACAGAAAGACACACAAAAAAAGACAAAAAAGGAGAGAGAGAGAGAGAGAGGGAGAGAGACAGACAGACAGATAGACAGAGACACAGAGAGAGAGACAGACATGCAGACAGATACAGAGAGACAGAAAGACAGCAAAAAGCGAGACAGAGATTATACCGCCCTACAAAACAAAAAACTTTGAACTGAGCTTGAAACACAAAATATCAAAACCGTCTCTCAATTCCTCCAATGTCAAATGACTCAATGTCAACAACGCAGCACTAATTCCATCTTTCTCTCTATACATTTCTAATTAAGTGTTGCACGCTCCGTTGCGCGGAGAATATTTCTTGATGCACACGAAGCCTCGGTTTATAGCCTCATCCGAAGGACTTTCAGGGAGAGTGGAGTCAGTACTGGTGTTAACTCCAGGGGAAAATTCCATAAAACGGGCGCCTCCGTGGTGGCTCGAACCCGGGCCATCAGATCACGAGCGCAACGCTCTAACCACTAGGCTACCCACCCCCAGCTAAGTTTGCTTCTAGAGTTTGGCACGATCCTGGGCCGTCAGATCACTCTAACCCGCCCCAGTTGCGTTGTTTCTTTATGCCTCAGTTCACAGGCCCCCCCCCCCCCCCCCCCCCCCCCCCCTCACCGTCACCACCGTCACCGATCCCTCAGATTCCGAATCCTTTGGGGCGCCTTCAAAGCTTTGTCAACCACCTTTCTCCAGTCCTCGCGTCTCTCAGCCACCCTCAGGGTGTCTCTCAGCTACATGTCTGTCCACTCTCGAATGTTGTCCTCCCATCTCTTGCTTTGTCTGCCTCTTCTTCTTCCTCCCCTCACTGTGCCTTGTAGGATTGTTTTAGCAAGACCAGAGGAGCGTGTGACATGACCAAACCACTTCAGTTTTCGTTGTCTGACGAGTGTTTGAAGGTCAGTATATAGGGCCCAATTTCATTGCGGATGCGTCTCTTGACTTCTTCATTCGTGATGTGGTCTTTGTAAGAGATGCCTAAGATTCTTCGGAAGCACCTCATTTCTACAGCTACCCCCACTTCCCCTATTCATTTATTTATTTATTTATTTATTCTTTTATATCGAGGATAATGGAATAAGCACTCATGTGCTTTTTACATCCAGTCCCCGTGTGTATGCGGTTTTGTAAATTTTGTCATCTGTTTCCACCGGCACACAATGGCCTACTCTTCCGAAAAGCGGAACAGGATTTAACGTGTGCGCAAGATGTTCTGCATGCGTTCGAACACGGGGCCTCGGTTTATAGTCTCATCCGAAGGACTTTTAATAACCTGACCATGTTTTCTTCTCCCCCTGCAGTCTCACATACACCAAGTCTCTGATTTCCACTCCCCGCCTCTCCCCTTCCCGCTCTCTTGCTTCCTCCAGTGCAGTGCAGCGATCTATTTCCTCTATAAAAAAAATCATCTATACCCCAGTGCTGGTGTCCAAAGGGGACCGCGAGTTTTCGCAGACAGATCAGGGAAATCTGGAAGCGAAATGACGGATAACATTTATGACTATTGAGTGATGTCATCATGTGGAAAAACTGTGTATTGGTTTGTACGACGATTTGTGCCATTGTCCCTTATGGGGGCGGGATAGCTCAGTGGTCAGAGCACTCGCTTTTCCCCAGCTAAGGTTAAGCAGCATCGGGCGTGGTTACCAATTGGATGGGTGACCGTTTGCGCGCCTTGGTTTCAGTACAGTCCCCCAGTTCACCAAGCTGTAAATGGGTACCTGCCCTCTTTAGGGTCAGGGAAGGTAAAGCAGCGAGGGAGAGGAGATGGGCGCCGCCCTCAATATGCTGGCCCCTAGAGAAGCTGAGGTCTCTGACGCCTCGCTCCCCTACGACCTTATAGGTTATGGGACACCTTTACTGATTTTACTTATTTGTCTAACACTTTCAGTCCCGGAATATTTTTCTGCATGAAATTCGGGATGCTCACCACAGGGAGAGCGCGTCGCCACGAAAGCAGCGCCACCGGTTATTTGTTTCTTTTCCTGTCTCTGTATGTGGTTTCCTACCAGAATAGCTTTTTCCATAGACTTTTGCTAGCGACAAATGTCTTGGTGCCGTGGGTCTTTTACGTGCGCTCAATGAAACTTTCTTGGCGCAAGTGGTCTGTCTGTCTCCATCTCTGTCTGTCTCTCTGAATTTCTTTCTTGGCGAACGGGGTCTGTCTGTGTGTCTGTCGCTCTGTCTCTGCCTCTGTCTCTGTCTGTTTGTCTGTCTGTCTCCCTCTCTGTCTGTCTCTCTGAATTTCTTTCTTGGCGAACGGGGTCTGTCTGTGTGTCTGTCGCTCTGTCTCTGCCTCTGTCTGTTTATCTCTCTGTCTGTCTCTGTCTCTGTCTCTCTCTCCCTCTCTCTCTCTCTCTCTCTCTCTCTCTCTCTCTCTCTCTCTCTCTCCTCCCCTCCTCCCTCTCTCTCCGACTTCGCTTTTTGGTCTGACAGTTCTACTCACTGCTTTCCCATTCCGCTCCCCCCTCCTGCCCCTCACGCCCCCCTTCCCTCCCCATCCCTCCATACACCAATCTATTTCGCTGACACAAATCATTCACGCTCCAGTGTGGGTGGCAGAGTAACAGCAGGGCTGTCAGGAATTCCAGGGATGTATAGCCTGCAATGTGGCGGAAAATATGATGACGATATCATTTATTATGTCTAGCGCAGTCATTTTTATGAGAGAATGTGGATGTGGGTGTTTACAGTCAGATAGAGATGTGGGTGTTTACAGTCAGATAGAGATGTGGGTTTACAGTCAGATAGAGATGTGGTTTTACAGTCAGATAGAGATGTGGGTGTTTACAGTCAGATAGAGATGTGGGTTTTTAACAGTCAGATAGAGATGTGGGTTTTCACAGTCAGATAGAGATGTGGGTGTTTACAGTCAGATAGAGATGTGGGTGTTTACAGTCAGAGAGGGATGTGGGTGTTTACAGTCAGATAGAGATGTGGGTTTTCACAGTCAGATAGAGATGTGGGTGTTTACAGTCAGATAGAGATGTGGGTGTTTACAGTCAGATAGAGATGTGGGTGTTTACAGTCAGATAGAGATGTAGGTTTTACAGTCAGATAGAGATGTGGGTTTTACAGTCAGAGAGGGATGTGGGTTTTACAGTCAGATAGAGATGTAGGTTTTACAGTGGGATAGTTCTGATATGAGACAGGGGGGAGGGGGATCTTAGGTTTGAAATAAATATATATAGATAGACAGATAGATAGATAGAGAGATAGACAGATATAGATAGATAGACATATAGATAGATAGACAGGGAGAGAGGTGTGGGTTTTATAATCAGGTAGATAGATAGATAGATAGACAGACAGATAGATAAATAGTAAGATAGATAGATAGACAGCTAGATAGATAGATAGATAGATTGACATATAGATAGATAGATAGACAGACAGATAGATAGATAGAGATGTGGGTTTTGCAATCAGATAGACAGACAGATAGATAGATAGATGTGGGTTTTACAGTAAGAGAGGGATGTAGGTTTTACAGTCATGTATGATTAGGATTATCTATAAACTGGAATATAACTTAATGTAATGAGAACGCACACCAACACAGTGCTAGTACCATTAAGATTGGGGCACGTAGAAGATCCATAATAATTTTTAGCAGAAAAAAATCAAAGAGTGTCTTTTAAACTTTGGCCAAAAATGAAAACGCTTGGCTGATGATTTTTAGTGAACATAGTACATTTTTATTTATTTTATTTCATTTTATGCCACTTTTAAGTCACGGCAGATATCTTTGCGTGAAATTCGGGCTGCTCCCCGGGGAGAGCGTGTCGCCACAAGATCAGCGCCACCCAGAATCTACGTAGCATAGAACTGCTTTCATTATAGGTTAGGGTAAGACACACAACATATGGACCAATTGTGCTGGCAGGAACGGATGACAACGTTTAAAAACCCAAACCCCTGCATATAAAGGGACTAGATACAAAAAAGAGAAGCACCTGAGTGCTGACTGCATTGTTCTCTAAATAAAATGATATAGAACCAATATTTCTGTCACTGTGTCTGCCTGTTTGTCTGTCTGTTTGTCTCTTTGTCTGTCCGTCAGTCTGTCTCATAGTCTAGCTCTTACTCTGTCCTCTGTAACAGCACCCTCCTACCTCTGTGAATGTCTTCACCTGTACGTACACTCCTTCTCGTTCCCTCCGCTCTACCCTGGGCTTACGAATACCTCGATTCAACCAATCCACTGTTGGCCGTCGCTCTTTCTCTATTTCTGGCCCATTAATCTGGTATGACCTCCTTCTCTCCCTTCGTGAAAAAGCCTACTTACGACAGCTTTAAATCCAGCCTCAAAACATACCTATTTCGAACCTAAGATCTTCCCCTCCTGTTTCATCTCATAATTATCTGTCCCTGCCTTTAACAGCCAAACTTCCATCACCCTGCTGAAGTGTACAACCTGTGTGTGTGTGTGTGTGTGTGTGTGTGTGTGAATTTGTTAGAATATTGTTAATCATTGTTGGTTGCATGTGTAGGAGCGGATTGAATGCAAGCGCTCTGATTTGTAAGTGCAAGATATAGCGCTATATAAATTCCAATTCTTCTTCTTCTTCTTCTTTCTCTCTGTCACCTCCGGCACACCAATCTCTTTTATTAACACAAATAATTTACGATCCAGTATTTTTGGCGGGGTGACAGCAACACTTGGTCGACCTACCAGAGACAATGGTATTGCAGTGGAAAATAGGACGACGGAAGCGTGTAGAGCAGTCCAACACTATCACAACCTACACAACGAAGGTGGGCTTGCAAATGCAGGCCATGTACTGTTATCTGGAAAAAAATAGAACATAACAGAAGCGTTTTTCGCAGTCTAACAGTATGATAATATCAAAATTAAACGTGGATTTGCAGATGGATGTAAGTTGATGATTATCTGAAATATGGAAGTAAGAAAAGTGTTCATTTCAGTCTAACAACATAATAATCTAAAAGAAATGAAAGTGGATTTGCAAATGTATGGATCTGCGTCAAATTCATTTCCAACACCCTACCTAAACGTGTTATGCGCGCACGCGCGTGCGTGTGAGTGTGTACGTGCGTGTGTGTGTGTGTGTGTGAGAGTGCATAAATTTGGTAAGATTGTGTCACTTCCCTGAACAGTCAGTGATTCAAGTTATGTAGGAACAACCTAGTGGTGTGTGCTAAATATAACAATGGACTTATCATTTCCAAGAACATGGTCATAGATATTTTACTGTGCACCCCACCGCATAGTCTAGTGGGTCGATATAGCCTAGTGGTTAGAACATTGCGCTCGCAATCTGACAACCCGGGTTCGATTCCCGTTCAAAGGGATATTTTCCCCTGGAGTTAACATCAGTGCACAATCCATTCTCCCCAAAAGTCCTTCGGATAAGACTATAAACCGAGGCCCCGTGTGCGAACGCACGCACAACATCTTGTGCACATGTTAAATCCTGTCCCGCTTTTCGTAAAAGTAGGCCATTGTGTGCCAGTGGGAACAGATGACAGAATTCACAAAAATCGCATACACACGGGAACTGGATGTAAAAAAGCACAAAAGTGCTTATTCCATTATCCTCGATATAAAAGAATAAAATAAAATAAATAGTAAAACTTTTGAAATGCAGAGAAATATGTCTTGAACTGAGTGATCTGTACATTTTCAGCGAATAAAGATACAGCCTTCCCACCGGCCTTTTTGGTAAGACAGAAAAATATGGGTCTTGCTTTGAGTGATGGATACAATATAATGTTGAGCAAGTAAAGATACAGCTACGCCCATCCCCTATTTTTCTACACCCCCAAAAACCGATCTCTTTTCAAGATTTGTGAGAACAACATCAATAAGCAGAAATTGTAGGGTATCTCGCTGTCATGTTGATTATATGTTTCAGTCATAACAAACAGGTTTTTGCTGTAGAATCCTGGATGGTTTTCGTAGCGAGGATACGTCCCCAAAGATGAATAATCATGCTTTATTTCTTTTTTCTTGTCTGTGTGTTTGTATGGATAGGTGGCTGATTTATTTTAATATTTTCTTTTGTGGTTTACATAATAATAATGACAGGTTTTTTTTATTGATAAGTTTTATTTCGACGATAGTGAATAAGCACTCGTGTGCATTTTTTTTATACATCCAGTTCCTGGGTTCATGCAGTTATGTAAATTCTGTCATCCGTTCCCACCGGGCAAACAATAGTTCGTGCATATATGCAAGTGTGTGTGTATACATTTGAATTTGTAAAAAAAACCAAAACCCACCCCAAACCCTATTAATTGTAACTGGCTGCATGTGAATGTGTAGGATGAATGAAAGCGCTTTGATTTGTTCTTTTTTTGCAAGATATAGCGCTGTATAAATTCCATGTCTTCTTCTTCTTCTTCTCATCATCATCATCATCATCATCATCATCATCATCATCCAAAAGGCGGAACAGGTTTTAAACGTGTGTGCAAATGTTCTGCCTGCATTCGCATACGTTACCCCAGTTTATATATAGTCTTAACACACAGGACTGTCAGGGCAGTGGAGGCGGCACTGATGTTAACTCCAGGGGAAAAATGCCATTGAACGGGCAGTGTCTCGGTGGTGGCTCGAACCCGGGCCGTCAGAATGGAAGCGCAACACTCTAACCACCAGGCCCTCCCAAATTGTTGCCAGATGTTGTTGTTGTTAACATTGTGTCAAAAGCGTAAGAAGGAGGGGTGGCGGGATGGTTAAGACGTTCGCCTGCCAACAAATCAACCATTAAAAAAAAATTATTCTTTTAAATCGAGGATAATGGAACCGTGACGTTCTGAGTTCGATTCCCAGCCTTTCCCCCTGTCTTCTCAGTTTGATCCCCCCCTCCCCCCCCAAAAAAAAACAACAAAACAAAACAAA
Source organism: Rapana venosa (assembly GCA_028751875.1). Taxonomy (NCBI): domain Eukaryota; kingdom Metazoa; phylum Mollusca; class Gastropoda; order Neogastropoda; family Muricidae; genus Rapana; species Rapana venosa. The sequence goes on along the minus strand of CM054161.1, from coordinate 16,491,674 downwards.
CAAAAAACAAAAAAAATCAAACTGAATGTCGAAGTCTTTCAGATGAGAATATAAACCCAGGTTCCATGTGTTGAACGCACGCAGAACATCTTGCGCACACGTTAAAAACCCGTTCCGCCTTTTGGAAGAGTAGGCCATTGTGTATGGGTAGGAACGAATGAGAGAAAAAGCCCAACAGCCTGCACACAGGTGTCGTGTTTAGACACTGACTCTGAAGTTGAAATGCGGCTACCTGTATGGTGAGGGGAAAAAACAATCGCATGAAAGCGCAAAAATCTCACCATTCACCGTTCAAGGGGATATTTTCCCCTGGAGTTAACATCAGTGCAGACTCCACTCTCCCCAAAAGTCCTCCGGATGAGACTATATAAACCGAGGCCCCGTGTGCGAACCCACGCAGAACATCTTGCCGCGCACGTTAAAATCCTGTTCCGCTTTTCGTAAGAGTAGGCCATTGTGTGCCGGTTGGAACAGATGACAGAATTTACAAAACCGCATACACACGGGGACTGGATGTAAAAAAGCACATAAGAGCTTATTTCATTATCCTCGAAATAAAAGAATAAAAAAAGAAAGGGGGAGGCAGGGTAATGGAAGAAAAGATGGATTTTTTTTAGAACCCTGTGACCTCGTTTCCGGTTCATTACGGCCACAAACCACCTTTAATTGTTGCCACTTTTCCTTCTATTTTCCTATAGCACTCTAACATTCATACCGCACGTACCAAGGCATCCACGGAAATAAAATAAAAAAAACCCAAACATTTTTGTGAAAGATTAATCCCCTAACTAAAAAAAAAAGAGGTTAATTTGAACGAATTGGGTTTGAACGTTTTTGAAATTTTCAGCAAACATTGTAGCCCTCTCCCCCTCCCCTTCAGTCCTTTGTCGTCTGCTAGCTTCCTTACTGCAATATGCATGCGCGGGGTCAACACTGCAGGAACACAAGCAATCCTCATTTGATGATCATTTCTAACTTTCTCGTGACTACCTGGTATTGCTCTGTGTCCTCAATCCCCAAAACAAATACACCGTACATTTTCTTGTTTATTCTTTTTACAAGATCTGTGTGAAAATCATCAACAATGTTGCTGACTAGCCCACTCTTAGAAGACACTCCTTGACCCGAAAGCTAAAGTTGGAGTGTGGCTTACTGCTGCTGTTTGAGAAGACAGGGGTGAGGGGTGGGGCGGGAGTGAAGGGGAGGGTGCGGGCGGCTGTGGTGGGGGTGGGGGAGGGGGGAGGGGGCTGTGAGAGTGGAATAGGATACGGAGAAATTAGAGCAGTGGGGCAGCAGGTTAAAAACTTAATATTTACACAGAGAGAGAGAGAGAGAGAGAGAGAGAGAGAGAGATGGGGGGGGGGGATCTATATTATGTGTGTGTGTGTGTGTGTGTGTGTGTTGTGTGTGTGCGCGCGCCCGCAGTGTGTGTCTGTGTCTGTGTGCTCGTACGTGGGTGTTTGTATTTGTGACTTAATGCGTGCGTGTGTGCGTGCATGCGCGCGTGAGAGAGAGAGAAACAGACAAAGTATATGAATCGAATGTGTGTGTCTGTGTGCCTGCACGTCTGTGTCTTTTTCAATGTCTGAGTGTGTGCATTACCTTGTAATATAAGTGATCTTGAAGAAATTTGTCAAAAAACAATATTGAGATAACAACAAAAATCCCAGCTCTAGTGAACGTTACCTTTAATTGAATATGCCATTTGCAGCAGATAAGATTTTATGTAGAAAGGAAAGTTTTCCAAAAACGAATAAAAACGTTTCTGAATATGTGCACACACTTTTAAAAATATCTGCTGAAAAAAATAACAAAATCTGGCTGGTTTTTAACTGTTAAAAAATACGAAGAAAGGTACACAAAACTATCTTTTCTTAGAAATGAGAAAACTATAAAACAAGAACAAATATGTATTCAAAACTGCTTTTATATGTACAGAACATTGTAAAACAAAGAAAATAAGAAAAGGAATACAAATTTGTTTGTAAGGTACAGACAACTGTAAAAAATGTAAACAAAAAGGTACACAAATGTTGTTGTGAAGTACAAAAAATGTTAAAAAATATACAAAATTATTTTTTTAAATCTACAGTACAAAATTAGAAATTGAAAAAAAAAGAAAAACAACAGAAAATGGTATACACAAATTTTTCTCTTTAAAGATCAGAAAACTGTACAAAAAGAAAAGTGAAAAAAAGGGCCAACGAAGCTTTTTCCAATCTTAATGCCACAATTTTCCAGATTTTTTCTCCTAGGTAAGAAGTTTACAGCATGTGTTTCCCATTGAGAGTTTGATCCGGGTGAAGAAGCAGGGGGGATAAGCACTCAGCGGGTGGCTTCCCTTTACCTAACGCTGTTATCACCTTGTCTAATGAGTTGGCAATGAGCTGCTGAGGAGACAGGCCTCAACACAACATCAATACCAACTTGCTTTTGATGGGAGGGATTGCTTGCTTTAGTGATGATATGAGTACTGTGTGTGTGTGTGTGGCGGGGGGGAGGGGGGGGGGGCGGAGGTAGGGGGGGGGGGGCTGTTGTGGAGGGGTGGGTGGGTGTGGGTGGGGTGGGGCCGGTGTGTGAGAGAGAGGAGAGGGTGTTCTCTGTGTGTGTGCGTGTGTAAGATTGCTATATTGACTTCAGAGCGTTCCCTCTTATCATATCTCTCCTTCTCTATCTTTTCTTCTGTCTGTCTGTCTGTCTGTGTGTCTGCCTGTCTGTCTCTCCATCTCTGTCTCTACATACACACACAAAAAACACACACCAACGCACACT
>CM054161.1:16478902-16481402 GCA_028751875.1 Rapana venosa | reverse complement strand
AGATAAAAAAATAGGAAAGTGAACCTCCCCAGGAGACAGGCAAAGGGTTCTGAACTACTGGCATCACCAGTCCAGTCACCCAGACCCAGACACTGCAGTGGTCATAAAAACACACAGTGCAGTGGTAGGCCAGGAATCTGTGTGTGTGACTTCCAAGTAGCGACCATAGCAAAGCAGTGTGAGCCAGCTTTGGTCTTTATAACCTCAACTTTCTTTATACTGCTTTAAGAACTATTATCCTTTTTGTATCTGTCTCTCTGTTTCTGTCTGTCTGTTTCCCTGTCTGTCTGTCTCTGTCTGTCTCTCTGTCTCTGTCTGTCTGCCTCTTTTTTTTTGTCTCTCTCTTTCTGCAAATGTGTCTGTCTCTCTGATTCTCTGTCTGCTTCTGTCTGTCTGTGTTTCTGTGTCTGCCTGTCTCTGTCTGTCTGTCTGTCTGTCTCTTACCCTACCACACACACACACACACACACACACACACACACACACACACACACACACACACACACACACACACACACACACACACACACACACACACACACACAGAAACGGAGAGAGAGAGACAGTCAAAAGAGACAGACAGATTTGCAGAAAGAGAGAGGCAAGAAAAGAGAGAGACAGAGAAACAGAGAAACAGAGAAACAGAGAGAGAGAGAGAGAGAGAGAGAGAGAGAGAGAGAGAGAGAGGGACAGAGAGACAGCTAAAGACAAACAGACAGACAGACAAACGGAGAGACAGATAAAGACAGAAACAATCATAAATGGTAAAGTAGTGGAAAGAAAGTTGAGGTTATAAAAACCAATGCTGGCTCAACACGGCCTTGCTATGGTCGTTATTTCCAAGTGACACACACAGATTCCTGGCCTACCACTGCACTGTGTGTTTTTATGACCACTGCAGTGTGTGGGTCTGGGTGACTGGACTGGTGATGCCAGTAGTTCAGAACCCTTTGCTTGTCTCCTGGGAGTCTTCACCTTCCTGTTTTTATTTTTCACTCTGGAAGTATAACCCTTTCCCTTACTGCCCTTCCCTCTCCCCTGTACATATGCACACACACATGCACGAACATGTACACGCACACATACGCATGCATACATGCATGCTTGCAGGCACACAAACAAATGTGCGTGTGCACGCACACCCACACACATGCACGTACACATACATGTACACATTCACACACACAGTCACACACACACATTCTTGCTCACCCCTCCACCCCCCACACCCCCACAATAAACACACACACACAGAAATACACACACATATACACACAAACACACACACACACACACACACACACACACACACACACACACACACACACACACACACACACACACACACACACACACACACACACACACACACACACACACACACTCTCTCTCTCTCTCTCTCTCTCTCTCTCTCTCTCCTCTCTCTCTCTCTTTCTCTCTCTCTCTCTCTGAGATACTTCTGTTTTAAAGTCAATCACAAAGTCTGATTGAGAGAAAACGCCAAACTCATATACATCAAGGGCTGTTGATACTTACTAACAAACAAACAAGCTTTCCTCAACCAAAATGACAACTCTATTTCTTCTGTATACATTTTGCACAGCAATAAAAAACATAAAATGACAGTAAGCTAATGTAATGCTCAAACATTACCAGATGGTGATGATGCTTTAAATCCCTTCAGAGAGACACACTGACAGAATAATGAGGAGTTGATATAATGTAGCATGGAGCGTTGGTGCTTAGGAAAACAGTCAACAAGCTTTCCTGAAGTCTGTGATGTTGTTACCACTTCTTTCCCTGCTACATGTAGGAGAGGGAGGGGTGGAGCAGGGGGGGGGGGGGGGGGGAGGGGGTGGTGGAAAGTGGGGCAATGGGATGGGGATGCAGACAGAACGCTGTTAAGAGTCTGAGAGACTAGTGGGACATAGGGGATAGGAAACTACAGGGTGCAGCAGTAATGCAATCTGCAGCTATCTCTCTGTCTGTCTGTCTGTCTGTCTCTCTCTGTCTCTGTCTGTCTTTCTGTCTGTATCTCTCTCTATCTCTGTTGCTGTCTCTGTCTCTATCTGTCTGTCTGACTCTCTCTCTCTGTGTCTCTGTCCTCTTTTCTTTTTAAAGACAAAAAGCTAGAACTTTCATGGAATTATGAGTCGCTGCATATATGTTTTATCTCATACAGAGAGGGAGGGAGACAGGGACACACACACACACATACATACACGCACACACACGCACACACACAGATACTTAGAGAAAGATTTATCTCATTTATTTTTTATCTATTTTTTAAAATTTTATTCTTTTATTTCGAGGATAATGGAATAAGCACTCATATGCTTTTTTTTCATCCAGTCCCCGGGTGCATGCAGTTTTGTAAATTTTGTCATGCGTTTCCTTCGGCATACAATGTCCTACTCTTCTTAAAAAGCGGAACGGGTTTTAACATGTGCCCAAGATGTTCTGCGAGAGACAGAGACAGAGAGAGAGAGAGACAGGG
>CM054161.1:16466402-16473902 GCA_028751875.1 Rapana venosa | reverse complement strand
GACATCAGAGAATTATTGGGTAAGTGCCATGCTACAATGGAGAATGAAAGTGCTGTTGAAGAGTAGAAAGAGTTGAAACAGGCTCACACATACATGAGTTTTTGCAAGGTGCAGTCAGGTATGCAGACACACACACGCATGCACGAACGCATGCACACACATGCACACACCCACACATATACATACACACACATACTCACACTCGCATGCACGCATGCGAGCGCGCACGCACACACACACACACACACACACACACACACACACACACACACACACACACACACACACACACGTGTGTGTGTGTATGCAGGATGGGTGCTCACTAAAATATGGATGCATACAGAAAAAAGCAGAGAGAGAGCCAGAGAAAGAGAGAGGGAGAGAAACAAAGAGAGATAATACTGCTTTACAACCTTAAACAGACACAGTCACACTGTAAACAGGGAGTGGAGTTGCAGACCATGGCTTAGTGCTGCCCTTACCTTGGTGCACTGAACTAAAACATCACAGCTAGTTCCTCCCTTTACCTCTTAAGGACTAATTCACTGTCTGGGTCACACAGACATCATTTCTTGTTATGCCTATGCTTTACCTCTCTGCTTTCCCCCACTTGTTTCCTAGTGCCTGTGTCTTCCTATCTTTCCTATCCACACAACAATCCCACCCTTCCTTCACCCTCTCCCCTCCCTGTCCAGTGTCCCACTTTCTGTTCCCTCAAGTGCAGCTGTCTATGTTGTGTACACAGCTCATTGCTGCTCTAGCATTGGGGGAAGGGGCGATTGTGGAAGGCATATCATGGATGACCTGTTATGCAGGGGAAAATGAAAAGATATGATTTTATGGCTGTCCAGTGCTTCCACTTATTTGAAAAGTTGTACATGATTTGCACTGTCATATAATCAATAGATTTATTCAGAAATGTTTTATTTGAAAAGCACCATAACAAAAGCATACAGTAGATCACTTTGAGCAACAAGTTAAGAGCTTATATTGTGATCAGTCTAATGAAAACAGTTTTAACAAATGAAAGCAAAGACAGCAGTTTATGAAAAAAATGGAGAAAAACCCCAAGAAATCTTCAGTGACTCAAACAAAAAAAAGAGTACAAAATGTGGCAAATGAGAAGAATGTGAAGATGTATGTATTTGTGCTGCTGCAGAAACAAAAACATTAATCTGAAAATATGGTTAAACATTGCCAAATGATGACGTTTTAAATTCCACCAGAGAGATGGAAAGTTGAGGGAGTAATGACAACCTGATGTGTAGCAAAAACTGTTATCCCTGAGGTAAAGGTAAACACGTTTTCTGTGATAGCTCTAATTCTCCTGTATGCTTTGGTGCAGCAATACAAATGACAGTCAGCTGACATGATGAAGTCTTGCAAGCCAGATGATGATGCTTTACACCCCTTCAGAGAGACAGAATGACACAATGACGAGCTGATATAATGTAGTATGGAGTGTTGGTTCTTAGGGAAATAGTCAACAAGCTTGCCTGGAGTTTGTGATGTTGTTACCACTTCTTTCATTGCTGCATGTGTGAGGGGGAAAACTGGAAAATGTGGAAAAGGAAGAATGATGTTAGAGTCTGAGATGGCTTTGACGTGGTGGAGGGGGAGGGAGAGGGATCTGCATTGCGGCCTGGTAATTCAATGCAGCAGCTCTGTCCTTCTTCTTCCTGAGATTCACCTAAGCAGGACTGTCAGGAGGAATTATATGCTGCTATGTACATTTTTGGGGCAGAGAGAGGGAGAGGAAGAGAGGGAGAGTGGCTGTGTGTGTAATATAAAAAGTACATGTGTTTTTACATACAGCCCTGAGAGAGAGACACAGAGAGAGAGAGGACAGAGAGAGATAGACAGAGAGACAGAGAGAGAGACAGAGAGAGACAGAGAAAGAGACAGAAGTCAACTCTTACTCAAACTTGAACTGTTTAATGAGAGTAACTGGATAAGCTCAGGGCTTTTTCACACCATGGTCTAAAAAAGGTCATTTGCAAACAGTAATAGTCAACAGAGAAAGAAAGAAAGAAAGAAAGAGAAGAAAGAGAGAGAGAGAGAGAGAGAGAGAGGAGAGAGAGAGAGGAGGAGAGAGAGAGAGAGAGAGACAGACAGACAGAGAGACAGACAGAAGGACAGACAGGCAAACAGAGATAGAGAGACAGAAAGAGGGGGATATTCAGACCATGGCTTATTGCTGCCCTTACCTTGGTGCACTGAACTTAAACTTCACAGCTAGTTCCTCCCTTTACCTCTTAAGGACTAATTCACTGTCTGGGTCACACAGACCTCATTTCTTGTTATGCCTACACTTCACACCTCTCTGCTTTCCCCGACTTGTTTCCTAGTGCCTGTGTCTTCCTATCTTTCCTATACACTCAAGAAGCCAACCCTTCCTTCACCCTCTCCCTCCCTGTCCAGTGTCCCACTTTCTGTTCCCTCAAGTGCAGCTGTCTATTTGTGTACACAACTCATCGCTGCTCTAGCATTGGGGGAAGGGGCATTGTGGAAGGCATACATGGATGACCTGTTATACAGGGGAAAATGAAAGACTATGATTTTATGGCTGTCCAGTGCTTCCACTTGTTTGAAAAGTTGTACATGATTTGCACTGTCATATAATTAATAGATTTATTCAGACATGGTTTTTATCGAAAAGTATCATAACAAAATCATATGGTAGATCACTTTGAGGAACAACAAGTTTAGAGCCTATGTCCTGATCAGTCTAATAGAAACATTTTAATGAATGAAAGCAACTTATTATTTATCAATTTATGCCACTTTAAGTCATGGCAGATTTTTCTGTGTGAAATTTGGGCTGCTGTCCTCAGAGAGAGCATGTTGCCACAAGAGCAGCACCACCCATGTCTTTTTTGTTTCTTTTCCTGTCTTCAACTGTATTTGTTTCCCTATCAGAGTGACTTTTTCTACATAATTTTGCCAGGGACAAATCTCTTTTTACCATGGGTTCTTTTGTGTATGCTAAATAGTTATGTGTAACACATGGAACCTTGGTTTATTGCCTCATCTGAAAGACTAGCACCTAGACTGCCAGTCATGGTCTAATGGGAGGGGGAAAAGTTTTGAACCCAAATAAGGATCAAGCCATCCCACTCTTTTGACCCAGATTTTTCATTTTCTAGGCAGGTGTGTTATCTGTAGACCACTGATCCACTGACACCAATGACAGCAGTTTATGAAAATATGACATATGAAAAGAAACCAATCCAAAATAAGTTCACAATTATTATCAGTCATTGATATTATTGCAATCAGAGTGGCATATTGAAGGAAGGTGGCAGGATGGTTAAGACGGTTGCCTGCCAACAAGTAAACCATGAGGTTCTGGGTTCAAATCCTAGCCTCGCCCTTTCTTCCCAGTTTGACAAAAAAATCAAACTGAATGTCAAAGCCTTCGGATGAGACTATAAACCTAGGCCCCGTGTGCGAACGCATGCAGGACATCTTGTGCACATGTTAAATCCTGTTCCGCTGTTCAAAAGAGTAGGCTATTGTGTGCCGGTGGGAACAGATGACAAAATTTAGAAAAAAAACCACATACGCATGCATAAATTTAAAAAAAATAAACTAAAAAGTCATCAGAGCGCTTTGATTTGTTGCTTTACAAGATTCAGCACTATATAAATTCCATACATTATTATTATTATTATTATTATTATTATTATTATTATTATTATTATTATATTGAAATGAAAATAATCACACAGCTGCACAAACAGTTAAATTAATTAAATGTATTATATGACAGCAAAACTGTAAATAAATGAACACATGATCAACACAATTGCACAACAAATAATCGTGCCAAATAAAACATCAACCTAAAACAATCAGTAATCTTCAGAGACAAAAAGCTCACAAAAAAGAAAAAGAAAAACCTGACAAATGAGAAGAAAATGAAGATGTATGTATTTGTGCTGCTGCAATAACAAAGACATAAATCTGAAAATATGGTTAAACATTGCCAGATGATGACGTTTTAAATTCCATGAGAGACAGAATAATGAGGGAGTAATGACAACCTGAAGTCGTGGCAAAGACGTTATTTCTGAGGTAAAGGTAAACATGGTTTCTGGAATAGCTCTATTTCTCCTGTGTGCTTTGGTGCAGCAATAAAAATTACAGACAGCTGACATGATGAAGGGTTGCAAGCCAGATAATGATGCTTTACATCCCTTCAAAGAGACAGAATGACAGAATAATGACGAACTGATATAATGTAGCATGGAGTGTTGGTGCTAAGGAAAACAGTCAACAAGTTTTCTTGGAGTCTGTGATGTTGTTACCACTTCTTTTTCTGCTGCATGTGTGAGGGCAAAACTGAAAATGGGGAAAAGGGAGAATGATGTTATAGTCTGAGATGACTTGGGTATAGAGGGTGGGGGTGGGGGAGAGGGAAGTACATTTGTCATGTAATAATTCAATGTTTAACACTGTCCTGTTTCTTCTAGAGATTTGCCAAAGCAGGACTGTCAGGAGGAATTATATGCTGCAATGTTTTCCACCAATTGTTTCCTAGTGCCTGTGTCTTCCTATCTTCCTATCCACACAACAATCCCACCCTTCCTTCACCCTCTCCCCTCCCTGGTCAGTGTCCTACTTTCTGTTCCCTCAAGTGCAGCTGTCTATTTTGTGCACACAACTCATCGCTGCTCTAGCATTGGGGGAAGGGGCGATTGTGGAAGGCATATCATGGATGACTTGTTATACAGGGGGAAATGAAAAGATATGATTTTCTGGCTGTCCAGTGCTTCCACTTGTTTGAAAAGTTGTACATGATTTGTACTGTCATATAATCAATAGATTTATTCAGAAATGTTTTATTTGAAAAGCACCATAACAAAAGCATAACAGTAGATCACTTTGAGCAACAAGTTAAGAGCTTATATTGTGATCAGTCTATTGAAAACAGTTTTAACAAATGAAAGCAAAGACAGCAGTTTATGAAAAAATGGAGAAAAACCCCAAGAAATCTTCAGTGACCTCAAACAAAAAAAAGAGATACAAAACGTGGCAAATGAGAAGAATGTGAAGATGTATGTATTTGTGCTGCTGCAGAAACAAAAACATTAATCTGAAAATATGGTTAAACATTGCCAAATGATGACGTTTTAAATTCCACCAGAGAGATGGAAAGTTGAGGGAGTAATGACAACCTGAAGTGTAGCAAACACTGTTATCTGAGGTAAAGGTAAACACCTTTTCTGTGATAGCTCTATTTCTCCTGTATGCTTTGGTGCAGCAATAAAAATAACAGTCAGCTGACATGATGAAGAATTGCAAGCCAGATGATGATGCTTTACACCCCTTCAGAGAGACAGAATGACAGAATAATGACGAACTGATATAATGTAGTATGGAGTGTTGGTGCTTAGGGAAATAGTCAACAAGCTTTCTTGGAGTCTGTGATGTTGTTACCACTTCTTTCTGCTGCATGTGAGAGGGGGAAAACTAGAAATGAGGAAAGAGAAAGAATGATGTTCAGATGGCTTTGATGTGGTGGAGGGGGAGGGAGAGGGATCTGCATTGCGGCCTGGTAATTCAATGTAGCAGCACTGTCCTGCTTCTTCCTGAGATTCACCTAAGCAGGACTGTCAGGAGGAATTATATGCTGCTATGTCAAATTTTTGGGACAGAGAGAGAGAGAGGAAGAGAGAGTGAGTGAGTGAGTGGCTGTGTGTGTAGTATGAAAAGTATATGTCTTTCTTACATCGAGCCTGAGAGAGAGAGAGAGAGAGAGAGAGAGAGAGGAGGAGACAGAGACAGAGACAGAGACATAGAAGACAGAGCAGAGAAGATCAAACTCTACTCGAAAATTGAACTGTTTAATGAGAGTAACTGGATAAACTCAGGGCTTTTTCACACCATGGTCTAAAAAAAAAAAAAATCAGAGAAACAGTAAGAGATGAGATAGAGGACAGACAGAAAGACAGACACAACTAGACACAGCCAGACAGACAGGCAAACAGAGATATAGAACAGAAGAGGGGGGATACTACATTGCAACCTTGACTAAATAAAGTCACACTGTAAACAGGGAGGTGGACATGCAGACCATGGCTTAGTGCTGCCCTTACCTTGGTGCACTGAACTAAAACATCACAGCTAGTTCCTCCCTTTACCTCTTAAGGACTAACTCACTGTCTGGGTCACACAGACATCATTTCTTGTTATGCCTACACTTCACACCTCTCTGCTTTCCCCACTTGTTTCCTAGTGCCTGTGTCTTCCTATCTTTCCTATCCACTCAACAAGCCCACCCTTCCTTCACCCTCTCCCCTCCCTGTTCAGTGTCCCACTTTCTGTTCCCTCAAGTGCAGCTGTCTATTTTGTGTACACAACTCATTGCTGCTCTAGCATTGGGGGAAGGGGCGATTGTGGAAGGCATATCATGGATGACCTGTTATGCAGGAGGAAATGAAAAGATATGATTTTCTGGCTGTCCAGTGCTTCCACTTATTTGAAAAGTTGTACATGATTTGTACTGTCATAACATCACAAGATTTATTTTGGAATGTTTTTTGTAAAGTATCATAACAAAATAACACAGTACATATTTTGATGAACAAGTTTAGAGCTTATATTGTGATAAGTCTTATGGAAACAGTTTTATCAAACGAAAGCAAAGACAGAAGTTTATGAAAAACAGGAAAAATATCAGAAATCTTCAGTGACCAAATAAGTGGAAAAAAAGAGAAACAAAACCTGACAAATGAGAAGAATGTGAAGATGTATGTATTTGTGCTGCAGCTATAAGAAAGACATTAATCTGATAATGTGGTTACATATTGCCAAATGATGACGTTTTAAATTCCACCAGAGAGACAGATCGATGAGGGAGTAATGACAACCTGAAGTGTAGCAAACACTGTTATTCCTGAGGTAAAGGTAAACACTTTTTTTCTGTGATAGCTCTATTTCTCTGTATGCTTTGGTGCAGCAATAAAAATGACAGTCAGCTGACATGATGAAGCCTTGCAAGCCAGATGATGATGCTTTACACCCCTTCAGAGCGACAGAATGACACAATAATGACAAATTGATATGTAGCATGGAGTGTTGATGCTTAGGGAAACAGTCAACAAGCTTTCCTGGAGTCTGTGATGCTGTTACCACTTCTTTCCCTGCTGCATGTGTGAGGGGGAAAACTGAAAATGGGGAAAAGGGAGAATGATGATAGAGTCTGAGATGGCTTGGGAGGGAAGTACATTTACCGTGTAATAATTCAATGTGCAGCACTGTCCTGCTTCTTCCAGAGATTAAAAATCCCCCTTTTATATCAAGGATAAAGGAATAAGCACTTGTGTGCTTTTTTACATCCAGTCCCCGTATGCATGCGGTTTTGTAAATTCTGTCATCTGTTCCCACCGGCACACAATGGCCTACTCTTACGAAAAGTGGAACAGGATTAAATGTGTATGCAAGATGTTCTGTGTGCCTTCGCATACGGGACCTTGGTTTATGGTCTCATCTGAA
>CM054161.1:16455535-16463035 GCA_028751875.1 Rapana venosa | reverse complement strand
ACTCCCTTGAAATTACTTCGGATGAAAGTGTAAACTGGGTCCCGTATGCAAACTCACACAAGGCAACTTGTACATGTGTGTGTGTGTGTGTGTGTGTGTGTGTGTGTGTTTTATTTTATTTTTAAAATTTTTATTCTTTTATATCAAGGATAATGGAATAAGCACTTATGTGCTTTTTTACATCCAGTCCCAGTGCGTATGCGGTTTTGTAAATTTTGTCATCCGTTCCCACCGGCACACAATGGCCTACTCTTACGAAAAGCGGAACAGGATTTAACGTGTGCGCAAGATGTTCTGCATGCGTTCGAACACGGGGCCTCGGTTTATAGTCTCATCCGAAGGACTTTTGGGGAGAGTGGAGTCGGCACTGATGTTAACTCCAGGGGAAAATATCCCCTTCAACGGGATTCGAGCCCGGGTCATCAGATTGCGAACGCAATGTTCTAACCACTAGGCTATCCCGTCCGTGTGTGTGTGTGTGTGTGTGTGTGTGTGTGTGTGTGTGTGTGTGTGTGTGTGTTCTGCTTTTTGAAAGAGTAAGCTATTGTGTGCGAGCAGGAACGGATTTTAAAAAAAAGTAATAAAACTGGGACGCACAGGGAACTAGAAAAATTTGACATCATAAAGATATTTTTGCAAGTCTAGTGTTTGCATTTGGAGACTGTTAGTAAAGGTAAACAAGTATTTACAGAACGGAGACCAACCACATAAGGTAGGTACGACTCTAACCCTGAGTCTCTTTTACCTGCCTCTGACCCAAAGTTGAACTTATCTTACCTTCTGTGGCGTGGCGATATTAAGAGATGCATGCCTACGCTATGAAAGCAAGATACGGATTTTCTGAACAATGCCTTTTAAGGCAAGACCGAGAAACAAGAAAAAAAAGGCAGACCACCAGCTTCTCTCATTGGCAACTAGAATCCATGAAGTCAGCAGGGCCAGCGAAGACCGGAACAATTGGAGAAGAAGGATCATGTCAGTGTCATTGGGTGCGGCGGCAAACGCTGTTCCTGGCGATGCCGACAGGTGAGATAGGTGAGATCCTGGAGTCTCTAAAGTATCATCCACACATCAGAGGTTGTCTCTAAAGCAGTATCTGTGTTCCTTGTGTCTACACCCTAATGTGCCTTTCTTATTGAAATGTCTCCTCATTTCCAATCGTTGCGTTCTTCATCTATTAAGAGCCCATTTTCTTTATCGTGGATGTCTAGCGCTGATAGAATGGAAGACATCAAAAAAATAAAGGTAATTCCATTTTGAGACTCCTTTTCCCTTATCACAGACGTCTGATTCTCTGATAAAGTAAATGGGGTCCTAGTAAAAATAAAGGATATGCCAGGATTGCTAGGCCAGACAATGCTAAGAGTGTTCGAGACTTTTTGTGAGAAAGTAGAACAGAACGAAAAGCAGCTATGAGGTTTTACCTGCGCCAAAGAACAGTTTTCTAACCATGCCAAAATATAATGAAATGCACTGGTGTGGTCTGATTGATGTAAAGTATATGCAGATCTAAAACTTTGGGGGTGGGGGGGGTATATATATTTCTGTGTTTGTGTGGGCGTGCATGCACCTGCACACGTAACTCACTCAAAAAACCTAAAATTGCCATTGAAAACATCCGCTATACCCCATAGCACACCTTTTACCTATTCTCCTAGCTACCCCTTATTTATACCTCTTAGATACCTCCTTCACCTATCTCCCTAGTGCCCTCTTTACCTATCCCTATTCCCTCTAGCTACTCCCTTTACCTAACACCTTAGGTACCCCCTTTACCTATCCCCTCTAGCTACTCACTTTACCTATCCCCTTTAGCTACTCCCTTTAATCTATCCCCCTAGGTAGCCCTCTTTACCTATCCCCCTTTACCTATCCCCTCTAGCTATCCCCCTTTTTCCTAGCTACTCCCTTTACCTATCCCCCTTTACCTACTCCACCCTTTAAATATCATCCAAGCTTTCTTACTCCCACTCCTTCCTTCCCCATCAACTGACCTATTCATAGCCACCCACCTGCTTTCTAACCTGTCCCCCAGCTCTAAATTGAAAAAAAATCCAACACAAAAAAACGGCACGAACGTGGGAAGATAGACCACACATCTCCTCCAAAATTCGGAGGGTTAGAAGTTAGGGCTGATCCCCGTAGAGATCACAATTTCCTAACTCACAGCTTAAGTTGTTGTGTTAATAGTTTTACAACATATCAATAAACAAACATTCCCAAATTTTAAAGGTGTTTTTCCATATATTTCTTCAGAAATCGAGAAAAAAAAAGCATTTTTATAAATCATTCAGTTTCACCCTGTCCTCGTTTTAGACTTGTCAACAGTACAGTCTACAATTTTATGTCAAAATTCCTGCTTCATTCCAATCACAATCAAACTATTATCTGGACGTTTCAACAATGTCAAACAGTAAAGAGGAATGTAACTTTATGAAATCCTAGGATGGGGAGGTAAAATTGTCATAAAATAGAATTAAAGTTTTATCAGGTACATAGAATGTGTCGAAAACGCTACAGTTGAACAACGTTCACACACAGCATAACTTGACACAGGTACAAATAACTTACACCATGAAGACAGCTGTCACTGGCCAAATGTGTTGTTGGGGAGATAGGATAGGTAATGGGGGAACTAATGGGGATTGGTAAGTGGGGGATAGGTAACGGGGAAGCGGATTTGATATAATATTTAAAATGTATAAAGTGACAAGCCTGATACAACCTTTGTGATCGCCTTAGAAGAGGCTTTTGAGCCGCGAACCAGTGCCATATGACCTGGAAAAGAACATGAAATGGTGGAGAGCTGCTTGGATTCACACAATCCATACATTTTCATTATTGATCAGGCGAAAAATCATTCCAGCCTCTAAATCTCTGTCGATATGTCTATCTCTCTGCCTCTGTCTGTCTCCGTCCGTCTGTCTCTCTCGCAGTATGTGCACATAAACATAACGTGTCTAAATATCATATCACGTACTTGTGCGCTCCAATACGTTCGTGTGTGCATGGACATACGTTTGCATGTATGTGTCGAAAATATGTGCGTGCGCGTGCGTGCGTGAGTGTGTATGAGTGTGAGAGTGTGTGTGAGAGTGTGTTTATTTCTTTTTCTTTATTTTTTGTCCATCTCTCTGGAAGTAAATTCTTCTCACTGTTCGCCTACTTATGACCCTTTTTAATCATTCTGTCCCTGCCCTCAACAGCCAAAATTCCCATCACCCAACCAAAATGTATAACCTTCACGTGTGTGTGTGTGTATGTGTGTGTGTATGCGTGCGTGTGCTTTTGCGTACGTGTGTTTTTGCGTGTGTGCCTGCATGCGAGCGTACAAGCGTGCGTGTACGTGTGTGTGTTTGTGTGAAGTAATTTCAGTAAGAGTGCTAGTTTTGCAAAAGGCAAGTAAAATGCTTATGATCAAGCTACTAAAGTCATGTTTAGTTTGATAAAGACTGCACGACAAAACTAACTACCGATACATGTGACTTGATTTCTTCGACAAAATTTGGGGATATGAAAACCTGGTAATAATTGATAAGTTTCAGTTAAAAATTCAAACGTTTATTTTTCGTTTATAGCACACAACGTCAACTTCATTAGTGTATGGAGAGACGTGTAGATATCCCTTGTCTATTTTGATCTCTGTTCCAATGGTTCGTTTCTGGATGCAACTGCTTGACTTCCTCTCTGAAAAGCTGCCGTCAATTGTTTATCAGATGATGAAAGATTCATCTTTGATACAACACATTAAAGGCGAATTTGAATGTTTGTGGGAGATACAGTTTTGTTCAAGTATAGATTCTACCACTTCACATAACAAAGCGTTCTTAATAACTTTTTTTGTTAATGAATAGAGAGCTGAGATGTGTGATAATAGTAGATGCCTTTATCAAAAATAAAACAACTAGAAGATCGATTTTGGTATGAACAAATACAGAACTTGTCTGCCAGATGTACATATCTACGCTCTTATGAAATTTGGTTGCAGTTATCACTAGCTTAAATGCAATATGACTGTTTTAGGGGATCAATTACATTTTATCATGGAATGTCCCCACTTCAAACATTTACAAGCAGATTTTATTCCTCAGCATTTAAAACTTGAAAAGTTTTCCTGTCTGTCTCAAAATTCATAAGATTTGCAGTTATTTCTTGAAATTTGATTTATTATCTTTCACAAGTGTAGATTTTGTTTATCAAAGAAATTGGTATAAATTTAAATATGTCTTCAGCCTTTAATAATTACTGTTTGCTTATCATTTTTTGCAATGAACTCTTGCTTTTTACTATTATTTCTTGTTCTTTATAAATCCTACTGACCATGAAGGCCAAAGTAATATTGTCACCTTATTTAGTGTCAATAACTACAACAACTTTTTCTTCAAATTTGAGATTAGGACCTCGTAGTCCCTTCAAAACATCCAACACCTTCAATCTGAAAAACAATCACAGTAATTCTTTCATCCCATAAAGCCATGTCCTGCATCTAATAATAATAATAATAATAATAATTAAAAAAAAAAAAAAGAAGAAGAAGAAAAAGAAGAAGAAATTGAATTTATATAATGCTATATCTTGCAGAAACAAACCGCAGCACTTGCATTCGACACAACCAATAACAATTCACAGAGTTAACAAATTCAAATGCACACACACACACACACACACGCACACACCACACACACACACACACACACACACACACCACACACACACACACACACATACACACACACACACACACACCTATTACCAAGCCGCCTCCCCTCCCCCTTGCAACAAATTTGCCAGTGACAGCTGTCTTCATGGTGTAAGTTATTTGTACCTGTGTCAAGTTACGCTGTATATGAACGTTGCTCAACTGTAGCGTTTTTGACACATTCTATGTACGTGATAAAATTTTCATTCTATTTTATGGCAATTTTACCTCCCCTTCATAGGCTATCATAAAGTTACATTCTTCTCTACTGTTTAAAATTGCTCAGAAGTGTAGATAATAGTTTGTATGTGAAAGAGGTGAAGCAGGAATTTTGACGTAAAATTGTAGACTGTACTGTTGACAAGTCTAAAACAAGGACAGGGTGAAACTGAATGATTTAGAATAAAGCTTTTTTTTTCTCAATTTCTGAAGAAATATAGGAAAAAACACCCTTAAAATTTGGAATTGTTTGTTTATTGATATGCTGTAAAACTCTGAAGGCAACAAGATTAGCTGTGAGTTAGGAAATTGTGATCTCTATGGGGATCAACCCTAACTTGTAACCCTCCGAAGTTTGGAGGAGATGTGTGGTCTATCTTCCTACATTCTAACTGTTTTTTGTTTGCTTTTTGTGGGTTTTTTTTTTCAAATTTAGAGCTGGGGGATAGGTTACATAGAAATTGGGTGGGGGTGATGGGGGCAGTTTAGGGGTAAGGGGAGGGTAGCTAGGCGATTAGTAGGTGTTTGGGTAGCTAGGGGATTGGTAAGGGCGAGGTGTAGCTAGGAGATTGATAAGTTTGTGGGGGTGGGAGGTAGCTGGACTGGAAAAGGGGTAGCTAGTGGGATTGGTAGGGGTACTTGTAAAGGGGAGGGATTGGTAATGGGGGTGGGGAGTGCTAGGGGGATTGGGGAGGGGTACCAAGAGGATTGGTAATGGGGAGGAGTAGCTAGGGGGATTGGGGAGGGGGACTGGCAAGGGAGAGGGGTAGCTAGGGGACGGGTAAGGGGAGGGTAGATAGGGGTACTGGTGAGGGGGAGGGGTAGCTAGGGGTACTGGTAAGGGGTTAGGGTACCTAATGGGACTGGTAAGAGGGAGTAGTAGCTAGGGGGGACTGTTAAGGGGGAGGGTAGCTAGGGGTACTGTTAAGGGGAGGGTAGCTAGGGGACTGGTAAGGGGTTAGGGTACCTAATGGGACTGGTAAGAGGGAGTAGAAAGCTAGGGGGGACTGTTAAGGGGAGGGGTAGCTGGGGGGACTGGTAAGGGGGTTAGGGTACCTAGTGGGACGGTAAGGGGGGAGGAGTAGCTAGGGGGGACTAGTGAGGTGGAGGATAGCTGGGGGGAAGGGAAGGACTGTTAAGGGGGGGGGTAGCAAAGGGGACGGGGAAGGGGGTATCAGGGGGGTGGGGGGGGGGGGGGGAAGGGGTAGCTGGGGGATTGGTAAAGGGGGAAGCTAGGGGGACTGGTAAGGGAGAGGGGTAGCTAGGGGGTCTGGTAGGGAAAGTGTAGCTATGGATTGGTAAGGGGGGCGTAGCTCGGGGACTGGTGAGGGAACTAGGGGACTGGTAAGGGGGATGGGCACCTAGGGGAACTGGTAAGGGGGGAGGGTAGCTGGGGGAATAGGTGAGGGGGGGACTGGTAAGGGCGAGTGTACCTAAATAGGGGAGGGGTAGCTAGCGCAAACGTGTAGGCTTTTAAAGATAAAGACAGGAGATTGTTTGGTATCTAAATGGCTTCATGCATTACTACTGCATCTTTGTCTCTTTCCTCATTACATGCAGACTCCCTGTCTCTCTCTGTGTGAAACTTTCTGATTACATACAGCACGTGCTTTTCTTGGTCGCTTTCATTCTCTATGTGCATGCAGTTTTTTCCTTTATCAGTTACTGTTCTCTCACTCCTCCATGTGTTCCTTTTGGATAAAATGATTGACTCCATGCTTCATCCAGTTCTCTGTGTGTGCGTGCGTGCGTGTGTGTGTGTGTTGTGTGTGTGTTTGTGTGTGTATGTTTTCAATCAGCACCATGCAACTGCAATCCAATCTCTGTTTATACTGGTCTGTACATGGCTAGCTCTGCCTACTTACTCTCCATCTGTCCTTGTGCTTGTCTGTGTCTGCATATCTCTGTCTGTTTGTCTATCTCTCTGTCTCTGTTTCTGTCTGTCTGTCTATCTCGCTGTCTGTCCATAAATCTGTCTCTCTTTCTGTTTTTCTGTCTGTTGTTTGTCTCTGTCTCTCTCTCGGGTCTCTCTCTCTGTCTCTTCCTGTCTGTCTCTCTGTCTCTGTCCGTGTTTTTTCATGTCTCTCTCTTTGTCTGTCTGTCTCTGTCTGTCTGTCTTTCTGTCTGTCTGTCTGTCCGTTTGAGTGACTTTGTGTCTGTCTGTCTTTCTGTCTCTGTCTGTTTCTCTTGTTTACCTTCACCTTTCCTTTTTCTGTCATATTCATACATATTTAAAATCATAAACCATTACTTTCTTCATAGGGCAAGCACAGCACAGCACAGAAAGCACAACACAGCACAGCACAACACAGCACAACACAGCACAGCACAACAAAACGCATACCAACACAGCTCAGCAATGCACAAAGCAACACAGCCAGCCCCAAAACAAAAACACAGCACAACACAGCACAGCACAGCACAACACAGCATAGCATAACACAGCACAGCACAACGCATACCAACACAGTACAGCAAAGCACAAGGCAACACAGCACAGCACAGCACAGCACAGCACAACAGCACGGCACGGCATGGCACGGCACGGCACGGCACGGCACGGCACAGCATAGCACAACACT
>CM054161.1:16428035-16450535 GCA_028751875.1 Rapana venosa | reverse complement strand
AGACTCCTTTTCCCTTATCACAGACGTCCGATTCTCTGATAAAGTAAATGGAGTCCTAGCAAAAATAAAGGATATGCCCGTTGCTAGGGCAACATGCTAAGAGTGTTTGAGAGTTTTTTGAGAAGTAGAACAGAATGAAAGCAGCTATGAGGTTACCTGCGCCATACTTTTTGCCCTGTACTCTACGAAGAACAGTTTTAACCATGCCAAAAAAATGAATGCACACGAGATGTGGTTGAAGTTAAAGTATTGAGATTAAAATTTGGGGTTTTATATTTATATATTTTTGGGTTTTTTGGGCGTGCAGCACTCAAAAAAACACCCAAATTCATGAACTCCATCTTCCTATGCTGCCTTTACTATTCTACCTTCTTATTCTCTAGTCCCCTTTTACCTCACTCTACTACCTTTTTACCTCCCTACACCTTTACCTACCTTCCCCTCCTTACCTTTACCTATCCCTCTAGGACCCCCTTTACCTATCCCCTAGCTACCCCTTTACATCTTCCCTAGCTACCCCTTTACCTATTCCTGTACCCCTTTTACCTCTCAGGTACCTCCTTTACTATCCTTCTAGCTACCTCCTTTACTATTCCACTTTACCTTCCCCCATCCCCCTTTACCTACCCCTTTGGTACCCCCTTTACTTCCCCTCTAAGGACCCCCTTTATACCCCTTAGTACCCCCTTACCTAACCCTCTAGTACCCCCTTTACCTAACCCTAGGTAACCCCCTTTCTATCCCCTCTGGACCCCTTTACCTATCCCTCTAGTCACCCCCTTTACCTATCCCCTTGACCCCCTTTACTATCCCCTCTGTACCCCTGTACCTATCCCTTGTACCCCCATTTACCTTCCCTTAGGTACCCCCTTTACCTTCCCTCTAGGTACCCCCTTTACTATCCCTCTAGTCCCCCCTTTACCATCCCTTGCCCCTTTACCCTATACCCTCTATACTCTTTACCTACCCTTAGCTATCCCTTTACCATTCCCCTTTACTCCCTTTACCCTCTACTCTTTCCTTTACCTCTTCTTCCTTACCTTCTTCCCTTTCCCTTACCCTTACCCCTCTAGCTACCCCTTTACCTATACCCCCTATACCTCCTTTACCTTCTCCCCCTTTATATACCCCTTTACCCTAGCTACCCCCTTTACCTATACCCTTTACCCCTTAGCTACCCCTTTACCTATCCCCCTACGTACCCCTTTCCTACTTGCCTTCTCCCCCGTTGGGCCCCCTTTACCTTTTCTTTCTACCCCTTCTACAACCCCCTTAACCCTTATATCATCCATTTCTTACTCCCCCTCTTCCCATCAAACTATATTCACACTTCTTTCTACCGTCCCCCAGCTCTAAATTGAAAAAAAACACAAAAAAATCAGCGAATGGGAAGATTATCCACACTCCACAAAATTTGGAGGGTTAAGTTAGGGGATCCCGTAGAGATCACAATTTCACTTTCCTAATCTTTTCCTTATAATTACCTTCAAAACAATAACTTAAGTTTTTAATTAAATCCTTCCCAAATTAGAAAGCCTTATTTAATCATTAAACTTATTTTTAATTTCAAACAGTTTCATTCATTCAAATTCTGCTCATTCTAATAAAATTTACTGAATTGGAAAGCTTTTAACATAAAAAAAAATGATTTTAGAAAATAGAGATAAAATTCAAAAGTACAATTAAATTTTCATAAAGATGCTTCAACTACATTAAAAGTTATATACAGATAAATGGCACGGGAATATTTAACAGGAAGCAGGTCCATTTTTAAGGGGGGTGGAATTGGGATGGATTAAAATTAAGTAATATGAGAAACTAAAGTGTATACGCAAAGTCATAATGGAAATGCTTAATTGAAATTGTAAGTGGGGGATTGTAAATTTGGGAAAATTTTATATTTCAGTAAAATTATTGCTGTATTACTCTGTTATCGGTTGTCTTTCTCTTGTTTTAGCCTCTCTGGGCAACAGTCCTTTTGTCTGACAGAACTTTGTACTCGTGGTTTAACAATTTCTTTCATATGTCAGGCAAAAATCTTCAGGTCGTCTTGTTTGCATATGAATGTTCTGTCTCTGTCTGTTTCGTTTCTGTTTTTTTTTTCTTTATTCTTTCTTAATTACATAACATAATTTAAAAAATAAATTATGTCTTAATACTCTTACAAGCCAGTTCCTTTATTAAATTTCTTCTTGTGGTTGGGTGATGCCTTTTATTTCTTTTTTTTTTTGTATTTTCTGAGAGTAATTTTATAACTGCTATTACAAAATTTAATAATTAAGTTTAAAAAATTTTTCTTTTAATATTACTTTTAAACTATTGTCCTTTTTTCAACAAAATCCTCAACTCGAAAGTTAACTTGTTTTTGTGTTTGATGTTCGTGTGGTTAATTAGCATTGTAGATGAGTTTGAAAAGCTTGTAAATGCTAATGTAAAGACCCAAATGGTATTTAATGAATACTAGTAAAAAGTTTATTCATGTGCGATTTATTCAAAAATTTAAAATTTAAATAGATTATTGTAGTTTGGGATATTTTGTTAATAGATTAAGTTAAAAAGTTGTGTATGTAATGAGATACCCTTGTATTCAAGTTGTTTGGATTGTGCCTTGTTCCTATCTGAACTTTGCAATTTTGTAATAAAAGTTTACATGGACATTACATTAGAAATGTTGTTTATGTTGTGGAGGCTTTGTCAGTATATTTCCTTGATAATTTTTTTATGGATTTAGGATTTTAGTCGTATGAGGAATGAAAAGTAGTCGTGTTTTTAAAGGGGTGTCATTGGGGTCATGGTCATTGTTTTGGGGAAGATTTCCCCTAGAAGCAGTAAAGGATTTACTAGCGAGATGTGCGAAGTTCGAAGGAGGGGGTTATACTTCGACATGGGGTAGTAGCGATGAGTTTGGGGAATATCCTTGAAGGTGACGTGGTTAGATTCGGGAATGTTTCATGCAATATTTTAGGAAAAGAATTTAAGATTTAGTAGAAGATTATAAAAAATTAAACTATTAGAATGTTGGTATGAAATGTAACTGTCTAGATGTTTGTAGTTAGAAATTATGCAGTTTTCCCTTTTTTGGTGACGTTATAATTTCTGGAAGAAGATTGTTAAAATTTGAATTTTTAGGGAATTCATTTTAATGGAATATTTTCAGTCTTAAAGAGTTGTTTTAAATGTCAGTAATTTTGTAGCTAAAAGGGTTGTAAAAGTTTCTGTTTATAAAATCAAGATTTCGTTATTTTGAAATGATTTATGTTCACAATCTAGATTTTGTCTTTTAAGATTATGATATTTTGATTTTTGAGTTTATTTTGTTTGTTACATTTTGTGAACTCTTGCTTCATTTAGGAGTTGTTTGTTTATGTTTGTAAAACTATGTGTCCTGCAGTGTGTGTTAGGTGTGATGTCTGTGGGGTGGGTTTTGTGTGTGTGGTGTGGGGGAGTTGTGTTTCTTGTTTGTGCTTTTTTTCTTAGTATTCAATTTTGGTTATTGCTTCAATGTGTATTCGTTAATTGTTTGTCTCGCAAATGGAATTATTGTAATTTGAAGTTTGTGTTGGATTGGCTGCGTGGTGTTATTGTTGTGTTGTGTTGTGTTGTTTTTGCTCTCTTGTTGTCTTCTCTTATCTTTAAATCAATCCTTTATCATACCACCCTCTGTATCAGTCTGTCAATGTTATCCTTCCCACGCAACAAGCACTCTCCTGAAAAATGAACGGGTCAAAGTATGCGCAATGTCTGCAGCTTCGCACCTGGCCCCGGGGAGACCCCAACAGCGAGGAACGCACCTCCTCTCTCACCACCAACACACAACATAAAAATTACACCACCCACACAACACACACCACAAACAAAAACACTCACAAACATACACAACCCACCCAGGCGCCCACACGCACGACCAGCACAACACAGCACTGGGGGAGACACCACCCAAAATGCCTGACAGAAAAGCAGCAGACAAAGCACGACTCCCACGAACATACCCAATTACCCCACAAAATTTTTCTGGACACTTAACAAACGGGTAAATAAGTTTGTAGTTTTTTTTCCCTTTTGCAATAGGCAATAACACACCTTAACGGATTTTTTATTTATGTTTACATTACACCCCTAATTAAATTTATCTTTTATTCAACCCTTTCCATCATAGTTTTAGATGGAAATGGTTCACTTTCCATTTTCTGTTTCAATTACAACGAGGTGGTACTAAGATTAGATAGGCTTTTTTCGGGTTTGAGAAATATGGAACCCCATGGGAGGCTGTTGTAATGTTGAAAAAGTGTGAGGAAAAATTTCTTGGTAGGAAATGTGTTCTAGGGGAACAGGTAACTCAAGGGGGGGGGGTGTGGTGGTTGTCGTGTGGTGGTTTAATGGAAAGGGGGGATGGAAGAAAGGGTGGGTATGGGAGCTTAGGGGTGGAGGGGGGGGGGGGTGGTAAGGTTGTGTGGGTGCAGGGGAATGGTAAGGGCGAAGGTGTGCTAGGAGATAAGGGGGGAGGGGGAGGTAAGAGTTACTAGGGGTTGGTGTGGTTAGCTAGGGTTTGAGGTAACGGATGAGGGACGTGGATTGAAAGTTGATCTAAAGGGCTGGTAAATTAATGCTTGTTTTTAGGGTTGAAGGGTAAAGGGTTTTGGGACTTAATGGTGCTTGGTTGTCCTCGATGGTTCTTTCCTATGTTTTGATCTAGGTCTCTAGGTGCCCGGTGTAGGTTGGGGGGATAATTAAGCTTTAAAAAGATTTTTTTGTTCTAAATGGCTTCGTAACTATGCTCTTTTCTTTCTCATTTTAGCTTCTTTCTCTCTCTTGCTTCTGTTTTTTCACTGCTTTACCTTTCGCTTTCTATCTCTTGTCCTCTTTTTCCTTTCGTTTTTCTCTCTCTCTCTCTCTCCTTCTCTCTTCTCTTCTTTTCTTCTTCTTTTTTCCATTTGGAAAATGATCTCCTGTCATCTTCTTTGTTGTGTTGTTTTTTAACTTCACCATGCACTGCAATCTCTCTGTTTACCTCTGTAAATATTGTTCTCATTACTTATCGTCTTGTGTTTTTTGTCCTTCTTGTCTTTTTTTCTTCTTCTCTGTCTCGTTTTCTTATCTGTTTCTCTTCGTCGTCTGTCTTCCTTTCTCTTTCTTTGTTTCTTCTGCGTCCTTTCTCTCTGTTCTCTTTCTTCTTTTCTTCTGTTGCCTTTCTGTCAGACCTCCATTGAGCTACTTCAGCTGGACTTCTACTGGCTTGTCCAAAAATCTTAATGTTTACGAATGTATGTTGCTAATGGCTACTGCCTTCTTTAAAATATCGTTATCTATTTACTTCCAAAACTCATCTGCTCCTGCTATTCTGTTGCAATGTCTACTTATATCTTTCATGTCTCGTTCCCCGTCTGCTTCTCCCGTCTTGCCCTTTCCTCTAGCCACTCTATTTGTCTTATGTCGCACATGCTTGTTACGCACCCAATGTCTCAGGTAAATGGATAACCCATATCCTTTTTCCTTCCCCTTTCTGTATATCAACATCCGAAATCTGCTTCCAGCGGGAACACGGCACGACAGCCACCAACACCAAAACCAGCATACCAAACCCTCAAACCCCTATATCCCCACACCCAAAACCCCAGCAGCCTGCCCACTACCATTCCACACCCTTACCATCACCGCCCAAAAACCAAACGCACGTACCACACAGCAAAACCAAAAAAACAAAACAGCAAGCAAGTTAACAAGACCATGAGACCCAGTGAAGACACAGGCAAACACGGTGGAGACTGTTCCCCTTGCCCTACTTAAACTACCTGTTAGCTCGCACCACCGCCTTGATCCCTTACATCCTTTCTTTGCCTTTACCTTGCATTAATCCCTGACAACCCCTCACCCCCTAACTTCTTCCTCCCTACTCCCTCACCATTCCTCCCTCAATCCACCTCTTTCGGAGTGGCATTACGTTAAAACAAACGAACGGAAAAGGGGCAGGGAACATAAAGGAAATGTCTGTCAGAACCAATAGAAAACGGAACAAGTGTGAACTGGTGTGTGTTTGTTTTGTTGTGTGTTTGTTGTTTGTTGTCCAAATTCAAATGTCCTTGAGTCAAAGGGGAAGCTCCCATTTGGGCTGACTTGCGATTCTTTGGGCTTTTTTGAGTAAAATCAGTGTGCTTCTTCCCCCAATAGTCTTCTGATGAGATAAACCCGTGTTCACCACTCGATTCGCCCGTTAAATTCCGTTCGTTCTGGATCATTTTCTTGGGGAATTTACGATTCGAATCCTCACGGGGCTGGTTTATAAAGTCTTATGTTATTTCTTTTCTCATATATATTCATTTTTTAGCACTTAATTCTGGTTGTTTTATTACGTCCTGCCTCCTGCCGTCTTCTCTATCTTCTCTCTTTACTGTCTCCGTGATACTCTTCCATGGGTTTGGGTTTTTTGTTTTCCCTTTCTCTTCTTCTGGAAATTTTCCTGTCTCTTCTCCCTTTCGATTCAGTGTCTTTAAATTCTGTCCTTCCCTTCTCTCTCTTCTCTCTTTCTCTCTCTTTTTTCTTGTTTTTCTCTCTCTTTCAAATCTTTGGGTTGGCATCGTTCATCATTTTTCCCTTAAAGGCAGGGTTCAGATTTCTCTCAAATCTTTTCCTATTTTCCTCTTCTCTCTTTCTTCCTCGCACTTCCTAACCCCGTCCTCTCTCCGGTCTGCCCTAATTTGTCCTTTCCGAGTGCTATCTTGCTCCCTGTTCTTATTTTTTCTGTCTTCGCTATTTGTTCTCTTATCTCTCTTTTTTTTTCCCTTTTTTTGTGTTCCCTTCTCTGTTCTTTGTATTGTTTTGTTCGCTGGGGAAGGGATGTAGTGGTAGAAAGTTGGGATTGGTATGTGTGATTGTTTGGATTTTTGTGAGTTTAATTGTGGGTTCCTTATTTTAGTTTTGGGTGAGGTTAAATTTTTGGGTTTTTGCGAGCGTGAAAATGGCACAAATTAAAATTGTTCGTTTCGAAGGGCCCTTTTGGAAAGGTGAAGGGGGGGAAGATTACAAAATGAGATTGTCTGCAGGAACATGTTGGTTTGGTTGTTTTGCGCTGCAGGAGGCTGAAAATTTTCGTAATTTTGATTTTGTTTGTTGCTGTGTATGTGTACATGGTGTTGTTGTTGTGTGCGGGCGGGTGTATGTTTTTATGTGTGTGTGCGTTGTGTTATGTGTGGTTTTTTTTAGGTGGGGTCTGTTTTTGTTGGATGGGTGTTTTGATTTGTGTTGTAGTTGTTTGTTTATTCCTGTATTTGTATGTTTTTGCTTTTGTTGTTTTTTGTTATGTGTTTTTTTGGAAATGGATCCTGTACTGTCATAGGAAAAGGGTTTCGATGGAAGGTTGAAAGTTAAAAGAAGAGCAGAGAGGGTTTGGAAGCGGGAAAGTTGGCGTTTGGGGGGAAAGTTTGGGGGGTGTTTGTGTGTGGTGCCATAGCATGTGCTTATGATTAAGCTTGTGTATCTGAACCGGGTTTTGTTCTTCATGTAAGTCTTGACTTTTTTTTAACGATTTGTAGGGTTTTTTTTCCCGCTGGATTCCGGGGCTTCCTGTAGGTAAATGTTCTTCTATTCTTGTGTTGGTTGTCCTCCTTGTTTCTTTCTGTTTTGCCCTTTTTCTTTTCTTCCTTTACTCCATCTTGTCTGTTGTCTACCTCTTGTCCATCTCCCGCCCTTTTTTTTTTCGAATTTTCTCACTTCTAAATCATCCTCTACATTAGGGGTTAACACTGACACGCATTTCGCTCATTCCGCCCACTGTGTTGCCTCCAAAAAAAAAAAAAATTTTATTTTAAGCAAACCATCTATTACAATAACTTTGTCTTGGCCTCGTCTTTTTCTTTACATTACTGCAATTTCATATAACCATTTCTTCCTTTCTTTTTATCTTTGTTGTACGGGCCCAGGGTTCCCGTTTTGTCTGTCTCCTTGTCTTGTTCTGTCTGTCTTCTTCTTTTTTTCTTCTTTATTCTTCTTTTTTGTCTGTCATCTTGTCCGTCTGTCTGCTGTCTGTCTCTTCTATTCTTTTTTTGGCCTGTTCTATTTTGGGGGTTTTTAACCTTTTAATTTCATATCACTATTCATATCTATCCATCATTATTTCCCTACTACTTTCCCGTCCTGCAGTTTCTGTTTATCGTCATTTAAACCTTCCTTTATCTTCAAACTATCTTCTTTTATCTTCTTATTTTTTTACTTTTTTTGTTGTCTGCTGTTTTAAAATAACTATCTGCACAACAATTTTTTCAAATTTTTAAAATCTAATATTTTGTCATGTCTTTTTTTCTTGCGGGGTGCTGTTGTTTGCTTCTTTCCTCTACTCATAAAATATTATTAAAGAACTAAACTTTGTTTTCTGCCCTTTCCTTCTCTTCTGTCTTTTTGCCTTTGTGTTTTTGTAGGGGAAAATAACTGGTGTTAGAATGGATTCCGGTTCGACAAAACTGAGTCGCCCTTTTTCAAAAGATTTTCCCTAAGTATGCAAACCAACTCCCCCGAATTCCTCGGGAGAGTAAATAGGCCGTAGCAAGGCCAAAAGGAAGGCATATGTGTCTGCTGCCGTGTATGGTTGGTGTTTATTTAATTTTTGGGTGTCCTTTTGGAAAATTTCTTTGTCACAAAGTTTTTAAAAAAAAGCTACCCAAGGGAACTAAAAAATTGGGCCCATTATTTTAAGTCTTGGTGGTTAAAAAGGAAAAAAAATTTTCAAAAGACCCCCATAAGGGGAGAAATAAAGAAATTCAAAATGCCCCCAAATTAAATTTGGGTGGGTTTTTGGAGAGACGAAAAAGCAGTCGATTTTCTAAAAGCTTTTTTAAAACCGCCAAAAAGAAAAAAAGGGAAACCGTTTTATTGAAATACCCGGGGGTTTTTAAATAAAGTGGGGGGGGTGAAAAAAAAAAAAAGGGAAAAACAAATTTTTTGGGGGAAAAAGCTTTCCCAGTCCCTAAATTTTTTTTAAAACCAAAGGGTTTTTCCGCCCTTTTTTTCCTTTTCTATCCCCTGGCCCCCCTTTTTTTTTTTCCCTGTCCTTTCTTCTTCCTTTTAACCCAATTTTCTTTTTGGGGTTTTTTTACCTGTAATAAAACCTAAAAAAAAAAAAAAAACAACCCCCGTTTTTTTTTTTAAAAAATTATAAAATGGTTTTCCCTTTACCAAACCCCAAAAGGGGTTTTTTTTAAATAGACCCCTTTTAAAAAACCTTTTTTTCTTTTACTTCCCAAAAATTTTTTTCCATCCCAAAAAATTTAAACCTTGGGGTTATTTCCATTTAAAATTTTTAAAAAAAAAATTTTTTAATTTTTTTTTTTTCCCGGGTCCTCCCAAATTCCCCCCCCCCCATTAAAACCCCCTTCTATCTCCCTTTTCCCCTCCTTTTAAATCCCCAGGGCCCCGGTGTTTTAACCCCAATTTCCAACCCCCCCGGTTTTTTTATCCCCCCAGTCCCCCTTTCATACCCCACCCCCCCTTTTTATTCCCCTACCCCCCCACTTTTTTAAATTTTTTCCTTTTCCCCCGGACCCCACCCATCCCCCATATCCCTTTACCCCTTCCCCCGGTTTTCCCCCTTTCCACCCCCCCCTACCCCTTTTTCCATCCCTTTTTACCCCCTTTACCCATCCCCCATTTTTTTTTATCCCAAAAAACCCTTTTAAAAATTTTTCTCAATTTTCCCCCCTACTTTTACCCCCCTTTTAACCCCCTTTTTTTTTCCAAACCTTTCCCCCCCTTCCCCCATAACTGCATCATCCCCCCCTTTTTTTAGTATAAAAAAAAAAAAAAAAAAAACGACGAATGGGAAAAACCCAAAAAAAATTAGGGTTTAAATTGGGGATCCGTAAACCCCTTTTAAAATAAGAAAGGTTTTTTATTTTTAAAAAACAAAAAAACAAAATTAAATTTTTAAAATTTTTTTCCTTTTTTTTTAGAAATAAAAAAACCATTTTAAATCTTTCAGTTACCCGCCTCTTTTGCTTGTCCGTGTCTTTTAGTAAAAACCTTTTTTTCCCTACTAAAAAAATATTTTCTGGCGTTTAACTTTTTCAGAAAGGAAAGTAATTTTAAAAAAATTTGGGGGGGGTTTGTTAAAAAGTTTAAGTTTTTGAAAATTTTTTTAAAACCACTTAAAAACCTTCCACCCCTAAATTCCCAAAAAAAAATTCCCTGGGCAGCAAAACCCCAAATTTTTTTAAATTTGGTTGGGGGTTGGGGTGGTGGGGGGGTTGTTTTTTTTTTTGCGCCTGATACAACTTGTGTTGGTGGTTTTTAAAATTAGAAGAGGTTTTTTTGGGGAACCTGCCCTTTGGGAAAAAATTTTGGGGGGGGGGGTGTTTGGTTCCCAACCATACAAACTTATTTTCGCGTTTGTTTTTTTGGGGGTTTTTATTTTTGTTGTTGTTTGTTCTTTTCTTTAAAAAAATATTTAAAAACAAAAATTTTTTTAAAAACAATTTTCCCCTCTTTGCGTTTTAAATTTTGGGGTTTTCCTTGGTATTTTTAAATTTGGGGGCGGTTTTAAGTTGAGAGTTGGGTGGTTGAAGGGTTTTTTTTTTTTTATTTCTTTCCAAAAATTGGAAAAAATTTTTCCCCCCCCATTTCCCCTTTTAAATTTTTTGCCCGGGTCAAACCCCAAAAACCCATCCCCAAAAAATTCCCCCCGTGTGTGTGTGGGGGGTTTTTGGTGTGTGTTCGTTTTGGGGCTATGTGTTTTTCGGGGCCCGATTTTAAGGGGAAAACGGGGGTTTTGGTGGGTTTTTTTTAAAAAATTTTGAAAGGGGCTAGTTTTCAAAAAAAGTTTTAAAAGATGATAAGTAAAACATTTTTTTTAAAAGATCAGCAAAAAAAACAGTAAGTAGACTTCCCCAAAGGGGGGAAGAAACCTTAATTTTAAAGTTAACTTTCAAAATTTTTTTTCGTTTAAGACACAACGCCTTAAAGGTACGGAAAATGAAATCCCTTTTTCGACGAAGGGTTTTTTTCTTTGCAACTCCCTTTTTCCTTTGGGGGGGGTAAGGGGTAACAGGGAAAAGAAATTCCTGTGGGGCTTTTTTTGGGGGGGGGGGTAAATGTGGGGGTTTGGGTTTTTGGGTTTCTTTTTGTTTTTTTTTGGGGTTTTTTTTTGGTTTTTTTTTTTTTTTTTTTTAAAAAAACTTTTTTTTTTCTTAAAATTTTTAAAAAAAAATTTTTTCCCCGGACCAATTCTTTAAAAGGGGCGGTTTTTTGGGGGCCCAAAAATTTTTCGTCTTCCAAAAGGGGGTGGGGGGTTTTAAAAAAGGGAAATTTTTTTTCCCCCCAGGGTTTGGGTTTTTTTCCCCCCCAAAAAGGGGGTAAACCCCTTAGGGGGATTTTTGGGGATTTTTTGGGTTTTTTTTTGTTTTGTGTTTGGGGTTTTAAAGAAAAAACTTTTTTAAAAAAAAAAAACGGGAAAAAATAAAAATTTCCCAAAAACCAAAAATTTTAAAAAATTTTTTCAATTTTAAACCCCCCCCAAAAAAATTTAAATTTTTTAAACCCCCAAAATAAAAATTCAAACCCCCCACACCCCTTTTTATTTTCCCCCTTAATTTTTCCCCCCTTTCCTTCCCTTTTTCCCCTTTCCCCCCCAAAATTTTCTTTTTTTCCTTTTAAATTTCCGGGCCCAGGAAAAAACCCCCCCTTTCCAGCCTTTTTAAGGCCCCCCATTACCCCCAAAAAACCCTTATCCTTTTTTTAACGTCAGGACCCCTCCCCAAAAAACCCCAACCCGGGAAATTTTATTTAAACCCCCCCTTTCAAACTTTCTTTTTCCACCCTAAGGCCCCTTTTAACCCCCCCTTTTTTCCCCATAATTTTTTTTTTCTTAACTTTCCTTTTTTAACCCAAAAATTTATTTTTTTTTTCCCCACTAAACTTTTTTTCCTCAAAATTTTTTTTTTCCCCCTTTTTTTTTAAAATTTTGGGAAAAAAAATTTTTTTTCCCCCCCCATACCCTTTTTTTCCTTAAAATTAAAACTTTTTTTTCCCCCCAAAATAAAGCCCCCAAATTTGTTTTTAAATTTAAAAATTTTTAAAAATTATTTTTCCCCACATTTTAAAAACCCCCCAACCCCTTTTCCCCAAAATTAACCCCCCCTTTTTTTTTTTTTAAAAAAAAAAAAAAGGGAAAATTTTTTTTTAAAACTTTTTTTAAATTTTAACCCCCAAATTTCCATTTTAACCCCTATTTCCAAAGGGCCCCCAAAAAATCCCCATCCCCTTAAATTTTTTTAAATTTAAAAAAATTTCCCCATCCCCTTTTCCCCTTTTTTTCTGACCCCTTTACCTTTCCTTATTCCCTTTTTTCCCCTTACCTTTTCCCTCATACCCCCCCCAATTCCCCTTTAAACCCCAAATTTTTTTTTAAACCCCCCTTTTTTTCCCCCCCCCCTTTCAACCCCCAAAAACCCCTTTCTATCCCTATCCCCTAACCCCAAAATTACTTCCCTTTTGGGGGGGCCCCCCCCCCTTTTTTTTTCCCCCCCTTTTTTTTTTATTTTTTCCTTTTTTTCAGGCCCCCTTTCCTTATACCCCCCCCCACCCATTCCCCGGAACCCCTTACCCCCCCTTTTGGGATTTTACCTTACCACCCCTTTTCCCCCCCCCTTTACCCCCTTTAAATTTTCCCCTTTCCCCTTTCCCTTTTCTTTTCCCCCCTTTCCCTTTTTCCCCCTTTTCCCCCCTTTTTCCCTTCCCCCCTTTAAAATTTCTTTTATCTTTCCCCCCTTTCCCCTTTTTCCCTTTTTCCCTTTTTAATTTTTATTTTTCCTTTTCCCCTTTACCCCTTTTTCTTTTCCCTTTTTTTTCCCCCCCTTTTCCCCCCCCCTTTTCCCCCCTTTTCCCCCTTTTCCCCTCTCTATTTCCACCCCTTTTTTTCCTTTTCCCCCTTTTTTTTTTTCCCCCCCCCCAAAACCCCAAACCCCAAAAAACCCCCCGGGGGTTTTTACCAAAAATTTTTTAAAAAAAATTTTTTTTTAAAAAACTACTTTTAAAAAAACCCCCCAAAAAAAGTCCCTTTACCTTCCCCTTAAAAAATTTTAAATTTCTAAAAATTTTTTTTTTTTTAAATTTTTTTTTAAACTCAAACCCCCTTTTTTTTCCCCCCCCAATTTATTCCCTAACAATTTTTTTAAAAAAAATTTTTTTTAAAAAAAAAATCATTAAAAAAAATTTTTTTAAATTTTTTTCCCCTTTTAATTTAAAAAAAAACCCCAAAAAAATTTTTAAAAAGTAAAAAAAACCCAAGTTTTAAAAAAAGAGGGGGAAAAAAGGGGGTGGGGTTTTAAGGTCAATTTTCCCCCTCCCAAAACTTTTTTTAAAAAGATTTTTAAACCAATTTTCCTTTAACCCCCTTTAAATTTGTTTTTAATTTTTAAAAGGGGGGAAAGGGAAAAAATTTTTTTTAAAAAAAAAACCTTCTTGTGATTAAAAACACCTTTTGGAAAAAGGTCTTCGCCCTTCCCTTTTAAAAATTAAATTTGGAAACTTTTAAAAAAAAATTTTTAATTTTTTGGGAAAACCCGAGTTATTTTCCCCCCTTTTTGGGGTTTTTTTCCCCGGGGTTTTCAAAATGCCTTTTTAAAAAAAATTTTTTTCCTATAGACTAAAATAATTTTTAACCCCTTAATTTTGGATTTTTTTTGGGGGGGGGTTTTTCCATTTAAAAAGGGGGGGGGGGGGTTTTGGGGGAAATGTTGACTTTTTTAAAATTTTTTAAAATTCTTGGGGAAAATTTTAATTTCAAAAATTAAAAATTTTTTTTGATTTTAAAAACCAAAAAAATTTTTTTTTGGGGGGGGGTTTTCCCCCAAAACCAACCCCAAATTTTTAAAAAAAAGGGTTTTTTTGGGGGGTTTTCTTTTGGGGTTTTTTAAAAAAATTTTTTTTTTTAATTTTTTAAAAATTTTAATTTGTTTTTAAAAAAATTTTTATTTTTGTTCTGGGTTTGGGGTTTGGTTTTTTTGGGTTTTGGGTTTTCTTTTTTAAAACCCTTTTTTTATTTTTAAAAAAGTGGGTTTCTTTAATGTTTTAACCCATGGGCCCTTTTTTAGGTTAGAAAAAAATTTGGTGCGGAAAAAGTCTTTAAAATTTTTTAAAAATTTTTTTTTTTGGGGCGTTTTCCCCAAAAACCCCCCCCCCAAAAAAACCCCCCAAAAATTTTTTCCCCAACAAAAAAAAAACCCCAAAAAACCCCCTTTCCCCCCCCTTTTCCCCCCCCCACGCCCAATTTCCCCCCCCGAAAGGAAAAAACGCGTGGGAAAGGGGGGGGAAGGCCCTCGGAAAAAATTTTTGGGAAAAGAAAAAGGCTAAATTTTGAAAATATCCGGGGAAAAAAAAACCCCTTTCCCGTTTTTAGGGAAATTTTATTTTAAGGAAAAATTTTTTGTTTTGGAAAATTTTCTTAATAAAACATTTTTTTTTGTTTAAAAAAAAAAATAGTTTCTTTTTTGAAAAAATTTCCTTTTTTTGTTTCGAAAAAACGGCTGTTTTAAAAATTTTTTTTTAAAAAAGGAAAAAAACCCCCAAAAAAAATTTTTTTGGGAAATTTTTTAAAAAAAATTTTTAGGGAATTTTCTAAATTTTTCAACCCTTTTCCTTTAATTTTTTAAAAGGGATTAAAAAATTTTTTTTTTTTTTAAAAATTAAAGGTTTTCTTTTTAATTTTGTTTTAAAAGGGGGGGGGGGTTTTTTTTTTTAAAAAGGAAATTTTTTTTTCAGAAGGGGGAAAAAGGGGTTTTTTGGGGGTTAAAAGGGGGGGGGGTTTAGGGGGTAAAAATTTGGGGGAAAAACCCCCCGGGGGTTTGGGGGAGGGGGTTCCCGGGGTGGTTTTTGGGGTTTTAAATTTTTTAAAAAGGAAATGTTTTTTGGTCAAAATTTCTATAAAAAAAGGGGTTTTAAAAAAATTAGGTTTGAGTTTTTGGTTTTTTTGTTTTTGTTTTTGTTTTTTTAGGGTCTTTTTTTTGGGTTTTTTTCATTCTTTTATTTTGGGTGCTTTTTAAAAATTTTTTTTTTTTAAATTTTTTTTTCCCTTTTTTAAAAAAATTTTTTTTCTTTTTACTTTTAAAACCCATTTCCCTTTTTTTTTGGTTTGGGTTTTTTTTGGGGGTATTTTTAACCCAAAAAAACCCCCCTCCCCCCCCCCCCCCCCCAAACCCAAAAAAAAAAACCCCCCGGGGGCCCCGGGGGTTTTTTTCTTTTTTTTTGGGGCCCCCCCAAAAAACCGGAAAAAAGGGAAAGGGAAAAAAAAACCCTGAAAAACCCCCAACCTTTTTTTAAAGGGTTTAAGTTTTATTTTTTGGGGTTTTTTTTTTCCATTTTTGGGGGTTTTGCCTTTTTTTCTTTTCTTTTTGTTTTGGGTTTTACCCCTTTTTTTTTTTTTTTTGATAGGGGACGGAATAACCTGGTGGTTAGAATGTTGCACCTGCACGGGTTCGAGCCATCACTGAGACGCCCGTTCAAAAGGATTTTCCCCCTAGAAGTTAGCATTCCTGCCAACTGCACTCCCTTGAAACTCCTTCGGATGAAAGTGTAAACTGGGTCCCGTATGCAAACTCACACACGACAACCTGTGCATGTGTTTGCATGTGTGTGTGCGTGTGTGTGTTTTATTTTTATTTTTATTTTATTCTTTTATATCGAGGATAATGGAAAAAGCCCTCATGTGCTTTTTTACTTCTAGTCCCGGTGCGTATGCGGTTTTTCTAAATTTTGTCATCCGTTCCCACCGGCACACAATGGCCTACTCTTACGAAAAGCGGAACAGGATTTAACGTGTGCGCACACAGGGCCTCGGTTTATAGTCTCATCCGAAAGACTTTTGGGGAGAGTGGGGATTCGAGCCCGGGTCATCAGATTGCGAGGGCAATGTTCTAACCACTAGGCTATCCCGTCCGTGTGTGTGTGTGTGTGTGTGTGTGTGTGTGTGTGTGTGTGTGTGTGTGTGTGTGTGTGTTCTGCTTTTTGAAAGAGTAAGCTATTGTGTGCGAGCAGGACCGCATTTCAAAAAAGTAATAAAACTGGGACGCACAGGGAACTAGACAAATTTGACATCATAAAGATATTTTTGCAAGTCTACAGGCCGCTTACATAAACAATAGTGTTTGCATTTGGAGACTGTCAGTAAAGGTAAACAAATATTTACAGAACATGGACCAACCACATAAGGTAGTTACGACTCTAACCCTGACAGCTAAGTCTCTTTTACCTGTCCCTGACCCAAAGTTGAACTTATCTTACCTTCTGTGTCGTGCGATATTAAGAGATGCACGGATTTTCTGAAAACTGCCTTTTAAGGCAAGACCGAGAAACAAGAGAAAGAAGGCAGACCACCAGCTTCCGAATCCTGTGGCATGAGAATCCATGAAGTCAGCAGGGAAGGACAGCAAAGACCGGAGCAAATGGAGATGGAGGATCATGGCAGTATCAAAAGCTGTACCTGGCGATGCCGACAGGTGAGACAGGTGAGATCCTGGAGTCTCTAAAGTATCATCCACACATCAGAGATTGTCTCTAAAGCAATATCTTTGTTCCTTGTGTGCCTTTCTTATTGACATGTCTCCTGACTTCCAATCGTTGCGTTCTTCATCTGTTAAGAGCCCATTTTCTTTATCGTGGATGTCTAGCACTGATAGAATGGAAGACCTCATAAAAATAAAGGTAATTCCATTTTGAGACTCCTTTTCCCTTATCACAGACGTCCGATTCTCTGATAAAGTAAATGGAGCCCAGACAATGCTAAGAGTGTTTGAGAGTTTTTGTGAGAAAGTAGAACAGAATGAAAAGCAGCTATGAGGTTTTACCTGCGCCATACAGGTGTGCCCTGAACTCATACAAAGAACAGTTTTCTAAGCATGCCAAAATATAATGAAATGCACTGGTGTGGTCTGATCGTTGTAAAGTATATGCAGATATAAAACCTTTGGGGGGGGGATATATATATTTCTGTGTTTGTGTGCATGCACCTGCACACGTAACTCACTCAAAAACCTAAAATTGCCATTGAAAACATCCGCTATACCCCATAGCACACCTTTTACCTATGCTCCTATCTACCCCCTTATTTATCCCTCTTAGATACCTCCTTCACCTATCCTCCGTAGGTTTCTCCCTATCCCCCTAGGTACCCCTTTTACCTATCCCCTCTAGCTACTCCCTTTACCTATCCCCCTTGGCACCCCCTTTACCTATCCCCCTAGGTACACCCTTTACCTATCCCCTCTAGCTACTCCCTTTATCTATCCCCCTAGTTAGCCCTCTTTACCTATCTCCCTAGGTACCCCCTTTACCTATCCCCCTTTCCCTAGCTACCCCCTTTACCTATCCCCTCTAGTGCCCCTTTCCATAGCTATCCCCCTTTTTCCTAGCTACTCCCTTTACCTATCCCCCTTTACCTACTCCACCCTTTAAATATCATCCAAGCTTCCTTACTCCCACTCCGTCCTTCCCCATCAACTGACCTATTCATACGCACCCACCTGCTTTCTAACCTGTCCCCCAGCTCTAAATTGAAAAAAAATCCATCACAAAAAACGGCACGAACGTGGGAAGATAGACCACACATCTCCTCCAAAATTCGGAGGGTTAGAAGTTAGGGCTGATCCCCGTAGAGATCACAATTTCCTAACTCACAGTTTAAGTTGTTGTGTTAATAGTTTTACAACATATCAATAAACAAACAATTCCAAATTTTAAAGGTGTTTTTCCCTATATTTCTTCCGAAATCGAGAAAAAAAAGCATTTTTATAAATCATTCAGTTTCACCCTGTCCTCGTTTTAGACTTGTCAACAGTACAGTCTACAATTTTATGTCAAAATTCCTGCTTCATTCCAATCACATAAAAACTATTATCTGGACGTTTCAACAATGTCAAACAGTAAAGAGGAATGTAACTTTATGAAATCCTAGGAAGGGGAGGTAAAATTGTCATAAAATAGCATGAAAGTTTTATCACGTACATAGAATGTGTCGAAAATGCTACAGTTGAACAACGTTCACACACAGCATAACTTGACACAGGTACAAATAACTTACACCATGAAGACAGCTGTCACTGGCCAAATGTGTTGTTGGGGAGATAGGATAGGTAATGGGGGAACTAATGGGGATTTGTAAGTGGGGGATAGGTAACGGGGAAGCGGATTTGATATAATATTTAAAATGTATAAAGTGACAAGCCTGATACAACCTTTGTGATCGGCTGGTATAAACACCTTAGAAGAGGCTTTTGAGCAGCGAACCAGTGCCATATGACCTGGAAAAGAACATGAAATGGTGGAGAGCTGCTTGGATTCACACAATCCATACATTTTCATTATTGATCAGGCGAAAAATCATTCCAGCCTCTAAATCTCTGTCGATATGTCTATCTCTCTGCCTCTGTCTGTCTCTGTCCGTCTGTCTCTCTCACAGTATGTGCACATAAACATAACGTGTCTAAATATCATATCACGTACTTGTGCGCTCCAATACGTTCGTGTGTGCATGGACATACGTTTGCATGTATGTGTCGAAAATATGTGCGTGCGCGTGCGTGCGTGAGTGTGTATGAGTGTGAGAGTGTGTGTGAGAGTGTGTTTATTTCTTTTTCTTTATTTCTTGTCCATCTATCTGGAAGTAAATTCCTCTCACCGATCGCCTACTTCTGTCCCTGCCGTCAACAGCCAAAATTCCCATCACCCAACCAAAATGTATAACCTTCACGTGTGTGTGTGTGTGTGTGTGTGTGTGTGTATGCGTGCGTGTGCTTTTGCGTACGTGTGTTTTTGCGTGTGTACAAGCGTGCGTGTACGTGTGTGTTTGTGTGAAGTAATTTCAGTAAGAGTGCTAGTTTTGCAAAAGGCAAGTAAAATGCTTATGATCAAGCTACTAAAGTCATGTTTAGTTTGACAAAGACTGCACGACAAAACAAACTACCGATACATGTGACTTGATTTCTTCGACAAAATTTGGGGATATGAAAACCTGGTAATAATTGATAAGTTTCAGTTAAAAATTCAAACGTTTATTTTTCGTTTATAGCACACAACGTCAACTTCATTAGTGTACGGAGAGACGTGTAGATATCCCTTGTCTATTTTGATCTCTGTTCCAATGGTTCGTTTCTGGATGCAACTGCTTGACTTCCTCTCTGAAAAGCTGCCGTCAATTGTTTATCAGATGATGAAAGATTCACATGACAAATCTTTGATTTAGTCAGTAGGGCTAGATAAGATACAACACATTAAAGGCGAATTTGAATGTTTGTGGGAGAGACAGTTTTGTTCAAGTATCGATTCTACCACTTCACATAACAAAGCGTTCTTAATAACTTAGCTGAGATGTGTGATAATAGTAGATGCCTTTATCAAAAATAAAACAACTAGAAGATCGATTTTGGTATGAACAAATACAGAACTTGTCTACCAGATGTACATATCTACGCTCTTATGAAATTTAGTTGCAGTTATCACTAGCTTACATCATATACCATGGGAAGAAAGAATATGTTCAAAATGCAATATGACTGTTTTAGGGGATCAATTACATTTTATCATGGAATGTCCCCACTTCAAACATTTACAAGCAGATTTTATTCCTCAGCATTGTCTTCAACCAATGTCAAGCTATAATCTTTGTAGGCTGATGAAATGTAAACCTTGAAAAGTTTTCCTGTCTGTCTCAAAATTCATAAGATTTGCAGTTATTTCTTGAAATTTGATTTATTGTCTTTCACAAGTGTAGATTTTGTTTATCAAAGAAATTGGTATAATTTTAAATATGTCTTCAGCCTTTAATAATTACTGTTTGCTTATCATTTTTTGCAATGAACTCTTGCTTTTTACTATTATTTCTTGTTCTTTATAAATCCTACTGACCATGAAGGCCAAAGTAATATTGTCACCTTATTTAGTGTCAATAACTACAACAACTTTTACTTCAAATTTGAGATTAGGACCTCGTAGTCCCTTCAAAACATCCAACACCATCAATCTGAAAAACAATCACAGTAATTCTTTCATCCCATAAAGCCAATAAACCAGGCCATGCCAAGGATGTCCTGCATCTAATAATGATAATAATGATAAGAAGAAGTAGAAGAAGAAGAATAACAAAAAGAAGAAGAAATGGAATTTATATAATGCTATATCTTGCAGAAACAAACCAAAGCACTTGCATTCGACATAACCCAAGACATACAACCAATAACAATTCACAGAGTTAACAAATTCAAATGCACACACACACACACACCCATTACCCAGCCGCCTCCCCTCCCCCTTGCAACAAATTTGCCAGTGACAGCTGTCTTCATGGTTTAAGTTATTTGTACGTGTGTCAACTTATGCTGTATATGAACGTTGCTCAACTGTAGCGTTTTGGACACAATCTATGTATGTGATAAAACTTTCACTCTAGTTTATTGCAATTTTACCTCCCCTTCATAGGCTATCATAAATTTACATTCTTCTCTACTGTTTAAAATTGTTCAGAAGTGTAGATAATAGTTTGTATGTGATGGAAATGAAGCAGCAATTTCGACATAAAATTGTAGATTGTACTGTTGACAAGTCTAAAACAAGGACAGGGTTAAACTGAATGATTTAGAATATGGCTTTTTTTCTCAATTTCTGAACAAATATAGGAAAAAAACACCCTTAAAATTTGGAATTGTTTGTTTATTGATATGCTGTAAAACTCTGAAGGCAGCAAGATTATCTGTGAGTTAGGAAATTGTGATCTCTACGGGGATCAGCCCTAACTTCTAATCCTCCGAATTTTGGAGGAGATGTGTGGTCTATCTTCCTACGTTCTAACTGTTTTTTGTTTGCTTTTTTTGTGGGTTTTGTTAAAACAAATTTAGAGCTGGGGTACTGGTAAGGAGGGAAGGGTAGCTTGGTGGACTGGTAAGGGGGGAGGAGTAGCTAGGGGGACGGGGAGGGACGGGGAAGGGTGGGACTTTTATGGGGGGGGGTGTGGACTGGTGAGGGGGAGGGATAGCTAGGGGGACGAGGACGGGGAAGGGGTAGCTGGGGGATTGGTAAGGGGGGTAGCTAGGGGGACTGGTAAGGGGGAGGAGTAGCTAGGGGGGACTGGTGGGGGGCAGGGATAGCTAGGGGGACGGGAAGGGGTAGCTGGGGGATTGGTAAGGGGGGTAGCTAGGGGGACTGGTAAGGGGGGAGAGTAGCTAGGGGGACTGGTTAGGGGGACGGGGAAGGGGGGGACTGTTATGGGGGGGGGGGGGGATAGCTAGGGGGACTGGTAAGGGGAAGGGTAGCTAGGGGGGCGCGGAAGGGTAGCTGGGGGACTGTTAAGGGAGGGGTAGCTAGGGGGACTGGTGAGGGGAAGGGTAGCTAGGGGGACTGGTGAGGGGGAGGGATCGCTAGGGGACGGGGGGGGACTGTTATGGGGGGGGGGGGGGTAGCTAGGGGGGCGGGAAGGCGTTTGCAATCTGACGACCCGGGTTCGATTCCCGTTCAAGGGGATATTTTCCCTTGGAGTTAACATCAGTGCAGACTCCACTCTCCCCAGAAAGTCTTTAGGATGAGACTATAAACCAAGGCCTTATGTGCGAACGCACGCAGAACATCTTGCGCACACGTTAAATCCTGTTCCGCTTTTCATAAGAGGAGGCCATTGTGTGCCGGCACGGTGGGAACAGATGACATAATTCACAAATCCGCATACACACGGGGACAAGCACATACATGCTTATTCCATTATCCTCGATATAAAAGAATAAATTTTTAAAAAAAACCAAAAACATACAACCTTCATAGCATCTCCAGTCTGCAGTTACGATGACGTCACTGCACTGCAGGTGCTACTGCTAAATAGGTGTTGTGCTCTTTAGTGTCTCAGCAGGTGGAACTCAGTGAGTTGTTGGTTTTTCTTGTTCACCTTTCTCTTCTTGCATGAGTAACAATTTTCACGATGTCTGCTTTCTCCATTCTCAGGAATCCAAGCGTAATCTGCTGTGAAAATATTGTTCATTCCAGCACCCGTCTCTCTCTCTCTCTCTATCTCTATCTCTCGCTCTCTCCTCTCTCTCTCTCTCTCTCTCTCTCCTCTCTCTCTCTCTCTCTCTCTCTCTCTCTCTCTACTCTCTCTCTCTCTCTCTCTCTCTCTCTCTGTCTCTGTATCTATGTGTCTGTCTGTTTGTCTATCTCTTTCTTTCTCTGTCTCAAATGTTATGATAATTTTTGTTTGCTCATCTTCCATTTTTCATCTTCCATTTTTTGCCCCTCAAAGTGTTCAGTTCAGTATTCTCTCTCTCTCTCGGTCTCTCCCTGCCTCTCTGTGTGTCTCTGTCTCTCTCTGTATCTCTCTTTGTCTCTGTCTCTTTCTCTGCCTCTCACTGTCTTTCTGTGTCTCTGTCTCATTCTGTCTCTCTCTCTTTCTCTCTTTGGGGGACGGGATAGCCTGGCGGTTAGAACATTGCGCTGGCAATCTGATGACCCGGGTTCCATTCCCGTTCAAGGGGATATTTTCCCCTGGAGTTA
>CM054161.1:16388035-16420535 GCA_028751875.1 Rapana venosa | reverse complement strand
TACTCTTTTAAAAGGCGGAACAGGGTTCAACGTGTGCACGAGATGTTCTGCGTGCGTGTGCACAGGGCCTCAGTTTATAGACTCACCGGAGGAATTAAAGGGGAGTGGAGTCAGTACTGATGTTAATTCCGTGGGAAAAATCCTCTTGAACGGGCGTTTTGGTGGTGACCCTAACCTAGGCTCGAACCTGAATCGCGAGATTGCTACACGCAGCGCGCAACGCTCTAACCACTCCATGACTGGTGGTTTCAGGTTTTTTTCTGCAACACTTTCAGCATTAAAATTGTGCTCATAACTGAGGGAGATAAGACTGAAGAATGGGGGAAGACAGACCAGAAATATTCAGCTCGAGGTGGGTAAAAGAGGAAGGAAGCTTCGGCCAATGGTACACGTAACAACAACTTGTACATGAGTTGAACATGTAGGCAGGAGCAAATAATTTGTCAAATATTCATATCTTTAAACCTAGCCTCACGATACAGTTGTTTTTTTTTAACCTAGGATCTTTACCTGCAGTTTAAGTTACACCTCATAATTATATGGTCCTACTTTTTGACAGACACCTCCAAGTCTGCTAATTATAATGATGCCCCCCTCCCCTCACCTCTCCCTTCGTGGGGATGCCTGGGGCCTGTCAGTATAAACAGCATCCCCACCTTCAAGAAATTCTGTGCTAGGAATTCCATCTTTTCTACTCTCTTTGTTTCTGCCATGTTTCTTTTAAACCTGCCAATTCCTTCTTGTCTATTTTCTGCCTTCTTAGTCCATCATCCTGCCTTTTTTTCCGCCAGGAAGCCTTAAAACTTAATAACTCTCTCCCATGCCAAAGTCGAATGTGCTGGGCCTGACTTGTCAGGCGATTAACGGCAGCGCAACACATTTTTGCTCATATGACAGACAACAGTAACTGCTGTCTGAGCGTTCGACGAAGAACATAATGATGCCATTGTGTCGTTAAGTGTTGCCAGTCAGTTACAGCGACCCAAGGC
The DNA here is from genome assembly GCA_028751875.1 of Rapana venosa. NCBI lineage: Eukaryota > Metazoa > Mollusca > Gastropoda > Neogastropoda > Muricidae > Rapana > Rapana venosa. The sequence continues at coordinate 16,419,546 of CM054161.1, read as the reverse complement.
TACTCTGCAGTAAAAAAAAAAAAAAAAAAAAAAGCTGTTGTAGATATAAAAGGAAACTTGTGTCCTCCTTTTTCATAAAGATTGAAAATAGGGAGAACGAAAATTAAAAGGTGGAAAAAAAAGAAACAAGAAAGCTTACCCTGGTAACCACGTACAGCTGGAACAAAGACAGAACTGTATGCGGCAAATGATTTGGTAAAAATTAGGCGAAAGCATAATATAGAAAAGACATTGCTAAGAAAGATATAGTAATAGTGAAAATAAATGTCTGAAAGAAGATAGGTAGATAATAAAAAAGAAAATTCACCTTCACCTATACCGTAGTCTAGTTGACCGTTGGAGCACCACTGAAGATTTTGCAACCAGCTTCCTCCACTCTTCAAAAACAAGCTCTATCTTTCATCATAGAAGACGAGCAGTTTTTGTCGGTAAAGTTCTTCACAGTCTCTCCGTGTGATGAATTTATTTTGCTGCTACAGATTGTTACAATGACACTGGGTGCTCTGCAGAAAAATATAAAACGTTTTCTTTCTGTCACCTAATCTTTGTCTATTTTCTGCCTTCTTGGTCCATTTCCTTGCTATTTTTTCTAGAATAGCTTAAAATATAACAATTCTCTCCCACACACAAAGTCGGATGTGCTGGGCCTGACTTGTCAGGCGCTTAACGGCAGCACGATGTATTTTTGCTCATATCATAGACAACAATGGTTGCTGGTCTGAACGTTCAACGACGACGACGACGACGACGACGAAGAAGAAGAAGAAGAAGAAGAAGAAGAAGAAGGAGGAGGAGGAGGGTGAGGAGTAGGAGGAGAAGAAGAAGAATACGATTGCAAAGAAGAATGCAAAGAAGAAGAATGCAAAGAAGAGCTGCAAAGAAGAATTGCAAAGAAGAAGAATGCAAAGAAGAAGAATGCAGAGGAGGAGGAGGAGAAGAAGAAGAATGCAAAGAAGAAGAAGAAGAAGAAGAAGAAGAAGAATGCAAAGAAGAAGAAGAAGAAGAAGAACGCAAAGAAGAGGAAGAAGAAGAAGAAGAAGAATGCAATGAAGAAGAAAAAGAAGAAGAATGCAAAGAAGAAGAAGAATGCAAAGAAGAAGAAGAATGCAAAGAAGAAGAATGCAAAGAAGAAGAAGAAGCACAAGAAGAGGAAGAACAAAACAAAAAAAAGAACAACAAGAAACAAAACAAAATCTTTCAGATTTCATTCTTTTCAGATAACTATCTAAGTGAAGGAAAGTGAGAAGGGGGAGGGGGTGGTGGTGCTAAGGAGGGTAATAAAATGGGTAGGGCGGGGGTAGGGGTAGGGGTGAGATAGAGGCGGGGAGATGTGATGTATCTTTTACGCAAGTGAAGCCTGCATGCTTAGACTGAAGCGTATTGGAATTCTGTGTTGGTGTGACGCTCTTACCCTGGGTGTGTCTGTTTGTTGTTGGACTGTGCAGTATCGTAGATTTCTCACTGCAATGGGCCGCTCCTCTTTTTTTCTTCCTCTATACAAACGTTACACTGTTTAGTCGGGATTTCCATCCTCTCCTCTTCCAGTCTCGGTGTCTCTGTGTCTCTGTGTCTGTCTGTGTGTCTGTCTGTCTGTCTGTTTCTGTCTCTGTCTTTCTGTCTGTGTGTCTTCAATTTTACGTCGGTTCACTTAAAAAAGTGATATTAGACGAAATGTCTGGCTGTGTGTGTGTGTGTGTGTGTGTGTGTGTGTGTGTGTGTTCTCTCTCTCTCTCTCTCTCTCTCTCTCTCTCTCTCTCTCTCTCTCTCTCTCTCTCTCTCTTCTTCTCTCCTCTCTCACCCTCTCTCTCTCTCCCTCTCTCTCTCAGTTTCGCTCTCTCTTTCTCTCTGTCTCTGTCTCTCTCTCTTTCTCTGTGCCTCTCTCCGTCTTTCTGTCTTTCTGTATCTGTCTTTCTAGGTCTCTGTCTGTCTCTCTGTCTCTATCTGTCTGTCTGTTTCAATATCTCTTTCTCTCTCTCTGCGTTTCTCCCCCCCCCCCCCCTCTCTAGTTTCACTCTCTGTCTTTGACTCTGCCTGTCTGTCTCTCCCTCTCTGTCTCTCTCCCCTCTCTCTCCCCCCTCTCTTTACCTCTCCCCCTTTATATCTCTCTGTCTCTGTCTCTCTCTCTTTATGCGCCCTTCTCTCTCTGTCTGTGTCTGTCTGTCTTACCGTCCATCTGTCTTTCTTTCTCTCTGCCTCTGTCTCTATCTCCGCCTGTTGGTCTGTTTGTCTATATTTCTGTCTGTCTGTCTGTTTCTCTCCGTCTGTTTGTCTATTTTTGTCTGTCTGTTTTCTCTCTCTCTCTCTCGCTCTCTGTCTCTGTGCCTCTGTCTCCGTCTCTGTCTCTCTCTTGCTCTCTGTCTCTGTGCCTCTGTCTCCGTCTCTGTCTCTCTCTCGCTCTCTCTGTGTCTCTGCGTCTACGTGTCTCTGTCTCTTTCTCCATCTCTGTCTGTCTGTCTCTCTCCAGGAAATGAAATAAAACACACCAACCCCCCCCCCCCCCCCAACCCCCCACCTAAGTCTTAAACAAGACAAACACGGACATTTACCTTTTCTTCTTTTGCCGTCGAGCGCTCAGATAACAACTATTGTTGTCTATCAAATGATAGAAAATGCCTTGCGCTGCCTTTAAGCGCCTGACAAGTCAGGCCCTGCGTATCTATATCTGACTTTGGCGTTGGGAAGAATTATCTTTCGTTGGGACAGTCTTTGTGGGGAAAATAAGGCAGGAGGATGGACAATGCAGGCAAAAGATAAAATACAAAAAAGGCAAAGAGGCGATAGGAAGAACAGAAACAAAGCAGAAACAAAGAGGGGGTTAGAAAAGAGGTAAATTTCCTGTACAGAATTTCCAAAGGGGACGATATTTTATACTGACATGGAGAATTTATCTTTAAAAGTCGCGTTAGTCTAAGACCTCAGCGATGTCATTGTGCTGTACTTTTTATTGAAGTGCTCCGGTATTTTGTAAACGCTTCAGAGGAAAAATATTTACAACAGAGATAGTTTTTTTCTTCTTCTTATTTCTTTTTTCCCCGTTGCTCCAAGGTTAGGTTCACCAGTAGTCAGATTTGTGCGTATGTTTTTTAGTTGGTTTTTTTAAATTTTATTTTATTCTTTTATATCGAGGATAATGGAATAAGCACTTAAGTGCTTTTTTCTTTTACATCCAGTCCCCGTGTGTACGTGGTTGTGTCAATTCTGTCATCTGCCCCAAACCAGCACACAATGGCCCACTCTTACCAAAAGCGGAACAGGATTTTACGTGTGCTCAAGATGTTCTGTGTGTGTTCGCACACGGAGCCTCGGCTTATAGTCTCATCCAAAGACTTTTTTTTGGAGGGTGGAGTCTGCACTGATGTTAACTCCAGGGGAAAATATTCCCTTGAACGGGAGTCGAACCCGGGTCGTCATATTGCCAGCGCACTGTTCTAACCACTAGACTATCCCGTCTCCCGTGACCTTTATTTCCCTCACCCTTAAGGTAGCCGCGTTTGTCTTCAGGGATATCATATTTTGGAATTGAACTTACTAATTTTTGACAAGACAGATGGGATGTACCTCCCTGCTCTTTCCTACTGTTAATTGTCGAGTGGATTGCTTGATTTTCACTTGATTTTTAAAAAAATCTAATGCTAAAAATAAATAAATGTCATGAATAACAACGAGGATGTGAGTAAGTTTTTTTTAACAACGAGGACTGTCTGTTAGACATGGTCAAATATGTGCATGTTTCTTTTTTCCAGAAGAGCCAGAGCATAAAGAAAATACATGAATCTAAGAATCTACATCTTTTAGGAAGTGTTGACTATATTTACTATGTTTGGTGTCAAATAAGTCTTGTTCTGACTTAATGGCAATGAAGTTTTTGATTCTTGATTCTTGCACAAGCAGGTAAGAACACGGGTCTGACTGGTTTAGAGTCTTCTCCGAAAGACTTGACATTCAGTTCGATTTTCTTATCAAACTTGGAAGAAGGGAGAGCAAGGCTGGGAATCAAACCCAGAACCTCATGGCTTACGTTTAACGTCTAAACCATCCTGCCACTTCCCTTCTTCTTTCTTAATCAATCACCTCCTTCTCGTCTACTTTTCTGCCTTCTTGGTCCATTCTCCTGCCCTTTTCCCCCCACAGAAAGACTTAGAATGTAACACATCTCATCCACGCTTTAGTCGGATGCAGATGGCCTGACTTGTCAGGCGCTTAACGGCAGCCCAACGCATTTTGGCTCATGTGACAGACAACAAGTAGTTGCTGTCTGAGCGTTCAATAAAGAAGAACCCATTTAGTCACAGCTTTGCTTTAAAAAAAAGATCTTGTAAGCGCTTAAATGTCCTTTGAGTGGGAGTGTTTGAGAAGTGTGTGTTGAGGTGAAAACTCTCGTGGGGTCTGGTTACTGTAGGAGGCTGCATTATCAGTAATCTCCCTTGCCGGGCAGGCCCCAGTACTGTCCCCTGTGTGTTCCACACAAGCACCACCCTGTGCACTTCTGTCTGGTTTTTTGGGTCTTGTTGCTGTTCTGTGCTTCACTGTTTCTGTCTTTGTAGTGAACTCCTGTGTGTGTGTGTGTGTGTGTGTGTGTTCTGTGTGTATGTGTGTGTGTGTGAGAGTGTGTGTATATGTGTGTTGGTGGGGTGGGGTGTGGGGGTGGGTGGTGTGTGTCTCTGTCTCTGTCTGTGTGTGTGTGTCTGTCTTTGTTGTCTGTCCGTCCGTCCGTCTGTCTATCTGTCGGTCTGTCTCTCTTTGTCTGTCTGTCTGTCTGTATGTCTGTCTGTCTGTCTCCCTCTCTCTTTCTCTGTGCATCTTTAGTCTTTCTTTTTCATCTTTTTTCCGGTGTAATTTCGATATATCTTTTTTGTCTCACTCCCTGTCTGCCTGTCTGTCTGTCTGTTCGTTCTTCTGTCTTTTTTGTCTCTGTCTCTCTCTGTCTCTGTCTGTCCTCCCCTGTCTTGACGCCCCCGCACCCCCCCCCCCTCTCCTTACTGCTCCTTGTAAACAAGAGTACTAAGACAAACATGAAGACCACCCTCCCCCCCCCTTCCCGATTCCCACCACCCACCACCAACCACCCACCCTTTCCTCCCTACACATAATCATGCAGTTGTACGATTTGTAAAACAGAAACTACGTTTACTAGCAAAAGACAGCCCTCTGTGTGCTATCCTCATGAATAGAGTATTAATGTTTTGTTTGTATAAGGCGCTTGCAAGCTCTTTTTTTTTTATCTGTTAGTGGAATCCGGCTGATGTTGAAGCAGTTTGTCCTAGATCACAGATAAGAGGTTTGTAGGGGGGAGGTGGGGAGAGGAAGGTGGAGAAAGGGGCTGGAGAATAAACACTATGCTGAACTTCAATGTTTGATCTTTTGCATAGGTGTATATACGAAGGGAATTGAGGCACTGGCAGGTCTGCACTTGAAGTTGACCTGGGAGATGGTAAACATCCCCACCCTTAATTCACCAGACGCCACTGCCGAGATTGGAACCCACGACTTTATGGACCCATGGGATTGAAATTGAACTCGGCTTTAGCGTCCACTATAGTGCTGAAATAAATACTTGTCTGGAATAGCCAAAGGATAGAGAGGAACAGCATTTTGTCTGTAGCCAAAAAACAAGGACAGGGTGTTTTTCTTTGCGTTGCCACTATCTGTTCTTATCTTTATCTGCTTGTTTGGGGGGTTTCCTGTTGTGAAAGGCAAAGGCGAGGTTTTGCGTATGGGGACCGTTTTTGACCACCATTAGGGTAGCCGTATTTCGACTTCCTAGAGGGTGTCTCAAGATGGCACCTGTGTGCATGCAGGTTTTTTTTGGTTAATGTTGTCATCCGTTCCTGCCAGAACGTGTGGGTTGAGGCTCCTGCAATATGAACAGCACAGGAATAGACCGGGTACTACGCACCTCTCACCATAAGGGAAAGCAGAGAGAGAGAGAGAGAGAGAGAGAGAGAGACAGACAGACAGACAGACAGACAGACAGACAGACAGACAGACAGAGAGAGAGACACATAGAGAGACAGAGACAGAGAGACAGACAGACAGAGAGAGACAGACAGACAGAAAGACAGAGACAGACAGAGAGACAGAGAGTGCAGACTCCACTCTCCCCAAAGTCCTTCGGATGAGACTATAAACCAAGGCCCTGTGTGCGAACGCACGTAGAACATCTTGCGCACACGTTAAATCCTGTTCCGCTTTTCGGAAGAGTAGGCCATTGTGTGCCGGCGGGAACAGATGACAGAATTTACAAAACCACATGCACACGGGGGCTGGAAGTAAACAAAGCAATAAGTGCTTATTCCATTATCCTCGATATAAAATGATAAAATAAAAACAAATTAAAAAAAATATAAAAACAGAAAGACAGAGAGAGAGAGAGAGAGAGAGAGAGAGAGAGAGAGAGAGAGAGAGAGAGAGAGATCTTTATGCAGTCAGCTTGAATCAGACCAAAAAAACAACACACACAAAAACTAGCAACAACGCAGAAAGCATTACCCAACAATAAGCTAAACCCGAAATGCAGGCCAAGTAGACATAGCATAATGCTTCTACCAGAAAGGAAATATGAACCCTCTGATGGGAGAGGTAAAAAACATGAAGAAACGTATTACAACAGATAAAACCATCCTCTGAAAGAGAATAAAAGCAGGCAAGAACAGCATGCCATTTGTGATAAATGAGACGTAAAAATGGAGAGAAGGGAAGGCAGTTATAGGCTATAAAGATTTCACGGACTGCTGACACAAGGGCATTAACTGTGTTGCACGTGCTGCAAAGCAGTTGCGTTGACCCATATTGGCTTTGGGATAAAAAAAACAACTTTCAGATTTCACTGTTTTTATCTGGCTTGTTTCTTTTGGTGGGGCATGAAGCCCAGTGTGTGTGGGTGTGTGGATGTGTGGGTGTGTGGATGTGTGGGTGGGTGGGTGGGCGGGTGTAGGGTTGTTGTAAGCAGGTAAGCCTGTTTTCAATGAGGCGTGTCTACATTTCCTGTTCTTTGGCAAGTTTGTTTTGCGTGTTTCTGTTGGTTGTTGGAGGTGCTGCTTTATCTCCAAGTGTTAGCCAGGATCCTCCCTCTTTGTGCCAGCACAGTGACTCCATTTGTTGATTCATTTTGTGTCTTCCATCATCCTGCCCCTCTGTTCTCTTTCTATTTCTCTGTCTTCATCCATCTCTCTGCCTCCTTCACTCTCTCTGTCTCTGTCTGTATGTCCTTTTGTTTTTTAGAATCAAGGCATATTGTGCTGTTCTAAAAAAAGGGATTTTTTTTTATTAAACAGGGACTGCCAAGTATATTTGAAAAAACAAATTGTTTTCTTATGCCTTCTTAGGCGTTTGAATTATACAAAATAAAAAGAAGAGGAAAAAAGCTGTTGTTGGTATATTTGTTTTGTTCCTCAGCTAGAGCTCTGAGGTTCACCAATGGTGAGATTGTTCCATATTATGTGATCGTGTTTGCCCACCATTAAGGTATCCACATTCTGTCTTCAAGGGCTTACATCTTTAGGAAGTCAGCACAGAGCAGACAAACAACAACAACAATAACAACAACAACAACAACATCAACGCAAATTCATTATCCAGCAAAAAGACAAAACTGAAATGGAGGCGAAATAGACATAGCATACTGTTATCTGTTGAAAAGGAAGTAGGACAACACTGATGAGATAGAACTTGGCAACAATGAGAAATGAAATATTATACTAGATAAAACATATCGTCTCAAAGACAAAAAATAAGCAGGCAAGAACAGCATGCCATATGTGATAAATGAGACGGAAAAATGGAGAGAAGGGAATGCAGTTATAGGCTATAAAGATTTCACAGACTACTGACAAGGGCATTAACTCAATGGAGCCGCAGTGAAATGGATCCTGCTATTTGTGGTGACGCGTGATTTTGGCTATATTTGAAAAATTCAGCAGACTTACCCAACATAATAATGACATACACATATACATCATTAAAATGTTCATAATGTCTACTTTTGAGATTGCTTCACAGTTTTTTAATAGATGACTGTATTTATTTTTTACAAATTTTCAAAATATGTCACTGAATGTTGAAAAATAAAAAGTTTTGAAAATTAGGGCTGGTATCTTACATGGCCTGAACTGTTCATCAGCTAGTCCCCTTGAAGCAATTTGATAATTTTTCACCAAAGTAAAGTTCCCTGAAGCTGGCTGAATCCATCTGATGTCACTTTTGGTACAACAGATTTTTTTTTAAAGAATCATAACACTGGAGAGCCTGAAATCCCAAAGATAGCACTTGTTGACATGTCAAACATAATTAGCCAACAAACAAAAACTAGGCAAGCTTATGGTCAAGCAAAGCAACTGTGTTTAGAACAATGATAGCCCTACAGGCCAGAGTATTTTCCCTTGAGTTAAACATTACATTGTTGGGTTTTAAAAAAAATCGTAAGTCTGCCGATTCTTAAGCTTCGGCACGTCACAGTAAAGGAGAGGAGTGCCGAAAGCTTCGGCACAACCTCAATGAGTTAACTGTGTTGCACGTGCTGCAAAGGAGTTACGTTGACTCATAGTGGCTCAGGTAAGCCTGTTTTCAATAAGGCATTCTAAATTTCCTGTTCTGTGGCAAGTTTTTGTGTGTTTCTGTTGGTTGTTGGGGGTGCTGCTTTATCTCCAGGTTTTAGCCAGGATTCTCCCTCTTTGTGGCAGCACAATGATAACATTTGTTGATTCATTTTGTGTCTTCCATCCTGTCCCTCTGTTCTCTTTCTATTTCTCTGTCTTTATCCCTCCCTCTGTCTCATTAACTCTCTCTGCCTCTGTCTGTATGTCCTGTTTTTTAGAATCAAGGCATATTGCATATAGGTGGATCGGTGGTCTAGAGGTAACGCGCCTGTCTAGAAAGCGAAAAGTCCGGGTCTGAAGTGTGCGGCGGTTCGTACCCCGTTTGGACCGGAAATTTTTCCCCCATCCATTAGACCATGAGTGGTGGTCTGGGCGCTAGTCTTTCGGATGAGACGATAAACCGAGGTCCCGTGTGTTACACGTAATTATTTAGCGCACGTAAAAAAACCCACGGCAACAAGAGAGTTGTCCCTGGCAAAATTCTTAGAAAAAAGCCACTCTGATAGGGAAACAAATACAGCTGCAGAAAAAAAAAAGGGTGAAAGGGTGGCGCAGCGCTAAGTGGCGACGCGTTCTCCCGCTCTCCCCGGGGAGAGCAGCCCGAATTTCACGGAGAGAAATCTGCCGTGACTTAAAGTAAAATCTGAGCGCTTTGATTTGTTGCTTTACAAGATTCAGCGCTATATAAATTCCATACATTATTATTTATTATTATTGTGCTGTTCTAAAAAAAGGGTTGGTTTTATTAAACAGGGACTGCCGGGTGTATTTGAAAAAACAAATTGTCTTCTTATGCCTTCTTAGGCGTTTGACTTATAAAACATAAAAAGAAAAGGAAAAAGCTGTTGTTGGTATATTTGTTTTGTTCCTCAGCTGGAGCTCTGAGGTTCACCAATGGTGAGATTGTTCCATATTATGTGACCGTGTTTGCCCACCATTAAGGTAGCCACATTCTGTCTTCAAGGGCTTACATCTTTAGGAAGTCAGCACGGAGCAAACAACAACAACAACAACAACAACAACAACGCAAAATTCATTATCCAGCGAAATGACAAAACTGAAATGGAGGCGAAATAGACATTACGTACTGTTATCTGTTGGAAAGGAAGTAGGACAACACTGATGTGATAGAACTCCCCAAAAATTTGAAAAAAATATTATACTAGATAAAACACATCGTCTGAAAGACAAAAAATAAGCAGGCTAGAACAGCAAGCCATTTGTGATAAATGAGAGGGAAAATAGGACAGAAGAGAAGGCAGGTATAGGCTATAAAGATTTCACAGACTGCTGACAAGGACATTAACTGTGTTGCACGTGCTGCAAAGCAGTTGCGTTGACCCATTGTGGCTAGGGGATAAAACAAAAAACACCTTTCAGATTTGACTGTTTTTATCTGGCTTCTTCGTTTTGGTGGGACATGAAGCCCAGTGTGTGTGTGTGTGTGTGGGTGTGTGGGTGGGTGGGTGGGTGTAGGGTTGTTGTAAGCAGGTAAGCCTGTTTCCAATGAGGCATGTCTACATTTCCTGTTCTATGGCAAGTTTATTTTGTGTGTTTCTGTTGGTTGTTGGAGGTGCTGCTTTATCTCCAAGTGTTAGCCAGGATCCTCCCTCTTTGTGCCAGCACAGTGACTCCATTTGTTGATTTATTTTATGTCTTCCATCCTGCCCCTCTGTTCTGTTTGTATTTCTCTGTCTTCATCCCTCCCTCTGTCTCATTCACTCTCTCTGTCTCTGTCTGTATTTCCTTTTCTAGAATCAAGGCATATTGTGCTATTCTAAAAAAAGGATATTTTTATGAAACAGGGACTGCCAAGTGTATTTGAAAAAAATAATGAATTGTCTTCTTAAATGCCTTCTTAGGCGTTTGAACTATAAAACATAACAAGAAGAGGAAAAAGCTGTTGTTGATATATTTGTTTTGTTCCTCAGCTAGAGCTCTGAAGTTCACCAATGGTGAGATTGTTCCATATTATATGACCGTGTTTGCCCACCATTAAGGTAGCTACATTCTGTCTTCAAGGGCTTACATCTTTAGGAAGTCAGCACAGAGCAGACAAACAACAACAACAACAGCAACAACAACAACAACAACATCAACGCAAAATTCATTATCCATCAAAATGACAAAGCTGAAATGGAGACGAAATAGACATAGCATACTGTTATCTGTTGAAAAGGAAGTAGGACAACACTGATGTGATAGAACTTGGCAAAAATGAGAAAACAAATATTATACTAGATAAAACATATCGTCTGAAAGACAAAAAATAAGCAGGCAAGAACAGCAAGCCATTTGTGATAAATGAGAGGGAAAATAGGACAGAAGGGAAGGCAGTTATAGGCTATAAAGATTTCACAGGGGCTGCTGCCACAAGGGCATTAATTGTGTTGCACGTGCTGTAAAGCAGTTGCCTTGACCAATTGTGGCTATAGGATAAAAAAATAACTTTCAGATTTGACTGTTTTTATCTGGCTTGTTCGTTTTGGTGGGGCATGAAGCCCAGTGTGTGTGTGTGGGTGTAGGGTTGTTGTAAGCAGGTAAGCCTGTTTTCAATGAGGCATATCTACATTTCCTGTTCTTTGGCAAGTTTATTTTGCGTGTTTCTGTTGGTGGTTGGAGGTGCTGCTTTATCTCCATGTTTTAGCCAGGATCCTCCCTCTTTGTGCCAGCACAGTGACTCCATTTGTTGATTCATTTTGTGTCTTCCATCCTGCCCCTCTGTTCTTTTTCTATTTCTTCATCCCTCCCTCTATCTCCTTCACTCTCCCTGTCTCTGTCTGTATGTCCTTTTGTTTAAGAATCAAGGCATAGTGTGCTGTTCTCTAAAAAGGGATTTTTTTATATTTAACAGGGACTGCCAAGTGTATTTGGAAAAAACATGAATTGTCTTCTTATGCCTTCTTAGGTGTTTGAACTATATAACATATAACATTCAGGTATCCACATTCTGACTTCAAGGGCTTACATATTTAGGAAGTAACAACAATGCAAAATTCATTATCCAGCAAAAAGACAACATTGAAATAGAGGCAAAATAGACATAGCACACAGTTACCTGTTGAAAAGGAAGTAGGATGTGATAGAACTCCCCAAAAATAAGATAGATAAAATTCCCATAGATAAAACACATGGTTTGAAAGACTGAAAAAATAAGCAGGCAAGAACAGCAAGCCATTTGTGATAAATGAGACAGAAAAATGAAGATAAGGGAAGGCAGTTATAGGCTATAAAGATTTCACAGACTGCTGACACAAGGGCTTTAACTGTGTTGCACGTGCTGCAAAGCAGTTGGGTTGACCCGTGGAGGTTTTGCAGATGAAAACCTTCCAGATTTGACAGGGGTTACTTGTTTGTTTGTTTGTTTGGTTTTTTGTGGTGGTTGGGCATTGAAGGGTGTGTGTGTGTGTGTGTGTGTGTGTGTGTGTGTGTGTGTGTGTGTGTGTGTGTGTGTGTGTGTGTGCGCGCGCAGGGGGGTGTGGGGGGTGCGTGTGTCAAGTCGTCAAAACAATTTTTTATTTCCAGATGGTACATTGAATAAGCAATGTATTTGCTTTTTTTCATCAAGCCGTCTATTTAAGAACAAATTTCTTAATGGTAATACTGAAATACTGTGTTAGTGTTAGTGTTAGTGTGTGCGTGTGTGCGCGCGCGCGCGCACGTGTGTGTGTGCGTGTGGGTGTGTGTGGGTGTGAGAGAAAGTGTGTTTGTTGTGTGTGTGTGTGTGTGTGTGTGTGTGTGTGTGTGTGTGTGTGTGTGTGTGTGTGTGTGTGTGTGTGTGTGTGTATGAGTGTAAGTGTACATGAGTGTTGTGTTGTGTGTGTATTTCTTTATTTTATTTATTTAATCTTTTATTGCGATAATTGAATAAGCACTCAAGTGCTTTTTTCCATCAAGCCCCCGTTGTGTGCATTTTTTGGGAGTATGTTTTGTCTTTCGTGTGTGTTTGTGTGTTTGTGTGTGTGTGTGTGTGTGTGTGTGAGAGAGAGAGAGAGAGAGAGAGAGAGAGAGAGAGAGAGAGAGAGAGAGAGAGAGAGAGAGAGAGAGAGTGTGTGTAAGTGAGTGTGTGTTTGTGTGTGTAAGAGTGTGTGTCAGGGGTGGGGGGTGGGGTGTGTGTGGTGTGGGAGTTTTTGTGTTTGTATGGGTGTGTATGTTTATCCGTGTGTGTGTGTGTGTGTGTGTGTGTGTGTGTGTGTGTGTGTGTGTGTGTGTGTGTGTGTGTGTGTGTGTGTGTGTGTGCGCGTGTGTGTGTAAGAAAGAGAGAATGTATGTGTGTGTGTGTGTGTGTGTGTGTGTGTGTGTGTGTGTGTGTGTGTGTGTGTGTGTGTGTGCGTGTGTGTGTAAGAGAGAGAGAATGTATGTGTGTGTGCGTGTGCGTGTGTGGTGGGTGTGAGGAGTTGTAAACAGGTAAGGCTGTTTTCATTGAAGCATGTCTGGATTTCCTGTTCTATGTGAACTTTATTCTGTGTGTGTTTTTTTGTGTTGGTTGTTGGGGATGCTGCATTATCTCCAATCTCGTTTACCAGACCTCTTACTCTTTACTCTTCTACAATCCCTTCATTGTGGACTCCTTCTCTTCCTTCCAGTTCTGTTCTGTGTCTCTGTCTCTGTCTGTCTGTCTGTGTTTGTCTGTCTGTCTGTCTCTGTCTGTCTATCTGTTTGTCTGTCTGTCTGACTGTCTCTGTTTCTGTCTCTCTGTCTCTCTCTCTGTCTCTGGCTCACTCTCTTAGAATCAAGGCTTGTTGTTGTACAGTTCTTAAAGAGGGGAACGTGTTTACTCAACAGAGAATCTGCTGTGTGTATTTTAACTAAAAACTGAATAGTTCCTTGTTGACCTTCTAGACTGTTTGAACGATAACGCACAGACAAGAAAGAAAACACCTGTTGTTTCAACTCTTTATCTCAGATATTAGTGATATTTGTTTTCTTTCCTAGGCTAGTTTTCCGAGGTTCACCAATGGTGAGATTTTGCTTATGCCATAGGTTTTTTTTCCACCCTACAGTGAAGGTAGCCCCATTTCGACTTAAAGGATGCATGCTGGGTATGTTTGTGTTCTTGAAACCTACCGAACGCTGATATGAACGTGCACATTGGATCTTCTGCGTGTGTACATACACAAAGGGGTATAAGGCACTGGCAGGTATGCGCTTGCAGTTGATTTGGGAGATGGTGAAATTCCTCATCCTGAATTCGCCAGACACCGCCGGGATTCGAACCCACGACTTCACGGACCCATGGGATTGAACTCCCAACGGTCTTAACCACATAACTTTCCCCTGGAGTTAACATCAGTGCAGACTCCACTCTCCCCAAACGTCCTTCAGGTGAGACTATAAACAGAGGTCCCGTGTGTGCGAACGCACGCAGAACATCTTGCGCACAGGTTAAATCCTGTTCCGCTTTTCAAAAGAGTAGACCATTGCGTGCCGGTGGGAACAGGTGACAAATTTTACAAAATCGCATACACACGGGGACTGGATGTAAAAAAAAGTACATGAGTGCTTATTCAGTTGTCCTCGATATAAAGGAATAAAATAAAAGAAAAAGAAAAAAGCAGAAAAGGCTACAGCGTCCATTCAGTGGTATATCATAGCAGCTGAACATGTTATGTGACAACTTATTCGGGCAGTTTTCTGTTTATGCATCATTTTTTGGGAAGGTGCTGTGGACGTAAAATAAGCATGAAGAAATAGACGAACAAGCAAAAGTAAGCAACAGTTAACTCATTAAGAGATGAATAACACATGAATGAATGAATGATTGATTGATTGAATGAATAATGGAGAAAAACCAACCAATTTAGAATGCAATGAATCCCTTGCTCAAATTCTATCGAAAGATTGGATTCGCCTCTCCATACCATACTGTACCGTACCACACCATACCATACCACACCATATGTGTGTGTGTGTGTGTGTGCATTTGGACTTGTTAGAACTATTACTTGCTATTGGTTGCATGACTATGTAAGAATGGATTGAGTGCAAGCGCTTTGATTTGTCTGTGCAAGATACAGCGCTATATAAATTCCATTTATTATTATTATTATATTATTATTATTATATATTATTATTATATATTATTATTATTATTATTATTATTATTATTATTATTATTATCATCATCATTATTATTATTATTATTATTATTATTATTATTATTATTATTATTATTATTATTATTTTATTATTATTGTTGTTGTTGTTGTTGTTTTGTTGTTGTTGTATATTATTATTATTATATCATCACACCACACACCTACATACCACACCATATTCCACACCACCTAACCACATCATACAACCACACACATATAACTCTCCACACCACGTACTATAACCACATCAATCCTAACACCACACACCCAATACCCCCACACAACACCTACCCACCACCCATACCATCAACCACACCACACCATCACACCACACCACAACTACCACAAACTAACACTACACCACACCAAAACCCCCCCCACCCTACCACACCATAACCCACACCACTCCACACCATACCCACTACCCACACCATACCCTACCAACCACACCACACACCATACCATACCCCACCATCACCACACCACACCATACCCTACCACACCACACCACACCCATACACCACACACACACCACCACACACACCACACACACATACCCACCCATCACCACACACCACAACCACACTACCACCACACCATACCCTACCACACCCACACACCACACCACACCATACACACACACACACAACCACACCACCACCCCACACCACACATACCCACCACCCACCACACACACCCACCACCACCCACCCATACCACCACACCACCACCACACTCACAACACACAACTACACCACACCACACCCTAACCACCACCCACCAAACCACCACACACACCACACCACACCCAACCACACCAACCCTACAAACCACACCATACCACACCAACCTACCACCACACACCACACTACCACCACACCACACCATACCCACACACACAACCCACCACACCATACCCTACCATACCACACCACACCACACATACCCTACACACACCACACCCACACTACCACCACACCACACCACACCACACCATACTACCACACCACACCACACCACACCACACTACACCACCAACACACACACCACACCCTACCCACCACACCCACCACACCTACACCACACCACACCTACCACCCACTACACCACACAACCCACCTACACCCACACCAATACCACCACCACACCACCACCACCACCACACCACACACACCATACCACACCACACCACACCACCATACCACACACCATACCCCACCACACCACACCACCCAACACCCATAACC
This sequence comes from Rapana venosa, assembly GCA_028751875.1. Taxonomy (NCBI): domain Eukaryota; kingdom Metazoa; phylum Mollusca; class Gastropoda; order Neogastropoda; family Muricidae; genus Rapana; species Rapana venosa. Next base: position 16,403,607 of record CM054161.1, on the reverse strand, counting down.
ACACCACACCCACCTACACCAACCAACCATACCACCCTACCACCACACCACACCACACCACCACCCCCACCCCACCCTCAACCCACCCACACCACACCACACACACACCCACACCACACCATACCATACCACCAAACCATACCACACACCCACCACACCCACACCCCACACCACCACCCTACACCACACCCTACACCACAACCACCACACCAAAACCACCCACCCACCAACCACACCCACCCACACCACACCACACCATCACCAACCACACCACACCACACCATACCAACCACACACACACCCACACCAATAACCACTACCACACCACACCATACCACACCACCTCCACACCACACACCACCACACCATACCCACCCAACCACACCAACCACCACACCACACCACACCACACACACCCCACCACCAACAACCACACCACACACCAACCACACCTACCACACCACACCACAACACCCAACCACACCAACCAACCAACCCTCTACCACACACACCACACCACCACACATCCACACCCACACACCACACCCTACCACACCTACCAACCCACACTACCAACCAACCACACCCACCACTACCACCACACCACCAACCACACAACCACACCCTACCCCACCCTATCACACCACCACACCACCTACACTACCACACAACCACCCATACCCACACCACCAACCACCACCACCACACCACACCATCCCTACCCATCACACCACACCACACCATACACACCACACACACCACACCACACCACACACACACCACCACTACCACACACCACACCCTACCACACCTCACCAACCACACCACCCACCACACATACTACTCTACAACCACCACACCACCCACACCACCAACCACACCACACCACACCATACATACACACCAACCACCCCCCACACCACACCATCCCACCCACCTACCACACCATACCACACACACCATACCACCACACCATCCCACCACACCAACACACATACCACACCAACCACACCACACAACAACCTCACCATACCACTACCACACCACACTATACACCAACCTACCATACCATATCACCTCACCACACACACCATATACCACACACACCACACCACACCACACATACCCACCACCACACCACACCACACATACCACACACCACACCACACCACACAACACCTCACCATACCACACCCACCACACCTACCACACCATACCCACCACACCACAATACACACCACCCACCTACCCTACCACACCAAACCACCCACCCACACCACTACCACCACACCACACCACACCATACCACACCACACCACACCACACCCAACCACACCAATACCATACCTACCCCACCACCACACCACCATACCACCACACCACCCCACCATACCACACCATACCACACCACACCACACCACACACCCACTACATCACCCTACCACACCACACCACAAACCACACCACACCCACCCTACCACCACCCCCACCCCCATACCACACCACACCACACCACACACACACCACACCATACCAACCCAACCACACCACACACACACACCTACACCACACCACACCCACCACAACCACAACCCACACCCACCACACCACACTACACCACACCACCACCCATACCACACCACACCACACCACACCACACCACACCATACACAACCACACCATACCACACACCACACCACACCACACCACACCACACCATACCACACCACACCACACCACATCACACCACACCATACCACACCACACCACACCAAACCATACCACACCATACCACGCCACACTACACCACACCACACCCTACCCTACCCTACCACACCACACCACACCACATCACACCACACCCTATCCTACCCTACTACACCACACCACACCACACCATACCACACCATACCATGAAAGCAGCAGCACTTAACAGACACAGTACTTAAGTCTATACGACTATAGGCCTCTGTAGGCTTCCCTGGCAATAAACGATGCTCTGATGTGTTCTGTTCTGTTCAGTAATCGTCACGTCACTGATGCATACATGTCATACCACAGTGACAGCAGTGACGCAGAGGGAGAGAGGAGGGAAGGTGGGGAGGGGGTAGGGTAGAGAGGAGGGGGTGGGGTGGGAAGTGGGGGTGATATTTACCGTTTGGGTGGAATGGGAGATGGTGGGGGGAGATGAGTGTGTGGGTGGCGGGGGTGGGGGTGGGGGGATCTACCATTAAGGTGTCATTATCATATGTCAGCTATTCTCGTTTTTTTTTGGTTCTGTATGTCTGTCTGCCTGTCTGCCTGTGTGTATGTTTGCCTGATTGCCTGCCTATCTGCCTGTCTGTCTGCCTGCCTGCCTGCCTGCCTGTCTGTCTGGGTGTCTGTCCGCCTGCCTGTATGTCTGTCTATCTGTCTGTCTCTGTCCTTCCTTTCCTACCTCCCTTTGTTCCTCCCTCCCTCCCTCTCTCTCACTCATACACACACGCGCACGCACACGCACACACGCACGCACGCACGCGCGCGCGCGAGCGCCGGGGACGGGATACCCTGGTGGGTAGAGTGATGCGCTTTGCGTTTGTGATCGGCTGACCCGGGTTCGAATCGCATTCAGGAGGATTTTTCCTCTGGAGTTGTTAATCAGTGCCGACTCCACTCTCTCTAAAAATCCTTCGGATGAGATAATAAACCGAGGCCCCGAATGTAAACGCACGCAGAACACCTTTTGCGCACATGTTAAAACCCGTTCCGCTTTTCGGAGTAGGCCATTGTGTGCCGGTGGGAACGCATGACAAAATGTACAAAACTGCATACACACGGGGATTGGGATTTTTAAAAATAAGAGCAGGAGTGCTTTTTCCCATTAGACTCGAAATAAAAGAATTTTTTTTTAAAAACCCACACACTCGCTCTTTCTTCTTCCCTTTATTAGTCTTGCTCTCCTGTTTCTCCTCTCTTTGCAGATCTCTTCCGTTTACTTCTCTCTTCCCCCCCCCCTCCCCTCCAATCTGCCCTTTCCCTTGCACTGTGCTAGTTGGCATTGTTTCTGGGGGTACACCGTTTTCATATCTCTCCATTGCCTGTCATCTGTCCTGACATTATCTGTTTCCATCAGTCAGGAATGAGTCAGTCAGAGAGAGAGAGAGAGAGAGAGGGAGAGAGAGAGGGAGAGAGAGAGGGAGAGAGAGAGAGAGAGAGAGAGAGAGGGGGGGAGAGAGAGAGAGAGAGAGAGGGAGAGAGAGAGAGGAGGGGGGAAAAGAGAGAGAGAGAGAGAGAGAGAGAGAGACAGACAGACAGACAGACAGACAGACAGACAGACAGACAGACAGACAGACACACATATATACGCACACGCGCTCGCGCGCGCATACACACACACGCACACACACAGAGATAAACAGACAGACCGAGACAGAGACAGACAGGAGTATATAGTCAGACAGAGAGAGACAAGGACAACTGAAAGTGTAAAAGAATAAATTCCAATGTAACACCGGCAAATCAAAATAAAAAGTATGGCCTTTCCACATACACAGCTTTGTATTTAAACTAGGCAATTTCTTTTCTTTTGACCTACGAATTACTCTGGAACTGGCCTCTTAAGAATAGCAACAACAGCAACAGCAATCTAAACATCTAACCAGCCAACCGACCAACAAACCAACGCACTAGTCCACAAACCAGTGAAAAGCTAACTCGTGCGCGCGTGCACACACACACACACATGCACACACACAGACACACACACATGCACACACACACAGACACAAACACACACACACACACACACACACACACGTGCGCGCGCTCGTGCACACGCACGCACATACACCCACATTTAAACACACACACGCGCGCGCGCGCGGGGCCGGGGGGGGGGGGGGGGGAGGATAACCTGGTGGTTAGAGTGATGCATTCGTGATCTGCTGACCCGGGTTCGAATCTCGTTCAAGAGGACTTTTCCTCTGCAGTTAACATCAGTGCAGACTCCACTCCCCCCAAAAGTCTTTCGGATGAGACTATTAACCAAGGTCCCGTGTGCGAACGCACGCAGAACATCTTGCGCACACGTTAAACCCGTTCCGCTTTCCGGAAGAGTAGGACATTGTGTGCTGGTGGGAACGGATGACAAAATTTACATAACTGCATACACACAGGGACTAGATGTAAACAAGACACGTGAGAGCTTATTCCACTATCCTGGACACACACACACACACTCACACACACACACACACTCACACACACACACACACACTCACACACACAAAACACAAACACACACAAAACACACACACACACACACACACACACACACACACACACACACACACACACACACACACACACACACACACAGTCGATGATTACAAAAGCCCAAAAAACCAAACTTCAACAAACAAAATTCCGTTGAAAGATTTCTTTCACTCACTCGTGTAGCGTGTTTTAGTTTTTTGTTTTTTGTTTTTTGTTTTTTAAGGGGGTCGGGGGGGTGTTAAGATTTTTAAACAAAAACAAGCAATCTGGCCTGACATCCACAAACAGCTGATTACAGACATGGCTACAGTGTTTCTAAGGTTTGTGCTTTGTTTTGACACGATTGTCAATATTAGAGTGAACATGACACCTTTGTCTAATCTTTTTTTTCTTGCTGAACTGCTGGTATTGTTGTTGTTGTTCTTTGTCTGTTGGAAGGAGACTGTAAAGAATTCTTTGTTCCTCTATCTCTGCCTGCTTACCTCTCTATCTCTGTCTCTCTCTGTCTCTGTCTCTCTCTGACTCTCTCTGTCTCTGTCTCTCTCTGTCTCTTTGAGTGTGTATGTGTGTTTGTTTATTTATTTATTCATTCTTTTATTTGGAAGATAATGGAATAAGCACTCATGTGCGTTTTTACATCTAGTCCCCGTGTGTATGCAGTTTTGTAGATCTTGTCATCCGTTCCCACCGACACACAATGGCCTACTCTTCCGAAAAGCGAAACGGGTTTTAACGTGTGCTCAAGACTTTCTCTTTCTCTTTGTGTGTGTGTTTATATATTTATTTATTTATTTATTTATTTATTATTTCTTCTTTGATATCGAGGATAATGGAATAAACACGTGCTTATTTACAACCAGTCCCCATGTGTATGCGGTTTTGTAAATTTTGTCATCCGTTCCCACCGGCACACAATGGCCTACTCTTACGAAAAGCGGAACAGGATTTAACGTGTTTGCAAGATGTTCTGCGTGCGTTCGCACACGGGGCCTCGGTTTATAGTCTCCTCCCAAGGACTTTGACATTCAGTTCGATTTTTTTGTCAAACTGGGAAGAAAGGGCGAGGCTGGGAATCGAACCCACAACTTCACGGTTTACTTGTTGGCAGGCGAATGACTGTTTTTTGTTTTTTCTTAAGTACCTCGCCATATAGGCAGCCATACTCCGACTTCAGCTGATTTTTTCTCCTTTAAAAGAGAGTGCAGGTTTGTCCTGGCTGAAGTCAATCTCAACATAACATTTTACAACATAACAGCATTTTTGGTGTAGGTCTTGGCAATTAGTAGACATCAATGACAATGAAAATGTCTTTTATTTCCAGGATAATGAATAAGCATCCATATGCTTTTTTTTACATCCAGTCCCCGGGACTGTCAGTCAATGCCTGACACAGCTTTTGACCTGGGTCAGAAGGAAGGAGTGACGTCACTGACAGTTTCCTCTGGAGTTAACATCAGTGCAGACTCCACTCCCCCTAAAATTCCTTCGGATGAGATTATAAACCGAGGTCCCGTGGGCGAACGCACGCAGAACATATTGCGCACATGTTAAAAACCTGTTCCACTTTACGGAAGAGTAGGCCATTGTGTGCCGGTGGGAACAAATGACACGATTTACAAAATTGCATACACACAGGAACTGGATGAAATGAGCACTCAAGATTATCCTCGAAATAAATAAATAAATAAATATATATATATATATATATATATATATATATGTGTGTGTGTGTGTGTGTGTGTGTGTGTGTGTGTGTGTGTGTGTGTATGTATGTATGTATGTATGTATGCATCGATAGAAGAAAAATCGAAGACAGTTCTGAACTGTAAGGCAGCAGAGAATATTGTTAAGAGTGACGAAAGCTGGCAGTGCAGCAATTTAAACCATGGCAACACCTGTAAAATAAACTATAGAAAGAAAAAGACATGTGTAAGAGCGATGTCCTTTCTCCCTGCTGGGTTGCAAAAGCTTCATCACAGCACCTGACACGCGAGGAGACAGCAGGGGAGGTAATCGGACAAAGGGGGAGAGTCACATTCTAAAGAGGAGGGCGGGATTGGAGGGGAGGGGGGGGGGGGGGGGGGGAGGGGAGGGGGTGACATTTCGAAGAGGGAAACTATTTCGATCCACATCATTCTGTAGTCGGCCATTTTCTGAATCGTTTTCCACCCACCTTACTCTGGTATACTCTCCTGCCATGATAGCTGTTTTGTTGGGGTTTTTGTGCTTTTTGTCTGGTTCTCGTTTGTTCGATTGTTTGTTGGTTGGTTTTTGTTGTTGTTGTTGTTTTTTGTTGTTGTTGGTGGTGGTGTTGTTGTTGTTGTTTTTTGGGGGGGCGTTGTTTTGTTTGGTTGGTTGGTTGATCTTTGTTGCTGCTTTATCTTCTGTGACGTTCCCGTCCTGCTATTCTCACGCCGCTCATTTCATTCTTCTCGCCCCAGCTTTACGCAGAATCGTTACCGTCGCATCCTCAAGGTGGGAAGTCCACAGTGAGCCGCCGTTGGGTCACCAGCCACGGGGGGCCTGTACTGCTGCTGGATCACTCTGGTGGTGTTTGGGATTGCCTGTTCTGAGCTAACGCATGCAGGACACCACCTAATAAGTCTCCTACTAACGACAGTATTAGCTCAGTCGCGGAGCCAGACTGAGTTGCCCGCCCGAGATGGCGACCTTCACAATGCCCTCCGATGACCTTTTTCGGAAACCTCAAACCCTAAAGACTTTGAGGAGGACACAAGAGTGTATAGGACAAGGAAAACTGAAGCTCCCTATAACAATGATAATGAATGATGAAAATGATAACAACGATAACAATACTACTACTGCTGCTGCTGCTACTGCTGCTGCTGCTACTACTACTACTACGACGACGACGACGACGACGACTACTACTACTACTACTACTACTACTACTACTACTACTACTACTACTACTACTACTACTACTACAGCTTCTACTGCTACTACTGCTACTACTACTACTACTACTACTACTACTACTACTACTGCTGCTGCTGCTGCTGCTGCTGCTGCTGCTACTACTACTTCTACTACTACTAGTCCTGATGATGATGATTATTGATGATTATGATGATGACGATTATGATGATAATAACACAATAGCATTAACAGTAATAATGATGACAACAATACTAAAAATAAACAATAATATACGGAATTGATATAGCGCTAAATCTTGAAACCAGAACCCCCAAGACAAAAAACTCGAATTCCTAAAAAGAAATCTTATGACTCACGGGGATTCGAACCCACGACCTTCCAGTCCTTAACCAAAGGTGCTAACCACTGCGCCAAGGATTCACCATGAAAGTTTCGTCCTCCTTCTTCCTGCTCCCTAACCACCCCTCCCCACAACCTTCCCCCTCCTCACCTCCCTTCACCATCCCTGTCGAGATCTGCTGACCTAGAAACAACGTATCTAACCCCACTCCAATTTCCACTTTGGCTTTTTTTGGGGGTTTTTTGTCTTTGTTTTGGGTTTTTTTTAAAGAAAGGTTAGGGAGAGATACCCTACTCTTAAAGCTGGAGTTCAAATTTCTTTTTTTCAATTATCAGAAAAAAACTGAATGAAGAAAAAATGATGGAGAAAACAACGGACTCCCCTCCCCCCTCCAAACCACATTTGTAAACCAAAAGAAGAATATCAGCTAAACAAAAACAAACAATCAAAAACACACACACAAACCCCCTAAAGATGTTAATATTATAGAATATCTTTCGCTTCAGGTATCTTCTTCCAGTGCAACATTAAGTCTGCTTGCTTTATGAATACAGGAGCTCATTTTCACATCTTTGCTGGACGTCCTAAATGTTCCCTTTTTTTATTATTTGACATTACTGTATGCAGCCAGGCAAACAATATCCACAATGATGAAAGCTGCACAACCGGCAGAGAAAACAGAATACCATGTATTCTCCGAAGAAAAGGGTTTAATATTGATATCATGCATTCGCAATGCAACACATTGTCGGCAAGAAAAAAGGGATGTTGAATTGAAGATTATTATCGCAATAACAATGTATTGGAAAAAAAAGAGAGGGATAAAACACACAATGATGACGACAAGAAAGACGAGAAAAAGAGGAAAAAGTGGAGGAGGAGGAAGAAGAAATGGAGGAGAAGAATTGCGAAGAAGACGGAGAAAGAGAAGGAGAAGAAGAAGAAGATGATGATGAAGAAAGAGAAGGAGGAGGAGAAGAAGAAGAATTCTGAAGAAGAAGAAGAATTCTGAAGAAGAAGAAGACGAATTCTGAAGAATTCTGAAGAAGAAGAAAAGAATTCTGAAGAAGAAGAAGAATTCTGAAGAAGAAGAAGAAGAAGAATTCTGAAGAAGAAGAAGAAGAAGAAGAAGAAGAAGAAGAAGAAGAAGAAGAAGAAGAAGAAAAGGTACAAGAAGCAGAGGAAGAAATGATTATGTTTAATCAAGTACGAAGGGGAGAGGAGGAGGAAGAGAAAGAAGGGGAAGAAGAAGAAGAAAATGAAGAAGAAGAAGCTGAAGAAGAATTGCGAAGACGAATTGCGAAGAAGAATTGCGAAGAAGAAGAAGAATTGCGAAGAAGAAGAAGAAGAAGAAGAAGAAGAAGAAGAAGAAAGAGAAGGAGAAAAAGAAAAAGAAAAAGCAGAAGAAGGAGAAGGAGAAGAAGAAGAAGGAGACATGTTGAAGCTTCATCTTAGCGTTAAGTGCTGAAATCAATTTTGCAGACCCCGCCCCCCCCCCCCCCCACACACATACACACACGCGCGCGCACGCGCGCGCACGTGCGTGTGTATGCACCAGTGTGCCTGAAGGAACAACAAAATATGTTTCTGCTCGCTACCACCTTAGATATAAAGATCGTCATCATCATCATCATCATCATGATCACCATCATCATCATCATTATCAGCAGCAGCAGCAGCAGCAGCAGCAGCAGCAGCAGTACCAGCAGCATTGTTATTCTTTCTCTCCATCTCTCCCTCTCTCTCTCTCTCTTACGTGTTTACCCTTTATCCCGAAGGGCTGGATGTAAACACATCTTGTACTTCTTCTATTACCCTCAGAAAATAAAATGTCGTTATTGTTATATCTCTGTCTGCCTGTCTTTCTGACGGTCTCTGTCTGTCTGTCTGTCTGTCTGTCTCTCGTCTGTCCGTCTGTCTGTCCCTCTCTCTCCCCTCTCTCTCTCTCTCCTCTCTCGTCTTCTCTCTCTCTCTCTCTCTCTCTTCTCCTTTCTGTCTGTCTGTGTGTCTCGTCTGTCTGTCTGTCTGTCTCTCCCTCTCTCTATCTGTATGTCTGTCTGTGTATGTCTGTCTGTCTCTCTCACTCTTTCTCTGTCTGTCTGCCTGTTTCTCTTAAAATCAACAACATTTGAGTGGTGGTCTAAGACGTGTCCACTCACACACGCACATACATACAATGTATTTACAACATTTTAACAAAATCAATACTGCAAGGCAAATCTTTTTCTTTATGCCAGAAACAGCCCCCTGTGTAGTGTACAATGGGGACATCTGTTATTCTGCTGCTGCTAGTACCAGCTGTTTTGTTACAATTTTTCCTCTGTCAGTCTGTCTGTCTTTGTTTGCTTGTCTGTCTGTGTGTGTGTCTGCCTCTGTAAGTGTGTGTGTGTGTGTGTGTGTGTGATACTTTTATTTCTGCCGTCAGCGCCTGGGCCTTATCACAGTTCTTGATTAAACCATTGACGCTGGGGGCAACAGCAAAGTGAGAGGCTGTATGACCAGTGGCTTTCCCACTCATGGAATTCCACTTTACAGCTTAGTCTTTAGTGATCGACTATGACTCTCTTACTAGGAGGCTTGACTTGCACAGTCCTTATGTGCTGCAGCCCTGGGGGATAGTTGGCCTTTGGAGAACATCTCCAACGCTGACTGTCCTTATGCCCACTTGGCCGAGAGAGTGGGGATGTACTGTGGGCAAGGAATCTCCACTATAATAACATTTCTGCCCAATTTCCGAAACAGCAGCTGCCTCCTCTGCTATTTTGGAGGTCATCGTCGGACACGACGGACAAACATAAAAAACCTTTTATTTGAAGTTATTCGGGAATGTTTAAATGAATATGAAAATAATGCAACTTTCTTGTGTCTTTTCGACTTTGTGTTTCGTATCAATGTGCCTGTCAGTATTGTAATTACCCTTCATGGGATGATTAGTCAAGTCAAGTCAAGTCAAAAACACTTTAATCATCCCTTGAAGGACAATTACAATACTGACAGGCAGATTGATACACATCAAATATATCAAAGACACAAAAGCTATATTTCATATTGGTTTTCAAATAAAATGTCACGAACACACACACACCACACACACGCGCGCATGCGCACACACACGCAAACGCCCTCACGCACACCATCAATTGCGTACACAACTTTAAACCCATTGACTAGAAGACACAAAAACTTGTTTTTACGCACGCATATACGCAGCACGTACACACGCACGTACGTGTGTGTGCGAACACGCCCACGCACACGCACACCCTACACCAATATATGAATTCAATGTTTTAAGACAGTTGACTAGAACACAGACTTATTTCACACACCCACGCACCCACCCACACACACACACATAATTATGTATTGACTACACTCGTAACAATGACAATCAGGCAGATAATTCAGAGAAATGTAAAAACTAGGTAGTCAACATCATTGTGAATTCAGAATTCGAATGCTTACTGGCTCAAAAGAATTTCTTTTTCTGTTAGTTTTGCTGATGGGACACTGAAAAACGGCGTTCCGAAGGCAACATTTGAAATTCTGGAAACAAAGCATGGGAAGGATCAGCCAAAATGGCTGTGGCTTTGCGTACAAGCTGCTGATTGCAGAACGACATGAGATCTCTTTGTTCTTTTTCCAATTATTTTTTGAGCAGATTCTTACAATTCTCTGCAGGCCATTCTTGTTTTTAACACTAAGGTTATTGTACCAACAAATGAAAGCAAAACTAGAACACTCTCTATGTAAGACTTGTAAAAAAGGAAAGGATCTTTTTGTCTACAAAAAATGAGTTCAGTTTCCTCAGAAAATACAGACGTTTGTTGTCCCTTTTTGACAATAGCGTCAGTGTTAACGTCCCAGTTAACTTGTTGGTCAAAAACAGTTCCCAATACTTATAGTTCAAAACATTTTCAACCTCTTGATTATGGATAATAATATTCTTAGGAGTATGCCCTGATCTTCTGAAATCGATAGGCAGGTCTTTAGTTTTAGAAACATTTAGCTCCAGGTAGGCCTCGTCACACCAGTGTACGAACTCGGTGAGTGGCTGGACCGTGGTCTAAGACTGATCCGGATAAGAGGGATAACAGAGTACTATCGTCTGCGAACTTTACCAGAAAGGAATTTCCATAGTTGCTTCTGCAATCATCTGTGTATAGAATGTACAGAATGGTGAGAGGGACGCAACCCTGCGGAGAACCAGTGCAGGTAAATCTAACCGAAGAAGATATTTTGTTGGCCAAAACACGCTGTGGTCTGTTGGTTAAAAATTCAATCAGCCAACGAACAAGTTGATTGTCTACGTCAAATTTTGAAATTATTTTGTTAACCAGAATGTGAGGCTGCATTGTATTGAAAGCTGAACTAAAGTCAGCGAACAATATTCTGGCATGAGAGTCAGGTGTTTCCAAGTGGCTATACAACTTGTTCAAAATGAATAGTTTGGCATCTTCGACACCCCTTCGAGACCTGTATGCAAATTGCAGTGGGTCAAGGTCTTTCTCTGTAGCAGAAAGAATAGAGATTTTACGATCTATTCCCAGCGTTTTTCATCAAAAGGGAGATGTGATGAGCTACAGGCTAAAATCGTTAGGCCGAGAAGGATTGGTTCTTTGGAAAGGTAATTACATTGGAAGTTTTCCCAAAATAACCGGAATCTGACAAGTATCCAGTGAGGCCTGGAACGGGTGTTGAAGGACACTGGCAAACTCAGTAGCGCAGAATTTCGGGGTTCTTCCAAAATATACCATCTGGTCCGGAAAATTTTTTTAATATTTATTGCCTTTAAGTGCTTACAGATAATTTTTCATCAACAATGACGCTATTCTCAGAAACTAGGGATTGCTTCAGATCATTTAATTCATCTGAGAAATCATGCTTTTCAAAGCGAGTAAAAAATGCGTTTAGATGGTCTGGTAAGTTGTTATCACATACTCCCTGCAAACTGATTAAAGTGTTTTTGACTTGATTTGACTTGTCTTGACTTTTGGATGAGACAAAAATCCACGTCATTTTTGCAACACACACTTCGCATTCCTAAAAGAAGTCACGGATTTTGTCCCTGGTAAAAGGTCTATTGGTTAAAAGGACACTATATATATATGTAGAGAGAGAGACAGACAGACAGACAGACAGACAGACAGACAGACAGACAAACAGACAGACAGACATTCAGACACAGACTGACAGAGCAACGGATACTACCCGATATTGGGCTTCCTTCCATCACGCAGTATTAATGTTTCTGCTTTCCTCTTCATCTCTTCAGCCGAATACCTTTTTTCTGCTAGTACTCTGGTAACAGGAGGGATTGTTTTTTTTTTCCCTTAGCAGACTGTCTTGCTGTCTTCCAGGCTATCAAGCATCGCCTTGCCGTTTTATGTTCCTGCCATTTTCTCTCTGTCCAGGGTTTTTAAGGAACAATCTGGTGCTTTCTTTGTTGTTTTGAGTGTTGTTGTTGTTGTTGTTGATGTTGATCGTCCTTTCTTCTTCGCAATACTTCTTCGCTATTCTTCCTTCTTCTTCTTCTTTGCAATTCTTCTTCTCTTTGCAATTCTTCTTCTTCGCAATTCTTCTTCTTCGCAATTCTTTTTCGCAATTCTTCTACTTCTTTGCAATTCTTCTTCGCAATTCTTCTTGTTCTTCTTCTTGTTTTTGTTCTTGTTCTTGTTCTTGTTCTTCTTCTTCTTCTTCTTCTTCTTCTTCTTCTTCTTCTTCTTCTTCTTCGCATCATCATCATCATCAGACCCGTGACCTTGGCGGTCGTGGGGGAACACGAAAGACGATGCCGTGGTAAACCTCCTCCATCCATCTCGGTCCTCGGCTCTGCGCAGTAGTGCCGAGTCATTCATCCTGGTCCATTCTCTGATGTTGTCCATCCATGACTTTTTTCTGTCTTCCCCTCTTTCTGCCACCTTGGAGTGTTCCCTGCAGTACTGTTTTTTGGCAGAGTGTTGTGGTGGGTGACGTGGCCGAACCATGTCAGCTTTTTCTTCTTGACGATGGTGAGAAGGTGTTCCTGTGGACCTGCCAGCCCTGTTATTTGACTCTTGACAAATTCATTGGTCTTTCGTTCTCTCCAGGATATGCCCAGCAGTTTTTTCTATGGCATTTTGTTTCAAATGACTGGATTCGCTATGTTGTTTCAGCAGTCAATGTCCAGGTTTCACTTCCGTACAGCAGGATAGTCTGAAATAGGGCTTTGTAGAGCTTTAGTTTGATTGGGAAACTGATCTCTTTATTTTCCATATGGTGGTGAGTTTTGTCATGGAAGATGTTGCCATGGCTAGTCTGACTTTAGTTTCTGTCGTCGATCGCCCGTCCTTTGTGAGTGTAGCGCCAAGGTATTTAAAAGCGTCTACCTCCTCCAGTTGCTGGCCGTTCATGTAAATTTTAGCAGTGGCGTTCCTCGTGCTTTTCACAAGTACTTTACTTTTCTCCGAGCTCACCTCCATCCCATATGCTCCAGCTTTGTTCTCAAGTCTGGTCGTAAGATATTGAAGCTCTGTGTTACTTCCGCCCATGAGGGCAATGTCATCGCCAAACCGCAAGTTGTTGAGGGTCTGCCGCCAAAGGAGATGGTAGAGTGGAAGTTATGGAGGGTCTCTCTCATAATGTTTTCCAAGAACAGATTAAACAGGACTGGAGATAGCAGGCATCCTTGTCGGACCCCAACTGTGGTTTTGAAGTAGTCTCCGACCTGATTGTTCAGAAGGACTGCACTGCTTGCGGTTTTGTATAGTGCTTGAATGGTTTGCACTAGTCCTTCTTCAATGCCAAACATTCTGAGGACCTGCCACAGGCCTTCGTGCCATACTCTGTCGAAAGCCTTCTTGAAGTCGATGAAGTTGTGGAACAGGTCTCTCTGATGTTGAAGATGTTTTTCCATCAGCATGTGGCAGTTAAAAATTTGTTCGATTGTGCTCCTGCCTGCCCTGAACCCAGCTTGTTCCTCTGCAAGGTGTTCTTCGGCCTCCTTCTTGAGTCGATTCAAAATAACTTTGAGGCTGGCGTGGCTGATGAGGCTGATTGTTCTATAGTTTTGGCATTGGCGTAAATTCCCCTTCTTGGGCAGGGGTATGATGAGTGATTGTGTCCATTCTGTTGGCCACTGTTTTGTCTCCCAATCTTCTGTCAGATAGCTGTAACATGTGTAATGACTGTTTCGCCACCATGCTTGAGCAGCTCTGCTGGTATGTTGTCTGCTCCTGGGGACTTTCCTACTGGTAAGCTGCGGATGGCTTCTTCCACTTCTTCCCTCAGTATAGGTAATGGCGAGGGTACTCTTAATGTTGCTGCTCTCTCTTCTTTCTCTTCTTCGCAATTGTTTTTCTTCTTCGCAATTCTTCGCAATTCTTCTTCTTCTTCTTCGCAATTTTTCTTCTTCGCAATTCTTAGCAATTATTCTTCTTCGCAATTCTCCTCCTCCTCCTCCCCCTCCTCCTCCTCCTCCCCTCCACCTCCTCCTCCTCCTCCTGCTCCTCCTCCTCCTAATTCTCCTCCTCCTCCTCCCCCTCCTCCTCCTCCTCCCCCTCCACCTTCTCCTCCTCCTCCTCCTCCTCCTCCTTCTTCTTCTTCTTCTTCTTCTTCTTCTTCTTCTTCTTCTTCTTTCTTCTTCTTCTTCTTCTTCTTCTTCTTCTTCGCAATTCTTCTTCGCAATTCTTCTTCTTTGCAATTCTTCTTTGCAATTCTTCTTCTTCTTCTTGTTCTTCTTGTTCTTGTTCTTGTTGTTGTTGTTGTTGTTGTTCTTCTTCTTCTTCTTCGCAATTCTTCTTCTTCTTCTTCTTCTTCTTCTTCTTCTTCGCAATTCTTCTCCTCCTTTTTCGCAATTCTTCTCCTCCTTTTCGCAATTCTTCTTCGCAATTGTTCTTCTTCGCAATTCTTCTTCTTCTTCGCAATTCTTCTTCTTCTTGTAGTTATGTTTTGGTTTTGTTATGTTTTGGTTTTTGATGATTGTTATGGTTCTGTTTCATTTTTTGTTTGACATATCAGAAACTTTTGCTTGGTTTGTTTAGCTTTTTGGGCATTTTGTACAACAATTGTTTCTTTTAATCGTGTTTGTTTGACACTG
>CM054161.1:16386464-16387535 GCA_028751875.1 Rapana venosa | reverse complement strand
AGGGGGAAAAAGCCCCGTTAAAGAGTTTTTTTTTTTTAATAATTTAAAAAAAAGCCCGGGGGGGAAAAGGTAAATTTTAAAAAAAGGGGGGGGTTTCGGGCTAAGCACAGATACTAAAAAACACATAAAGAAAGCACAGCTAAGTATACAGATTGTTTACCTGATAACAAACACCCTTTATTTTAATGCTCCAGTAACACTCCAGGAAGTAAAAGATGCAATCCTGTCACCTCCCAATAAGAAAACATCTGTTGGAGCTGATGTCATTCCAAATAATATGATAAAAACACTTGCCTGAAAAATTCATTCTCTACAACATGAACGTGTTGATAAAGGCTGGGTTCAGGGCAATATACCATGCAGTGGAAACAGTCGATTGTTGTACCAGTTCCTGACAGAGGACAGCCCAGGGCAGAAATAACAAGTGACAGGCCTGTTTAATTAACCTCTCAAGCCAAGTCAAAAACACTTTAATCATCCCATGAAGGGCAATTACAATACTAGCATGCAGATTGATACGTATCATAATCTCGAAAGACACAAAAAAGCTACATTTCATATTGGTTAAAACATTCCAAAATAATTTCAAATAAAAAGTCACACCAACACAACACACACACACACACACACACACCAATTGGGAACACAACGTTATAAAAACACTCACACTGACACGAACAGGATTGTACTCGAATGAATGGGTTGACTGGGCTGCAAAAAGAGGGGCAAGCATGGAAACACTGAGCTACGTGTTCCTCTATCTACCCTAGAAGGATGCCACAGCCATGTTAGAACAAGCAGCATCAACAACATTCACTGACTTGATGCAACAAAGAACAGTTGAAAAATGGGCTCCCAACCAACGAAAAGTGCCTTTTGGAAGCGTAGGTCAAATCAAAAGACTTCTACAAGTGTTGTCAAAGACAGACAGCGCAGCTTGTTGGGTGTGGGTTTTTTTTAATAGAATCCAATTAAACGCTTTTGTTACTAAACTTAGCAAGGATAGTAGATGTTTATGTGGAAACTATGATATTTCAAACACCCATATTGTACTTGAAGGCAAAGCTTACT
>CM054161.1:16343964-16381464 GCA_028751875.1 Rapana venosa | reverse complement strand
TCCCTAAATCTTTGCCCGTGATACTCGAAGAGCACACAGACAATATTTGGTGGTGTGACGCCTGCCAGAAAGCTGTGAAATGAAATGAAAGAAAACTTGGATTATAAAACCTGCTTCCAACACTTTTTTTGTGTTTAGAAATCTGTGCTCTCTTTAAGAGAGTTAACAAAGCTTGTGATAGAGTTGTTGTTGTTGTTGTTGTGTGTTCCCCAGATTAACACCCTGTGTGTCTCACTCACCCCAACTGGAACAAACTGTGAGACCATCCATGAGTGCACAATAGATAAAAACTTTACATGTATGACTTTTTCAAGGACTTTACCATATAGGCAGCCATACTCCGACTTAAGATTTTTTTCTTCAGCTATAAAGGAAAACTCAGGTTGTTATTCTTAATGACAAGTCCAGTGTTTTGGTCGGATGACAGGTTTCAGTGAAATGCATCCGTCAGGCTCGTAAGATTATGGAGTTGCGCTCTAGGTGTTTATACTCCAGAGCGCAAAGCCTGGGTAAGTATGGATCCCCCGCCACCCCCACCCACCCCTCTCCACGTTGCTGGAATGGTCCATTGGAAAGGCAATCGCCGATACACATGGTTCCAGTGCCGAGGCAGGAGTTGCCAGAACGATGCTGTCTACAGCTCTGAAGATCTGACCGACCTCCGGGATGGTGTCTGAACACGACACCTGTGTGCATGCTGGGGGTTTTTACTTTGTCATCCGTTCCTACCGGCACACATGGCCTACTCTTCCGAAAGGCGGAACGGGTTTAAACGTGTGCGCAAGATGTTCTGCGTGCGTTTGTACGGGCCTCGGTTTATAGTCTTATCCGAAGGACTGTGACATTCAGTTCGATTTTTTTCGTCAAACTGCGAAGAAAGGGCGAGGCTGGGAATCGAACCCACAACCTCACGGTTGACTTGTTGGCAGGCGAACGTCTTAACCATCCTGCCACCCTCCTGCATTCGGGTCAAAGCCTGCTGTCACGTCAGTTGCGTTAGTGACAAACCCACTTCAGTTTTCGTTCCCACCCGCGCACAATAGCCTACTCTTCTGAAAGGTTGAACAGGTTATAACGTGTGCGCAAGATGTTCTTCGTGCGGTCACACACGGGGCCTTGGTTTATAGTCTCATTCTAAGGACTGTTGATCAATCATGGGGACTGGATAGCCTGGTGGTTAGAGTGAATTATTCGTGATCTGCTGACCTGGGTTCGATTCTTGTTCAAGAGGATTTTGCCTCTGGAGTTAACATCAGTGTCAACTCCACTATCCCCAAAAGTCCTTCGGATGAGACTATAAACCGAGGTCCCGTGTACGAACGCACGCAGAACTTCTTGTGCACACGTTAAAACCTGTTCCACTTTTCGGAAGAGTAAGCCATTGTGTGCCAGTGGGAATGGATGACAAAGTGTCCACACGGGGACTGGATGAAAAAAGCACATGAGTGCTTATTCCACTATCCTCGATATAAAAGAATAAATAAATAAATAAATAAAAGAATAAATCAATCAATAAAGATTTTTTTTAAATGCAGTGTGTGCCAGGCCTAAGTTTGGAGCCCCTAGAGGATGGCAGTTTTCCTCTGTGCTTCTTTCCTAGCCACAGTTTTCCTCTGTGCTTCTTTCCTAGCCACAGTTTTCCTCTGTGCTTCTTTTCTCTGTGCTTTTTTCCTAGCCACAGTTTTCCTCTGTGCTTCGTTTCTAGCCACAGTTTTCCTCTGTGCTTTTTTCCTAGCCACTAGTTTTCCTTGATCTCCTTTTCTTTTCCTGTGCTCGACTAGACAGTTTCTCTGCATCTAGAGATTTTTGCTATGTGCCTTTGTTGCCTATCAGAGGTCACCGCTTCGTTTTCGCCCAATTTTCCTCTGTGCTTCTTTCCTAAGCCCACCTCGGTGAGCTTACTTTCTTGTGATTTTAACATGCCACATTTATTTTGCTTCTTTTTCTGTGTTTTTTAACGTAAAGTTTTCCCATTGCTTCTTTCTAGCACAGCGAGCATCGAGACATTTTCCCCTGGGAGCTTTTTCCGCCCATTTTCCCTCGCTGCTTACTTCCCTACCCTACAGGGTCCCGGTACACATTTACCTGTGCTTCTTGTACTGTGCCAAGTCCGCAACGTTCAACCTCATGGTAACCCACGCCAAGTTGCTTCCTTGGCTAGGCAGAGTCGAGTGCTCTGACCACTGAGCTTTTCCGATCCCCTCTGTTTCATGCTAGACGAAGGAAAAATTATGGTAGTGGCCAGTTCTTCCACATGAACCCCTTGATTGGGAAATTATAACCGTCCCACCCCCCCCAAAAGAAACATATTTGCCCCTTAAATATCAATCCTGCAGGATATACAAAAACCCATAACCTATCTGGCGAGGGAGTGACATGGAACTCTGAATTCCCTAGCGACCTTTGAGGGGTCGCCCCAACGCTGTCCGCTCCCCTCGCTGCACTTCCTCACCAAGCGATGGCCGGACCTTCTGGTTCAACTGGGAAGGGTTTCTAAGCCTAGTTCGCCAAACGTCAAACAAAAGGTACAGGGCACGAGTTGCATGTCCTTGGCTAGGGCAGCCGACACTGACCATGAGCTATCGTAGCCTTCATTTTTGCAATATCAGGCGTGAGATATAAGGAGGGGAGTCTTTACTGAATAGGATGGGAATTAATAACCCCCTACCCCACCCCACCCTGCCCGCTTAATCACCAGAGGCCGCCGAGATTCAAACCCACGACCTCCTGGACCCGAGGGATTGAAGTGGAACGGTCTGAACCCCTCGACTCTAGCGTCCGTCCCTCAACGCTGTTGACCGCTTTCCCAGCTCCTGCAGTCATCAGCAAGCGATGCCCGACTGTCTGGATTCATGACTGAGTGAGAGTTCCAAGTCCTGTTTGCCGACGTCTGTACAAAAGGCAGTGCAGGGAAGCGTGTTGGCAGTGTCCTGTGGCCAGCCCAGCCCACACATGGCATCCTGTGCTGTGTGAATAGCTTTCATTTGGTGCACATGACTCAGGCGTTGAGCTTAGAGAGGAGGGGGTGCATAATAATAGGAGGTTAGATCAGGAGGATCGGTGATCTGCCTTGACAGCCCAAAGGCCAGGGTCCAGGTGTGTGGTTGTTTAATCCCTGCTTGTGCCCGAAACTTGTGGCCCATCCAACAATAGGGCAAGAAACGTTGCATAGCTCAGTATATGTTACTGCTGGGGAAACTGCAGCTCTAGCTGAGGAAGTAAGCGAACAGGCAATAACTCCTAACTCCTGGTAGGTGCTGTAGCCCCCTGCACTGGGTGTAGGTGGTGGTGTTCAATGCCAGGTCCATTGTTTTAGTCGAGGGTTCTGTGTGGATGAGTTCATTATGCCCAGGTAATTTGTGTGTGTGTGTGCGCGCGCGCGTGCGCGTGCGTTAGTGTGGGTATGCGTGCGCGCGCACACGTGTGTGTTTGTTAGCAGGCACATGAGCCGTTTCGTAAATGCTCTGTGTCTTCGAGACGAGAGAAAAGCATTACATACTTCACCTTCACCTTCACCTGCCCTACAGTCCAGCAGACCATTGGGAAAACCACTGGAAATGTCCGTCAAACTAATAATTCTGATTCCTCCTCTGATTCTAACTGCTCTTCAACTCCGTTACAGAAGCCTGCATTTGGTCTGTGCTAGGAATGCTCATGTTTCTATAGCCCGATAACATAATAGCAGGAGTTGTTTTGTTCGAAACTCTAGGGTGTATGCTTAGTTCTACTTGTGTATATACATGAGAGTAAGGAATTGGCAGGGCTGTGCACAAGCGGACCTGAAAGATCGCAGAAAGACACACTGCTGATCCATCATATGTCACGGCAATTCAAAACCACCACAGTATGACTTCAAAGTTGGAACAGTAAGCCCCTGTACTTGACCCTGCATTCAATTTCAGATTTAAATACTTTATTCCTCAAAACAGAGAAATTCAGGTAGGTTGCAGACTAAAAAACATGAAACGTAATCACAGAGCATGCAGCACCATACAAACTTAACGCATTTCCGCCTCTAAAGGTGTCCCATGACCTATGGGGTCATTGTGGAGAGAGGCATCAGAGACCTCAGCTTCTCCAGGGGCCAGCTATTGAGAGCAGTATCCATTTCTCTCCTTCACTGCTTTACCTTCCCTGACCCTAAAGAGGCAAGTACCCATGTACAGCTGGGGAAACTGAGAGACAGTACAGAAGCCAAGGCGCGCAAAAGGTCACTCATCCACGTGGTAACTACTGCGTTCAACACTGCTTAACTTTAGCTTTGGGAAAGCGAGTGCTCTGACCACTGACCCTGCCGGCCCTCTGACCACTGACCCTGCCGGCCCTCTGACCACTGACCCTGCCGGCCCATAGTGGCTGGTGTAACAAAATGGTGCAACATTTGTTGTCCTGCCACGTAGAGCCCGCATGACAGCCTTCACTGGTTCAACATCTGTAGCAGGTACAGTCCCAGCCGACTTTCCCCTTGAAATCTGGGCTGCTCTTTCCGGGGAGAGTACGCCCCTGCAAAGTTGTCTCCGGCAACATTCTGCAGAATAAAAAGCCACTCTGATAAGGAAACAAATACACACACAGACAGGATAAAGAAGAAAAAAATGGATGGAGCTGCTCCAGCGGTTACCCGCTCCTTTCATTGTTTTCAAAAGTTTGGGTTCGAAGTGTGTATCATGGCTCGATCCCAGTTCGTGCCGAATCTCCCCCGCCTCCCCATCCACTACACCGTCAATTCTGGTCTGGGTGCTAGTCTTTCAGATGAGGCAATAAACCAGGCCCCATGTACGCCATGCATTTAGCGCACGTAGAATAACCCATGCCAAGACAGTTGTCCCTGGCAAAATTCTGTTGAAAAAGCCTCTGTGGTAGGGAAACAAACGCACATCCAGACAGAAAACGAAAAGATAATAGGTGGCGCTGCTCTTGTGGCGACGCGCTCTTCCTGGGGAGAGCGGCCTGAATTTCACACAGAAAACTCTGTGGTGACTTAAAGTGGTATACAACACAACACAACACAACACAACACAATACAATACAATACTGCAACTATCCGCCCAATGCCTTCGGATGAGACTATTAACCAAGGTTTCATGTGCGAACGCACGCAGAACATCTTGCGCACACGTTAAAACCCGATCCGCTTTTTGGAAGATTAAGCCATTGGGCGCCGTTGGGAACAGATGAAAAATTTTACAAAACTGCATACACACGGGGACTGGATGTAAAAAAAGCACATGAGTGCTTATTCCATTATCCTCGTGTGTGTGTGTGTGTGTGTGTGTGTGTGTGTGTGTGTGTGTGTGTGTGTGTGTGTAACAACTATCATCATTACAATCTATAACATGTAGAGTTCATAGACAAATGGCGGTGAGCTCTGCTGAAATCTCCCCCAACTCTTCCCTTCTGTCACTGAGTGTGACTCCTCTCCCCTCCCACACCTCAGCAACCGGCTTCCACTTACAGAGTGTCGCCCAGAATGCATCGTTTCCA
Source organism: Rapana venosa (assembly GCA_028751875.1). Classification (NCBI taxonomy): domain Eukaryota; kingdom Metazoa; phylum Mollusca; class Gastropoda; order Neogastropoda; family Muricidae; genus Rapana; species Rapana venosa. The sequence goes on along the minus strand of CM054161.1, from coordinate 16,375,980 downwards.
GAGGAATGTGTGGAAGCCAGGTTTAGCCAGAAGGACTTTTTGCCGTGGGACAACCCTGACAATCTTGTTAGCGCAGCTGTGGAGAGGTTCTTCAGAAGCGCGAAAATCGTCCTGACAGTTATCTTGTTTCTGATTGGTGGTCCAGCCAACGTCATCAACATGGCGGTGTTTGGCAAGCAAGGCCTTGGGGATCGGGTCAACCTGTGTCTGTTTTCTCTGGCTCTGGCTGACTGTCTGTTTCTGACTGCTAGCACACTGCTCCACGTGGAGAACGTCTACTTATTCTTGACTGGAGGGAAAGTCAGAGTTCAAGCCATTTACGAATTCTTGGTCAATCATAATTTCATCGTATTTATGGGACTTTCCTTTGTATCTATGGCACATTCAGCCATCATTGCCTGTGAGAGATGTGTTTGTGTTTTCAGCCCCTTGAAGTACCGGAGTGTGCTACGTACAAAGACGATGGGTTTTCTTCTGGCTGCCGTGTATATGTTCGTGCTGAGCCTCTATTTCATCGTGTCATTTAGATACAGAATAGGATGTGTTTATGACCCTGAAAGAGGTGTCACCTTGAGAGCAGAAGTGGCTGGACAATTCTACCGAAGTCACAGAGACATGATCAACTTTCTGGACAGTGCTCTGTTTGGTGCTGGGTTTCCCGGTGGCACAATGGTAGTGGTGCTGGTGGCCACTGTTCTCACTGCAGTCAAACTGGGTCAGGTGAGGACCTGGCGCACTGGGACTTCAACATCACTCTCCCCCCATGAAGTTGCCCTTACTAAGATGCTGGTTTGTAATTCTGTGTTCTTCATTTTCTGCATTTTTCCAAACTGTGTTTTCCGTGTGGCTGCCTTGTTCCTACCTGACATGAGTATTGGAAAACGGTATCACAATCTTTATCTCTCAGCCATGTGGATCATGTCCATGTTGACTAACTTCAATGCCGCTTTCAATCTCTTCATTTATTATTCCATGGGTTCCCGCTACAGACAGACATTCTGGGCCTTGTTCACCAGAGGTACAAAGGTAGAGAAGTGATTCCAACCAGACTGAAAGAAAAGAAAACAAGAAGAGAAGTGATTCCAAACAGACTGAAAGAAAAGAAAACAAGAAGAGAAGTGATTCCAAACAGACTGAAAGAAAAGAAAACAAGAAGAGAAGTGATTCCAAACAGACTGAAAGAAAAGAAAACAAGAAGAGAAGTGATTCCAAACAGACTGAAAGAAAAGAAAACAAGAAGAGAAGTGATTCCAAACAGACTGAAAGAAAAGAAAACAAGAAGAGAAGTGATTCCAAACAGACTGAAAGAAAAGAAAACAAGAAGAGAAGTGATTCCAAACAGACTGAAAGAAAAGAAAACAAGAAGAGAAGTGATTCCAAACAGACTGAAAGAAAAGAAAACAAGAAGAGAAGTGATTCCAAACAGACTGAAAGAAAAGAAAACAAGAAGAGAAGTGATTCCAAACAGACTGAAAGAAAAGAAAACAAGAAGAGAAGTGATTCCAAACAGACTGAAAGAAAAGAAAACAAACAATAGATCAGCAATTCTTCAAATAGCAATGTTGGAAGTTTAAATTGTATCAAAAACAGATTAATGGATTTCAATCCACCCTCCAAAATTACTTCTTTCAAATCTACTTATTGTGGAAATAAACCACTAAACTACAACTGACTTGCTGTAAAATGTTCCTCTCTCTCTTCTCTCTCTCTCTCATCTCTCTTCTCTCTCTCCTCTCCTCTCTCTCTCTCTCTCTCTCTCTCTCTCTCACTCTCTCTCTCTCTCTCTCTCTCTCTCAAGGTGCCACTAGAAATGTTGTCAGTGATCCCAAGCTGTATCGTCTACCCAGCAATGTTCAATCTGTCTCTCTTTTAGGATTTACTTGAAGTCGTTGGTCAGTTTCGTTTCCAGCCAGAGGGGAAAATACTTCTCTAAGATGGTAGAATATCATATGATTTGTTTTGTGTTATAAAATAAGCAACCAGCTACCAAAACAATCTATAGGTCTGTTAATAAACATGTCTATTTCAGGAAAATGTGACCTACAGAAGGATTCTGTGCATCAACACACTTTGTCTCAGTCTGCGACTGAGGTAAAACACCTGACCAAAATATCTTCGATGAGTCTTTAAACAGGCTACCACCACGATCATTATCACATCTTTTATTTCAAGCAGTCTTAACACTGGAATCATAACACTGGAGAGTCTGAAATCCCATAGATATCACTTGTTGACATGTCAAAAAAAATTAGCCAACAGATACAAACTAGGCAATCTTATGGTCAAGGAAAGCAACTGTGTTTAGAATAATGATTGCCCTACAGGTCAGAGTACTTTCCCTTGAGTTTATTTTATTTATTTCCTTTATATCAAGGATAATGGAATAAGCACTTATGTGCTTTTTTACATCCAGTCCCCGTCTGTATGCGGTTTTGTAAATTTGTCATCTGCTCCCACCCGCACACAATGGCCTACCCTTACATCACTTAGTGTATTTTTTTTTTAAAAACGTCATTCTGTGGAAGCTTAAGCTTCAGCACGTCACAGTGAAGGAGAGAAGTGCGGAAGCTAGTTAAAAATTCAGACATAGCCAAATGAATGACAAATACTGCAAACCCAACCCTATTTTTCCCTGAATAAAACTATTTCAAACGATATACAAAGCTGGTCAGGTTTCCAATTAATGCAAAAACGGCAAAGAAAAAACGCTGATTTCATAAAAGGCAGGCCTGAGCAAATTTTCATATGAGATTTCATCTGCTGAGGCAGCACATTTCCAGTGAAGCTTTCAGGCAACACAGCTGAACAGCACAGCTTGTAGTTGTCCCCAGTGACCTGCTTCAAGTCGTGCATTTCTTTCACGAGTCAGGGCTGAAGTCAGACACAGGACAACCCTGCAAGTTTAAGATCTGTAACTCTCTGAACAAAGATGTTGTTTTGATTGATTCCAGTCCACTAAAGGATAAATCTAGAATACGTACCTCAGGCATGAAGTCTGAGAACAATTGCAGATTGGAATGCTGGTCCAGGAATCTAGACATATTCAGTCTTACCAATGATGTGAGCTGGAAACTTCCTCTGAAGCCTGAAAGACTAGAGGACAGAGGATTGCCAGCAAGAGCCAGTTCCTTCAGATTCTTTAGCAGTGTGAAGTGGTTGAAGTTGAGATGGTAGAGTAAATTATCACTCAGGTCCAAGACACGAAGGTTAGGTAATGTGATTTCACTGACATTTCCCCAGCCACATGCTGCAATGTTCAAATGGATCAGCATGGTGTTGTTGATGACAGAGTCCAAGGTCAGTCCCTGCCTCTGGCATCTACGTAACGAAGATGCAGAACAGTCTCCGAGCGAGCCAGTGGATTACCAAAGCATTAGACACAGCAGGCCTAATCAATTTGGCACATTAGCTCATCATTGGGGACCAGATAGCCTGGTGGTTAGGGTATGCGCGTTGCGCTCGTGATCTGCTGACCTGGGTTCGAATCTCGTTCAAGAGAATTTTTCATCTGGAGTTAACATCAGTGCCGACTCTACTGCTCCTAAAATGTCTTTCGGATGAGACTAGAAACCGAGGCCCCATGTGCGAACGCATGCAGAATATCTTGTACACACGTAAAAACCTGTTCCACTTATCAGGAGAGTAGGCCATCGTGTGCCGGTGGGAATGGATGACAAAACTGAAAACTGCATATACACGGGGACTCGATGTAAAACCCACATGAGTGCTTACTCCATTATCCTCGAAATAAAAGAACAAAATGGAATCCTGTTGTGGACAATGAGCTGCTCCATCACAAAGGTGTTGCACGTGCATGCAGATTTGTCTGTCCAGCTTCCCCCCCCCCCCCTCCCGCCCCTCCACCACACTCCCCACATCGGTACAGTCCTTCACAAATGTATGTGTAGCAATCCATTTCATCTTCATGATGAGGACAATCACGCATGCCATTGCACCTGGTGTAGATAGGCAAGCAGAACCCATCACCTGGACACTGGTAGTGTATAGGTGGACACTGAGCTGTACCATCAGCTAGGGGAACAACCGTGAAGTGTCCTTCTCCATCCAAATTGACCACTGCTGGAGGTTTGACCCCACTGTAGGTGACAGTGTCCAGATCAGTGTAGCTACAGCCAGTCTCGTCCACTGACGTTCTACAATCACTGGCCCCATCTCAAAATTAATGCGCTTGAACTGATACACTATAGAAAGAATCAAAACATAATTATAGGTGAGAATGACGGCCAACATGAAAAGGACAAAAATGATGGTGATGATGATGATGATGATGATGATGATGATGATGATGATGATATTTTTTCTTGCCTGTCCACATTATTTGATTGATTGATTTATTATTATTATATGTATGTTTATAATTATAATTTTATTTATTTATTTTATTTGATGTCCACATCAAACAATCATGGACGGGATAGCTCAGTGGTCGGAGCAATGGTTTTCCCCCAACCAAGTTAAGCAACGTCGAGCGTGGTTACCACTTGGATGGGTGACTGTTTGCGCGCCTTGGCTTCAGTACAGTTCCCCGAGTTCACCCAGCTGTAAATGGGTACCTGCCTCTTTAGGGTCAGGGAAGGTAAAGCAGCCAGGTAGAGGAGATGGGCGCCGCCATCAATATGCTGGCCCCTAGAGAAGTGAGGTCTCTGACGCCTCGCTCCCCTACGACCTTATAGGTTATGGGACACCTTTACCTTTACCATCAAACAATCAATACTCTAAAACCATTTGAAAAGAAGGTAAATACCTTATTCTATGGGAACAGACAAGTAAGTTCAAACCAGCGCATAAATTCAAGCGATTTCACAACATAAATAACAAATGCTGTAAACGGTTCTGCAATGGAGTGCCCTTCCTTCCTTATGTGCTGAGATGTAAAGGTGGAAAATTATGGGGCTGAGTAATCTGCAAAGTTTCTTCCTTTGGTCCCATAAGCTTCCAAGTGTGTTTGTGCATATTTTGTCACACTTTTTGTTTACTCGATTTGGTAGTGTTGTATAGTTTCCTCCAGTTTTCGTGTAATGGTATTTTTATATATGGAAAAAGATTTTATGTATGTCACTTGTCTGCATCAGCATCAAATGTTAACCCCTCATGGGGCGGGGCTTAAGATAAGTTGTAGCTTGATGCCCTTCCCCTGCTGTGTTGATGTTTGCTTTTGTTGTGTGTGTATTGAATAAATGAAGCCAAAAGGACTAAAAACAAACAAAAAAGAAAATGCTAAACAAAGAGGAAATAGGAGGAATGGATGGCATCACCATTGTCACCTTTCCTATTGTTCTTATATCACCGATGGTAATGATACTAATGAAATAATGATGGCAATGATGATGATGATGCTGTTCATGATTTTAAAGATAATAATAATTGGATCATCCCACGGTAAATGACATGACATTTCCAAGCCCCTTTTAGAAGTAATACAGGCAACAAGCGGTGAACAGAGTTAATTTATTGTCAGATAAACAGTATTCCAAGGTGAAAGTATGTTAATAAACAAGTTTATGCAGAAAAAAGAAGAAACATTCTTTCAAAGCAACTCTAAGGTTAACTGTTGGTAACTGACAGGACACAGAACATGCACAAAAGGCCACTTTATTCTCAAACTGTCAAATCTTTCTGAAGCTGAAGACCTCAGAGTATTTAAATGTAATTAGCAAGTAAAATGGAAAAAGCTAATAATGTAACCGTTGTCTTTAGTAGAGCATGAATGATATGATAATAAATAAGTGCACTTTTTGGACAAAACAAGTGAATGGTAACTGACATGACAAATGAATGGTAACTGACATGACAAATGAATGGTAACTGACATGACAAATGAATGGTAACTGACATGACAAATGAATGGTAACTGACATGACAAATGAATGGTAACTGACATGACAAATGAATGGTAGCTGACATGACAAATGAATGGTAACTGACATGACAAATGAATGGTAACTGACATGACATGTATGTGGATATGCATTGTAGCTTTCTTAGTAAAGTATTGCTTTTAAAAACAACTATTACTTATTAACTTGAACTTTTTGCCCTTAAAGAGCTTGAAAAATAGTATGAAACATTCTTATTATTGCTAAATTTAGCATCTTTATTATTAGAATACACTTATTCTTTATTGCAGTCACAGATGATGCAGTTTAAAGCACAGAGAAACAAGTTCTCATTACTTTTACATCTCAGAGTCAGATATCTTAGACTGCTGACTGGATGGCTTTCTTCTAGTGATCATAATGGAAGCATAAACCACTTGTATGGTATAGAGAATTTTCAAGTCAATAAATAATTGTTGTCACTCTGAATAGACTTCTGTTTTGACATCAACTGCAAACATGACAGTTCTGGGACTAGTGACGGAAACTTTTAAACTTCTGGCTTTGAAAGCACTGATGATGTCAACAGTATTGTCAACAGTATTGTCAACAGTATAATCCAAACAGCCACTCAAAAAGACTGGTCCAAAGAATATGCAGCCCTTGTGGACAGTGTCAATGTCAGGTCGCTCAGGCCACCGGAAGTGCAGTACACCATCTTCTGAATGTTGATGGAGAAATGTCATCATATCACCCAGAAACCTTCATCATGACTTGGATGTCACTCTGCCAATGTAGAAGCGGTCTACATAGTCAACTGCATAGTACATTTCCAATTTGATGTAAACATCTTGCTCTTGCAATCTTGGAGTTATCACCACTTAATGCTGGATTTCTGGAATGTAGCCAACACTGACGTGTCTGTCAAATTCTGCACCAAGAACAGTTTCTCCGTATACCTGTAAAATTCTCACAGCCACTTTCAAATTTTTGCTACATGCATCTATGGCTACATGATCTGCGTATGTCCCATTTTTGGACAAATCCATGACATAGTCATCAGATGAGCTACACAGGACTCTTTCCAGTGCTCGTTTTCCCCTAAACTTTCCAGGTAATCAACAGTTAACGTCTCCGCTGGTTTTGTTGAATGTCAATTCCTAGTTCATTCAACTGTTCTATCAGAGTCCAGAAGAAACAGTTTCCATCACTTGGTGTAATTCCATTCAGTTGCATTTTTTCCCCTGGAGAAAAGTGATGAAGCAAGACATGTTATCATTTTCATGTGCACCTGATGCCAGCATTTGGAGTAACTTCTGGAAACTTTTATCATCAGTATTTTGTTTGTGTGTCTCTTGGAGGTTTGTATCAAGAATGTTCTCTTCCAATAAATCTGATGTCAGCGTTTCAGCTCCATGTGAACTTGGCATCAGAGTTTCAATGTTTTATGCTTTCATGCCCTTACATATTGGAAATTAAATTCTGGAAGATTTCTCTGCATCAGAATCTGGTTGAAACAGACTCACATCAGACATTTCAACAGCTGAAGTTGATTTCTTCTGAAAAAATTGTACTTTCTGGTCTCAGGGATTGTTTGGGGACATTGCCTGACCAGAAAGCACTCAGTTCATCAGTTGCGGCCTCAACCTCCTCCTTTGGGACAAAAAAATCTTTGACTGCAGGACACGCTTCACTTTCCACCTTTGCAAATTTTCTGTCTGTGTTGTTGACTGCGCTGCTGGAGAATTCGTCTCCAAACTGCCCACTTCATTGTTCCACCAATGCCATCTACAGGCTCTTTCCCATGTGCTGTTGCAAAGAAACTCCAGTCCATCCTGTTAATGTTCTTATTCAGCACGTTTGGGTTTGTCAGCAAAGAAAGGTTACAACAGTTCTGAAACTGTCCTCCAGCCCCATCAGAGAACACACGAACTGTTTCCAGTGGAAAGTTTGACGTCTCAACTTCTTCAAACATTTTTCTGTTGAAGGCTGCAACTGAAGTATGCACTGAACTAGACCGTCACTGACAACAACAAAGGACAGAAGCTGGGTTGCAGAAGTATAGATGATGGCAATCAATCACTTGAGAGGTATCTGGCTGCTTTCAGAGAGCAGACATAATTTCATTCTCCTGCTGAATATTGAAACTTCAGAAAATTTTCTTGAAGAATGATTTCATCTGTCAGACTTTTTTCAGATTTCTTTTTATCTCATTTAGCTGATGTTTTGCTGTTGATGAATGAATGCCAACACATTTGTCTCAGTTGCCTGACAAGCAAGGATTCTGTTTGTTCAGATGTGAATTCCAGAGCTGCTTTTACTTTTGCTCCACTAGGTGTGCCTGAACTGTGCAGTTCCTTTCATTTTAGCCATGACAAGGTCTTCTTCTCAAAACTGCCCCTGCCTTCAACAGCCGAAATCCCATTACCCTGCCAAAGTGTACAACCTGTGTGTGTGTGTGTGTGTGTGTGTGTGTGTGTGTGTGTGTGTGTGCCTACTTTTGAATTGTTTAAGCTATTAATAGTTATTGGTTGCATAACTCTGTAAGAATATGTTGAATGCAAGAGCTTTGATTTGTCTTTGCAAGATACAGCACTATACAAATTATTTTTTTTATATTATTATTATTGTTGTTTTGTTGTTGTTGTTGTTGTTCTACAACACTTTCTACATCACCACATTCCCTTAGAGAGCATTTTGCAGTTTTGACTGGACAGACAACTCGTTGACAAGTTCCTCTACTTTCCTCAGACCTTCCAACCAAAGTGCCAAGTTTTCGTGATACACACAGCAGCAGACGTTGTGACCCTTGTCAGAGCAAATGCACACATGAGGTGGTGGGAGTGAAGCAAATTTGCTCTTTCCTATTTTCACGTTAGTTTCTTTTCGAAACAGATGGTAGGCCTCCCTCACTGCACCATTAGAATTTTTGTTTCTGCATCTGATGTTTTCCTCCATCTTGAAGAACGGTGACAAAGTCCTTTCTGCCAGGCAGTTGTCGAGAAAGGTCATCACGTGCATTGAACTTGTGAACCATCTCCACAATGTCGGGTAGGAAAGTGCGTTGGCTTACATTTGGTTTGTCAGTGATGACGCATTGTTCCCTGGCAATTTTATGAAGTACTGCTCTTCTTCTTCTTGGCGTGCTTGGAAGCGTATTTCTTTCTTTTTTCCTTGCTTTTCCTGCATCCTGGCGCGTGGAAAATACATGATTGGGTGAAGGCACTTTTTCAATCTTGCTATCCTTTTGTGCATTTCGAAGCTTTTGTTGAATAATGGTGGTGGGGGGGGGGGTGCTGCTCTTGTTTGCAGCAATTTGGGGACCAGTTCTTCCTGCACTCAGACTGTTGTTGTCGTCTGGGTTTTTCTCTCTTGCTGCTGTGCGCTGTTGCTCCCACATTCTTTCATGGTATCTCTGATGATCTTCGTTGGCAGTGACATCACCATGATGGGAAGTGTGAGGACGTCAATATGTCAAACATAAGCAATTTGAAACATACATGCATGCATACATACATACATACATACATACATACATACATACACACGTACATGCATATCTATGTATACACAAATATATATACATACACAAATATATATATATATATACATATATCACACATCTCTCTCTCTCTCTCTCTCTCTCTCTCTCTCTCTCCTCTCTCTCTCTCTCTCCAGTCTCTCTCAAGTCTCATACACACATGACACACACATTGACACAAGGACACACACATGATTAAATGCACATGCATACACTGACTCATGCTACCTCATGCTGTAAAAAGACAATGTACGGCTTTGTAAAAGGAAACTGAAATAGCATGCCTCGAGTCCGTTGTCATGTCAGTTACCTAAGTCATGTCAATGACTGTCATGTCAGTTACCTTATTATAGCCAACAATGCTGAAAAAAATCAAGTTTCACTATTTGTTTTCTTTAGACATTAACAGATGAAGAAAGAACAAACTGTTTTTATCTTAGTCCATTTCTTTTCTGAATGATAAAAACTATTGTGATGAAAAGTAACTGATATGACATATTTCCTGACCATTCTTCTCTACCTATTTTATCAAATCTATAATATAAAAAAAAAATTCCACATTCCACACGAAGAATCTCAGAAGAATGTTGCGCATCTTCTGGCCTGAGACCATCTCCAACCAAGAACTTGTTGCCCGTTGCAACCAAGAAAGCATGGACAACATCATCATGCATAGGCGATGGGGATGGATAGGGCATATCTGCCGTCGGGAACAGGGAAACATCGCCCGAACAGCCCTCCACTGAACACCAGAGGGAAAACGCAAACGAGGACGACCCAAGAACACTTGGCGTCGGACTGTCGAAACAGAGATGAAAACCTTCCAACATACCTGGGGAACCATTCGGAAGCTGGCCCAGGACAGACAGGAGTGGAGAACATTTGTTGCTGCCCTACGTGCCAATAAGGCACACAGGCATTGATGATGATGATGATGATGATGATGATAAAAAAATTTAAATTTGTAAAAATGATTTGAAAACCTACCATAAAATGTGTAGTTAAGTAATCAAGAATAAAAACTTACCTGCAAGATCAAATAAACCAGATGGAATGGGATTTGCTGGTACACTGTTGGACACCATGTGGTCTCTGTCAGACATCAAAACTTTAAAATGTCGGCCAGGTCACATGACTAAGTCAAGATGATTGACTTGTGCTTTTTTGAGGTTCAGTCATTTCCCTTCATTAACAAACCATTTGCGTGAGAAAACAGTAAGGTCTAGAAATCTGTCAGTTGGTTTACTTTTGCCTGGAATGGCCCAAACACAAACATGAATCTACAGTGTTTTCTACAAATCTGTTGCTAGGAACAGATACACAGATAATATCCCAAAATTGTGCTGAGTGTTGAAATCTCCAGCAATTAGCCATTTTTTTTGTTATCTTGTAAAGTATGAATCCACTCTCTGTTAAGATCGTTGGGTCCTTTAGGCAAATAAACAGATATTCAGAATGAGGTTGTCATTAAACTTGACTCCTGCAGCACATGACTGTAGATGGGAACATTATCCGCCATTGGTGCAGATCTAAGGCTATAGCTTCTCCCTCCTTGAAAAATAAATCACTGCTTTTTTCAGATGCTCTATCTTCTAGTGAACAGGAGGATAATGATAACCTGGCAATTTAGGAAGGGTTTTTTTGTGCTAACATTGAGAGATTGTAGAATGAGGGCTTGATGATTATTCTTTGCAAGGTGTTGAATCAATTAATCTAGATTGGTGGAAATAGGTCTTGCAATCCACTGCATCATTTTAACTACCTGGGGATTTCTAGAGGACATGGGGACTGGGTAAAGAGGAAGGAATGAGAAAGTGAGAGATTACGGAAAATTAGAAGTTGTCCTCCAAAAACCTGTTCGTATGTATAAAAAAACAAGATGAACAAAGCTAACAAATAAACAAGTAAACAAACCCCCTTCACACCTTAAAAAAAATAAACTACAATTTTGTAAACCTCCCTTTCAAGTAAATGCAATAAATATCTGAAATAAAAGTAATAATAACAATGATAATAATAATACATCTTAATAAATAAATAAAGGGAACAAGGGGGAAAGTAGTAACAACAAAACCTTAATAAATATGTACACACAGCTGCTGCAGATGTGAGCAAATACTGCCGTCTCTTATCAAAATCACTGCAGGTGCCTAACAAGATGTGGTACACAATGTCATCAGTCTGTCCACACAGTGACGGAGTCATCATGCCTTTGATGCCACACCAGGGGAACCACAGACCCTGATGTGGAACATGGTGTCTGTTGCCTGCCTCCCTGTGTGGTCAGGGCTGTGAGCCTGGTGACTGGGGGGCTTGAAGGAGAACTGGCGTCTGGGTTTCCTCTTTGGCTCTTCCCAGTACAAGGAATGTACCCACCTGCCGATGCTCCTGGCAAGCCTACTAGAACCCAGGGCATTCGGGTGAGGAAGGGCTTTGAACTGGTTACACTTGGTGGTCATATTTTCATACGAAATAAAAGACACACATTTTTGCTCACATAATTCAGAAGGTATTTATCATGGCATTAAACAAGTCTCTTTTAACCCGGGGGTTCCTGACAGGGGCAACTTTGCTTAGTACTACCTTGGAGTTGGGAAATGAAGACACAACGTCTTTCACAGTCTTGACCATTTTCATGCTAGCTTCTTCTTTAAGGTCATTGATTCCACAGTGAATGATAATGGATAATGAAATCTACCTTCTCCAGATCAGAGGTGACTTCACTCAGTGTCTGGGGAATGGCAACACTTTTCTGAGCCTTACTTTTTCTTTACCTCGAACTCATAAGACTGGCCTAGAGAAAGACCATTAACACCATGTACGACAGATTCCTGTAGGTCAACAACAGTAGAAAGATCAGAACTAGATCTATCTTCTTTTTAAACTTTCTTTTGCTTTGACGTCATTATTATTTTGTGTCATGACAAGTCTTTCTGGCATCTCTTTGGGTTTGCCTGAAGATATTGTTTTCAAAAAGCACTGACCTCTCTTTATGGGGTATCAAATCGGTCTTGCTGGCTAGGGTGTGGATGGGGTCACCCTTTCTTGGTGGCTTCAGCATACAGGAGCTGGCACCACTGGCTGGAAGCAGAGAGGCAGAGGGGAGCCGTTCTGTCTGTGTTCCTTGACTTGATCCACAGTTGAGACCAGTGGTCTGTTCGTGGTTCCTTAGTTGAAAACTTAGGATCATTGGAGATGCTATGTGGACCAGCAAAGATCGACTTTAATTTTTGCACTTTGGTTGGTATAGGCTAGGTAGGTCTTCCAATGATTGTCCAGTCTACTCTTAAGGGTGTTAATTGATGGTGCTGTCACAACCTCCTCATTGAGACTGTTCCATGTTGCAACTATTCTGTGTGTGGACTATGTAGGATTAGCTCAATATAGATTTAGTATTGCAGACGCTTCTGTAAGGGCCATAACTCTCATACCGTAACTAAGGTGACTGAGATACACACATGGAATTGTGGGTAGAATATTAACAGCTAACTTCGATCTCTTCACGGCACACACGTACACACGCAAACCACGAGCACAGGCCCAAATTCTAGATGGTGGCAGCGGTCTTTTATGAACCAAGATTGCTGACACGAAGATGGAAGAAGTAGCAGCAAGGACAGACGAAGCTGTTCGACGTCCGATAAGTCTCCCAGCTCCAAAACCATTGACGGCACAGCAGCCAGCTGGCCAAAAGGGAAAGCAACTTTTCCTTCGTTACAGAACAGGTTCAGGTCTTATGAACAAAACTAGAGAAGAACAGGTGAGTGTATTTTTATACACTATGGGAGATGTGGCAGACGATATAATGTAAAACCATGAACATTGATAAAGCATGTTCAACAGGTTTGAGATCGTCACTGCTTTTGATCAATACTTTGGTGCTCGGAAAAATACGATTGTTGAGAGAGCCAAGTTCAACAAAAGAATAAAAAGGGCCTGGAGAGACATTTGAAAATTTTATTCAAGATTTATTCAAATTGGCTGAAGAATGTGAATATGGTCAATTAAAAGAGGAACTGATAAGAGCCCGAATAGTTGTTGGTGTACTCGATGATGCACTCTCCAACGAACTCCAAGCTAAAGCTGATTTAAACTCTTACTCAAGCAGTCCAGTCAGCAGACAAGCTAAAGAGAGAAAAGAGAGTCAACCAGTGATCAGAGGCGACGCTTTTTATCAACGTTGTCAAACAATGTTCTGCATTGAAAGAACAGTATCAGCCACAGTTTCCATCAACCAGTAGACCCAACTACAATTTCAAATCTTGCGGATATTGCGGCAAGGAATCTAAATCCAAGAGACAAATGTCCTGCGCGCACAGCTATTTTTTCATTTTGGGCCACAAAAAAAGGACATTATCAGGTTGTTTCCCGAAGTACTGGCCATTACAAACGACAATATGGACACAAATCAGTTCATGAATTATCAGATGAAGATGATGCTTCACACAAAACTAGATGACGAATTTTTAGGCCATGTCTTCCATCTCCAGGATGATGACTGCTGGACAGCAGAAAAAACCAAAAATGGCAAACCTCATATCTTCAAACTAGTACGGGTGCATCAGTTTCAGTGGGGGGGGAAAGCTGGGCTAGGACACACCAGTAATCAAGTCTCGGAAATCACTGAAAGGTCCAGGCAACACTACTCTTACGACACTGGGCATAATTCAAGCACAGCTGCGCCACGGAGAAAAACAAATGACAGAAACTCTCTACGTTCTGAAAGGCCAGTCATGCTCTCTCTAGTAGGGCAGCCTGTGTCAAGTTGGGATTGATCTCACGTGTCAACCAAGTCAACTATCCAAAGACACCTGACTTCAAAAGTGAGTTTCCCAAACTTTTTAAAAGTACGCCTAGGAAAATTGGACAAACCTTACAACATCACTCTCAAGATTGTGCAAACCTGTGTGCATTTATGCCCCAAGAAAAATAGCACCCCTCTAATTCCAAAAGTCAAAACTGAGATTGACCGTATGCTCAAGGAAGGTGTTATCTCACCTGTCACAAAACCAACCCAGTTGGTGCTCTGGAATAGGGGTAGTCCCAAAGACCAATGGATCTATACGTCTCTGTGTAGATCTCACTCAATAAACAATCCGTTCAACGGGAGATTCATCCTATGCTTCAGTTGATGAAAGCCTGGCTAAACGGGCCCAAATTTCCAAAGTTTTCTCGAAGCTAGATGCTCGAAGCGGTTTTTGGCAGATACCTCTCAGTGAAGAATCAAAGCCGTACACAACGTTCATCACACCTTTTGGACGATATTGTTTCAACCGATTCCCTTCGGATCAGTTCGAAAGTGAGGTATTTCAGCGAGCCATTCAACAATCCTTGTCGACTTGGAAGGCGTTATATGCCACATGGATGAATTCTTGTCCTTTGCTGAAGACCAAGCCACTCATGATCAACGTCTTCGAACAGTCCTGAAAACGTCTACAAGAAGCTGATCTCACTCTCAATGAAAAATTTTGAATTTTCCAAAGGCTCTATTCGATTTTTAGGCCACATCATCGACACCTTGGCATTCGCCCAGATCCAGCAAAAGTGGAGGCCATCAACAATTTTCCTTCGCCCACAAACATCACTGAGCTTCAACGCTTCAGGGCATGGCAAACCAACTGGCCAAGTTTATGCCCAATCTTGCCAATCTCACAGCCCCCCTACGCTGTCTTTACACAGAACACTCAATGGATATGGAGCGATCAACAGGAAACAGCTTTCCAGCAAATAAAAAATCTCTTGATTTCACCTCCGTTCTCGCTCACTACAGCCCCCGACGAGAGACTTTTATAGCAGCTGACGCATCCAACGCAGGGATTGGGGCTGTCTTGTTCCAAACTCAAGAGAACAAAACACGACGTCCAGTCTGCTATATTTCACGCTCTCCTCAGACGCTGAGCATAACTACGCTGTAATAGAAAAAGAGGCATTAGCAGTCCTTTTGGGCCTGTGAGGAATGAGGGGAATATTCCTTGGCCTCAGCTTCACTTGTAGAGACTGATCACAAGCCCTGGTACCACTGCTTCATCTACAGAACTTTCCAAAAAGCCACCCCGCATTCAGCGGTTTCGACTACGACTCATGCGTTTCTCTCCCAAAAGTTTTGCACGTCGCTGGAAAAAATCAGACAACAGCGGACGCACTGTCACGTGCACCCCATTCTCAGCCAAAAAAAGCGGACAATAGTCTCATCGATGATGCAACAGCTATTGTAATCAGGTCATCGATAATCTGCCAGCTTCAGCAAACAAGCTGCATGAAATCAAGGAAGTACAAAAATCAGACCCTGAAACGACACAAATCCGAGAATACTGCATCAGTGGATGGCCCCTACATTTCCAGAGTCACCACTTCTCAAGCAGTACTGGACAAAAAGAGAACACTTGACCATCGTCAATGATCTGCTACTGTTTGTGGGCAGAATCGTTTTCCCAGGGAGATGAGAATGGACATTCTAAATCGTATTCACGAAGGGCACCTCGGAATCACAAAAAGCAGGCTCTTGCTTCATCCCCAGTTTGGTGGCCATACATATCTTTCAGATTGAAGACCTTGTCAACAAATGTGCTATTTGTGACAAACACAGACTGACACGAAAGGAACCTCTACTTCCCTCTTCCTTTCCTGATCGACCATGGTCTAGACTGGGAATGGATTCTGTTCGAGCTACACGGGAAGACTTACAACGTTGTAGTCGACTATTACCCCGCTGGACAGAACTACGTCGTCTTGACAACCAGACTAGCAGTAGCCTCATCGCCAAACTGAAAGCATCTTTGCTGTTCAACGGCATACCTGATTTTAGTGTGTTGAAAACGGACCCCAGTTTGCCAGTGTTGACTTCCGCAAATTTTTCTTCAGACTTCCCGGGTTCACCCCCACGACGAGCTCTCCAAAATATCCTCCCGAGCAATGGGGAAGCTGAAAGAGCAGTACAGACCGTCAAAAATCTTCTCAAAAAAGCAAAGGATCCCTACATTGCATACTCCTATACAGAGCAAGCCCTTTGCAAAATGGTCTATCCCCAGTGAACTACTGAGGGGAGAAAATTAAAAACCAAAATCCCATACTTCCATCCCATCTACAGCCCCAAACTCCTGACCACTCTCTCGTCAAGCCAGAAAGAGGAGTGCATGAAGCAAAAGCAACGTGTCAACTTCAAAAAATCGTCATGTGCTAAGAAACTCCAGCGCTGAAACTCGGGGACACCGTCTTCATTAAGGACATGAACAAGTCAGGAGAGATCTTGGCGAAACACCCCAATCCACGTTCCTACATTGTGTCTACGGAATCAGGCACCATCAGACGGAACAGAACACACCTTGTGGCAACTCCAAGGGAAAATCAACCTCTGCAACCAGCCACTACAACAGCTGTGAGAACGTCATCACCCTTGCCTTCATCGCCACAACCATCACCTCAGCGGGTTCCTTCCACAGCTCAACATTCATCGCCGGTTTCCTCTTCAAACCCTGCTCCAATATACACACATTCAGACACCCCCCAAATGCTTCGCAGATCAAGCAGAGTAATCAAAAAACCACAGCGCCTTGATTTGAAAAAAAGAAAAAAAAAAAAAAAAAAAAGAAAATAGTACAGAATAATGGACAAGTTAAAAACTCAGCTTTCCACATTTAATTGATATTATATTTCACCTAAAAAAGGGGGAGTTGTAGGATTAGCTCAATATAGATCTAGTATTGCAGACGCTTCTGTAAGGGCCATAACTCTCATACCGTAACTAAGGTGACTGAGATACACACATGGAATTGTGGGTAGAATATTAACAGCTAACTTCGATCTCTTCACGGCACACACGTACACACGCTACCACGAGCACAGGCCAATTCTAGAGACTAGTTCCCTCGGAGATCCAGTCGGTGCCTATCTTTCTGTAGCTTTAGGGAGTGTCCACGGAGTATTCTCTCACTTGTCAGTGATAGTTTTGGTTTGTTGTTTCGTGGTAACCATGCAGGTATTTATAGACCTCGACCATGTCAGCCCCGATTCTTCGGTGTTGCAGTGTGGGCAGTCTAGAGCGCTGAGCCTTTCCGAGTATGGCCTGTCCGTCAGAGACCCCAGCAGTTGTGTGGCTCTCCATTGCACATCTTCAAGCTCCCGTTGTGCAGCCATGGTCCTCGGCGATGCTGAAGCTTCCTGGAGCCTGTGCTGGTTGATGAAAATAGTTTCAAGTCAGTCGATCTTGTCAAACAGGAACAGAACGAAGTTTCTTTTTTTTAATCGTCATTTTGGGTAGTTTTTCGGCAGTTTTGGTTGTCAGTGGCAAAGGCAACAAAGGATCTCCAGCTGAAGCTCTTCTGTTGTTGCCTTCCTTCTTGCTGGTGTTGCTCAAGACATGTGTGCTCTTTGCTGGCCTCAGACATGCTTGAGAGCAGACGATGTTGAGTGAAGACGTCTTGTTGTTGTCATTTTGTACAAACACTTCTCTCTGTGCACAGTGCTCAAATTAAGCGGCCCCTAGTCAGCCCCATGTTGTGACGGGGTGTGTGTGTGTGTGTGTGTGTGTTTTCAAATCCATTTAACTTTTCTCAAGTTGTGATATTAGATAAGAGAGAGGAGAGAGAACTCAACTGTTTATTGAGAGTAAATGGATAAGCTCGGGGCCTTTTTACACCTTGCTCTCAAAAAAACAACAACAACCCACAATCATTATCAACATTTTAAACACACCAAAATGAAGATTAAAAAACGATTGTTATAATCAAACTCTATAAATGAGAACCAGAAACAATGACGATGACTGCCATGTCATACAAGGGAAACAATGGAGAAGAGAAGAAGAGCAAACAAACAAGTATATAAAAAACAACACCCAAACACAACTACAGAGAGAAACAGACAGCGGCGAGACAGCAAATGACAGAGAGAGTGAAGGGGAGGGAGGGGCTTACAGAGCTAAGGACAGAGTGAGCAGGACAGAGACCGATAGACAGGAAGACAGACAAACAACAACAACAAAAAGACGTGAAAACTGAAATCACATTAAACGAACTGTGTGCTAATGACATTACTACTACAGATAAGAATTTCGAACACAAAAATGAAATTCCAATCATAACCTTTCAAAAAGATGTCTGTGATAGCCTTTCTTAAATGAAGACAAACTAGGCTTCTGTTTTAGATAATCAGGGATATTGTTCCATAGCTTGCTACCTGATTAAACCAAAAGTAAAAAAAAGTATGTTCTTTCGAGCCAGAAGGCCCATAGAGCCGGAGCTTATCCCGGTTTCTGTAGCGTTAAGCGAACTGATGGTTTTTCACCACCCCTGTGACAGGACGCTAGTCTGTCGCCAGATACTTCCCCAGCAGAGCTGGTACCCACTTGTACACCTGGGTGGAGTGAGGAAAATAGGAGTAAAGTGTCTTTCCCAAGGACACAACACCGAGCCGAGCGGGGATCGATGAATAAACCAAGGATGACATGAACAAGTCTATCCTGGGGCGGGGAATAAATAGAACAGTTTTACCTCGAATAGTCTTGACCAAAAATGTTTCATACAGATAGGTTGGTGTAAGATTATTCATAATCCTGTACATGAGTACACCTTTATTGAAATGGTAGGCCCTATGTGTTATTGAATGGTAAAATATAGAGGTTTTTGTGATCTTCATTTTGCAAAGATGATTTCAGGAGTATTTCTCAAGTCGTTTTAGAAACACCACACACACACACACACACACAACACACACAAAACACACACACAAACAAAAAAGAGAGAGAGAGAGAGAGAGAGAAAAGAGAGAGAGAGAGAGAGAGAGAGAGAAGAGAGAGAGATTTTTCAGGTTACAGATAAGTATTCACATAAAAAAAAATAAAAAATTAAGTTAAATAAAATTTTAAAAAAAAAAGATATCCCTTTCACATACGTTTTTTCATGGGGAGGAGAGAGAGAGAGCGAGAGAGAAAGAGAGAGAGTGAGAGAGAGAGACAATGACAAGACAACAGTTTATTGTGATAACATCATCCCCCATTCACAAGGGACAGTGGAGGGGTTTGGGGCACAAAACACAGAATCAACGAAAAGCAAAATTTAAATTTAAAAGACAGCCCAAACAGTCTTCATGACAGGATTCCATATAAATTGTTTCTATATACATATAATGTCCATTCATCGGACCACAGTTTCTTCATGTTGTTAAGTCAGTCCGGAAGTGTGCAACACATTAATCAAGAAACATCTTTATGAACATTTCCCTTCAACACAGCAGTGGTCCTAGCAGTGAAACTGTCCATGTCACGTAGCATGAAGTGGACATCTTCAGCCTTCTCCGTCATTTGCTGCAACCTTTCCATTACATCTCCCAGTGTAACAGTCTCTTCCCTTTCGCAGCTTTCATCCCCACTTCCATAAACCCCCCACACTCTGCTCCTGTTACATTCTCTGCACACTCTTCCTCACTCTCATTCTCCCCACACCCTTCCCCACTCTCACCTTCTACACCCTCTCCCTCACTCTCCCTCTCTGCACGCACTTCTCTGTCATTTTCTGCATCCCTACCTTTCTTCACATGCTTTTCGTGATTTTCCACACCCTCCTTCCCCATTTCACAATCTCCCTCTTCATTCCTGTTATCATGGACACAATCTTTGATTCCATTTATGTAACTACAACCACACTCTTTTGCTACATTCACAATTTCACCACATGATTCATTTCTTACATTTTTGTCAAATGAAATTGTCACTGTCTGTCTGTCAGTGTCATCCATTATCATGTCAATACTTTGTTCCTTTTGACAGTGGCTTGAAGAGGGAGGGCAGTGGGTCTCATACACAAACATGTCCGTAGCAGTGTTGTTGTCAGAATGGCCTGTAGTATAGCACAATCTTGGCGGGGTGGGTAGAAACAAACCCGAGGGGGATGAAACTTGTTCATTCACTTTCTTCTGGTTATTATTTCTATACCTTTCTGCTCTTATTTTGTCTCTATTCACCTGAGACGGACACTTCTTGCGATACATTGCCTGTTGAACTGGAGTAACAGGGGAATGGCTGGCGGCGTTACTTGTCAATCGAATCACAACAACAGTTTGATGTTCTCGCCCATCCACTTTGAATGAAGACACCGTCTGTTCATGCAACACTGCGTTCAACATGCCCTCCAAGGTTACAGGGAGGCCCACAACTGGCATTTTGAACAGGAATTGTTGAAGAAAAGGAAAAACTTACAGGAGCTGGAGAGAAAGTGTCTTGCTGGCAGCCAAGCAAGGGAAGCCACTCGTGAGAGAGAGAGAGTGAGTGAGAGAGCGAGCGAGTGAGTGAGTGAGTGAGAGAGAGAGAGAGAGAGAGAGAGAGAGAGAGAGAGAGAGATGGAAAAGTGTGTAACAGGTCTGTTGCTGCCATGAAGAACACTGATATACAATGTAGTAACTTCACATGGAGAAAATAAAATATCTTTGATCAAGACACCTAGCTAATTACTGAACGACTAATTAATTGATTAATTATCAAAGATAAAATCGCACAAAAATTATTCAGACTCATAAAACTGCTTCAGTGGCCATGTAACTTTTTTTAAAATATTTTTGTTGCCTCATTTTCTGTGACGTCCCCGTCCTGCTGTTCCCACGCCGCTCATTCCAATCTCCCCGCCACAGCCATACCCAGATTTGTTATGTCTCATCTTCAGGGTCGGAAGTCCACAGGGAGCCCATCAATATCAGGCCGCCGTAGGGCCACCAGCCAGAGGAGCCCTGCACTTCTGCTGGGTCACCCTGGTGGTGTCCAGTGGTGCCTGTTCTGAGCTAACATACACAGGACACCACCTACTAAGCCCCCTACTAACGACAGTATTAGCTCAGTCGCGGAGCCAGACTGAGTGAGTTGCCCACCCGAGGTGGCAACCACCACAATGTCCCTCCAACGATTGTCCCCTGTGAACCTCCAACCCCAAAGGCTTTGACACAAGCTCACCACAGGCACAGAAGTCTGTGGAGAAACCGAATCTGAGGTCACCATGATACCAGAGCAACTGGGACCACCGAATCAGAGGCTTTTTTTTATTGCATGATCAATGACAATGAGAATGACGTAATGATGCTGCTGTGGCAGTGCATATACTTTGAGACTACTTGACAGGGCTGTACTCTACGCTTCCTATCATAATATATCCCAACCAGGCCCAGAGATACAGACACCTGCAGTGTTGGTAAGGTAATTTGAGCAACAATCTTAAACTCGCATCCGTTAAGTGGATGAAGCTCGACTGTGTGGTCCCAGTCTTCCCACTGAGCCTACAGCACACTCACACTGGGTAGGAGCCGGCCGGAGTCCGAAAAATCCCTATGACTCTTATGGGAATCAAACCCGCGACCTTCCAGTCCGGAATCCAAGGCGCTAACCAATGCACCATGGTGACTGGTGCTGTCCATGTAACTTTCTCTGTGTGTGTGTGTGTGTGTGTGTGCGTGCGTGCGTGCGTGCGTGCGTGCGTGCGTGCGTGTGTGTGTGTGTGTTAAAAGGGCCTACCAGTGCTTCACTGTATTTGAAGTGAAGAATCCATGAGCAGGTATACTGAGCAGCATGAGTGTGTGTGTGAGTGTGTGTGTGTGTGTGTGTGTGTTTGTGCGTGCAGATATGTGTGTGTGTGTGTGTGTGTGTGTGTGTGTATGCCTGCGTTCGCCAAACCACGCGCGTGTGTGTGACTGCATGCGTGCATGGGCGTGTGTGTGTGCAAGCGTGCGCGCGCGTGTGTGTGTGTGTGCGTGTTCGATTTCATTTTACGTCTCTTCACAAAAAGTGATATTAGACACAAAAAGGGCTGGGGGGAGGGGGGGGGGGGGGGGGTTGGGGTGGAGTGGCGTAGGGAATTAATTTACTAAATCGACAATACAGATAGGAAAAGGTGATGTAAAGTAGTTCTTAAGTAAAGACTACTAAAAATCTCAATTTCTAAGAGATTCTAACCAATGAACAATAAAACAATGTTTTAACCATAACCAACAACAGAAAATATCATCAGCACAAGGATGTCTTTAAAGGGACGGGATAGCCTAGTGGTAGAATGATGTGCTCGTGATCTGCTGACCCGTGAATTGTGTTCAAGAGGATAACTCCACTTCCGCCAAAAAGTCCTTTAGATTAGACTATAAACCAAGGTCCCGTGTGTATTTATTGTGCGGGGCAAGTTCAAATAACTCAACAGTTCAATGCACGATTTTCCAACACTTGGCTGACTAATGCGCATAGCACATTCTGAACACTCGTAACGCCGCCGAGATTCGAACCCACGACTTCACAGACCCGTGGGGTTGAAGTTGTACGGTCTTAACCACTCGACTCGTCAATATAGCCCAGGCCCCGGCGATAGATAAGACTCCATTGCATCAGTCTGACAAGTCTGCATAACACTGTGGTTATGACTAGTGCACGGGTCTGCCTACGTCTAACAAGGCTACACACTTGTATTAAAAATTCGCACTTTTCGGTCTGTTTTTTTCCATATGACGCTTATATTCATGCCGCAGTACTAAGGCATCCACAGAAATAAAAACCACTTTTTGTGAAAGACTAGCCTCTGACTCAAAACTCGTGTGGTTTTGCACAAATTTGGTAGGTTTTAATTTTTAAATTTTTTTTCGTCAAACACTGTTCCCCATCAGTCCTTTTATCATCTGCTTGCTTCCCAACCATAATATGCATGGGCGGGGTCAACGCTGTAGGAACACAAGCAATCCTCATTTGATGATCATTTCCAACTTTCATGTGACTACCTGGTATTGCTCTATGTCCTCAACCTCCAAAACAAATACACAGCGTATTTTTTTCATACGTTAAAAAATCTGTGAAAATCAACAACAAAAATTTTCCTACTCGCACTCTATATAAGATACTACATGGCCCGCAAGCTAATACACGTGTGTAACCCAAGTGCTAGGACAAGGCTGTTATATTATAAGCCGTTATATAGCCAAGTGGTTAGACCCCTGACCTGTCACCCGGCAGTAACTGTTCTGAAAGCGTGGGTTCTCGATTTCCCGCTGAGCTCTGCCCTTGAGACTGTTTCCCCTGGAACTGGTTATTCCATGACATTGTTCCTCTGTAAGACGCACTCTGTGGCCGAGTGGTTAGCACCTTTCCACTTCAATCCCATGGGTCTTTGAAGTCGTGGTGGGTTCAAACCTAGGCAGCGTCTGGTGAATTAAGGGGGGGGAGGGGAGATTTTACGATCGGGATAGCCTAGTGGCCAGAACATTGCGCTCGCAATCTGACGACCCGGGTTCGATTCCCGTTCAATGGGGATATTTTCCTCTGGAGTTAACATCAGTGCCGACTCCAATTTCCCAAAAGTCCTTCGGATGAGACTATAAACCGAGGTCCCATGTGCGAACGCACGCAGAACATCTTGCGCACACGTTAAATCCTGCTCCGCTTTTCGTACGAGTAGGCCATTGTGTGCAGGTGGGAACAGATGACAGAATTTACAAAACCGCATACACACGGGGACTGCATGTAAAAAACAAAGCACATAAGTGCTTATTCCATTATCCTCGATATAAAAGAATAAAATAAAATATTTTGTTTTTAAAAGGATCTCCAAGGTCAAGTTCAAGTGCACACCTGCCAGTGCCTTCATTCTCGTCGGGTACATGCACAGACAGAAGATCCAAGATGTACGTTCAACGATCCCGTCATTCGTTTACATGTCCGGTAGGTTACGGCAACACGGATATAATTATGTCCAGTTTACATCCCGAAATCGGAATGCGGCTACCTTCATGATGGGCAAAAACGGTCGCATTCGCAAAACCTCACCGCTGGTGAACCTCGGAGCTCTAGCGGAGGAAGGGAAGAAAAATTCCCCTGCACATTCTTTGGGTGAGATTACGTTGTGCTGTTGCTGCTTGCTTGCTTGCGTGCTTGCTTGCTTGCTTGTTTGTTTGTTTGTGTGTTTGTTTCCCAGCTTAACATCCCTAGGATAATCCAGACTGTGGTCTTTGTCTTCTTCTTCGTCGTCGTCGAAGCTCAGGCAGCAGCTGTTGTTGTTTGTCATATGAACGAAAATGCGTAACACTGCCGTTAAGCGCCTGACAAGTCAGGCCCAGCGCAACTGACTTCGGCATGAGTGAGAATTATTATCTCTGAAGTTGTTGTTTTTCTGGAAGAAAAAAGCAGAACGGAACAAAAAGGCAAAAATAGACAAGAAGGAGGTGATAGGAATAAAAGGAACAAGGTAGAGATAAAGAGAAGGATAGGACAGAGGGAATTCCTAGCACAGAATTTCCATAAGGTGAAGATGCTATTTATACTGACAGGCCCCTGGCATCCCCACGAGGGATTGTCTCTGTCTGATTCATCATATGTAGAAAGCATTGGGATACCGAACATGATTTACACAACATGAGAAGCCGGCGTGTATAGCTACCTCTTTTTTTTTTAATAAGTACCTCGCAATATAGTCAGCCACACTCCGGCTTCAGGCATTTTTTTCTCCCTCCTTTATTGGAGAGGTAGGTTGTCATGATAAGAGTTTGTCATTGATGTAGACTCTCTCTCTCTCTCTCTCTCTCTCTCTCTCTCATAAGATGGAGGGGGCTTAACGATACAGTGGCAGTGGCGGATGTGCAAATCAGCTCTGTTACTTTCTACTGAAATGTGGACAGTTTGAGTGCAGTGGCCCTGTTGAAATTTGACTGACGTTTGTATAGTGTATGAGTGCATCATAAGATTTTTATCAAGATTTTTGGAAAGGTAAAATTGTTGTTCGTTAATTAACATTTAAATATGTACATCATATAAAGAAGGAAAGCCATCCAGATTCCAGTAACAGCAAACTCACCATCAGTCTACAGCCTTCATTGTAATGGGCCAAGTTGCACGTGCTTGGGTTCGTGAGATGGCTTGCATGGTCTGCTGGCTACAGGCTAATTTAGCATATCTGATTTGTGCTGTGACACTGCTGCCGGGTTTTTGTGAACACTAGTGTGTACCTGTAGTGGACATTTGGGACTGCCATTCAAACACAGGAAACCTGAAATTTTAAACTTTAAAAATGTCTGTTCCTCCTCAAGGCAACTTGCTCTGTTTATTGACTGGCGATTTGACCAAATGCAAAAGGTTTACAGTTTGCATTTGGCAGGCATAAAAAAACAATATTGATGAAAAGTTTTGTAAGTTAAAAGACAATTTCTAAAGTTTCTTCACTGAAGCAGCCAACTGAAAGACACTGTACATGTGCATACAGAAGACATTAAAGAACTCAAAGAAGACAAAAGCATTAATGTCAGACAGGATAGAGGCGCTTGAAAAAAACTAGAGTCTACTGAACGGATGCTAGAGCTCTTAACCTCAGGTTTATTGGTGTTTGAGGAGCAAAGGTGGGAAGATGAACATGTGACAAGTGAAGTGATTGTAGATGTACTGAACAGTTCATTCAACTTCACCCAGCTGGCAACAAACAGACATTGCTAGGGCATTCCGCATTGGCAGACCTCGCCCTGCACTGAGGAACCACGGCCCATACTTGTCCAGTTTGCCGCTGGAGTGACAAAATGGCTGTTTCTGCGTGATAAAGAAGTGCGAGATAATTGAGAGCCAGTGGTATTCGGGTTGCTGCTGACCCTTACCCCACGCCAGCGGGATTTGCTGGAGTTTCACCGTGGTCAAGGAAAGACCGCTTTAATTTCCCATGGTGGAAAGTTGTATGTGCATGACAAAGAGCACCCCAAGACTTTCAGTAGCAATCACAAAGAAAAGATGCTGGCCACAAGTAACAGGCTGGTTAATCGTGCTAGTTTCAACACAAATGGAAATGCTTGGCACAAAAATGGCTTCCAGACTAAGAGGTTTCCAGCCAAGCACAGGCACCAGGCAGAGAGACGCCAGTTTAAACAGTGCCTCAGGATGGGATGGTCTGTCTCCAAGACATGGTGTCAATAGGACCAGATCACCATACCCATACCAGAGCAGTGGCGTGACAAACACCACAGACAAGCAGACGCAGAGGAGCACTCAAGCAACGTTCCAGAATAAAAGACAGGTCTAGAGGTTTGAGTCAGTCCAGTCAGCAAGTCCACAGAGAAAAGGCATCTGTGCCAGTGGTTCTGGCATTCTCTCATACAGTGATGTTGTACAAACTGGTAGATCAAGTGAAGAAAATGTCTGGACCACGGGGAGAATTGTCAGAAGGGAAGGGATTCTTTGCAAAACCCTAGTGTGAAAAATAAAAAAACCTCAACAAAAGGGGCCCTAAACCTTCAAATGGGCAGCAGGGGATCACTAGGCATAGTTTGGGTTTTCCTTTTGAAGGAGACAATGCCAACAAAACAGACCTTAATCTGCAGCATACACTCAGGGAATTAGAAGTCCTTTACATGCTGAAACTCTGACAATGCTGACTCCTTACAGGGGGAAATTATCAGAGAAAAAACTGGACATGCATGACAAAGAAGAGACAAGACAGACACAAGAATGATGACAGTGTGATGAGAATACTGCTAAAAATCACAGATCTCACACGGAAGCTCAAGACACAGCTGCATCTGTTTGGGGCTAGGGAAAGAAAGTTGTTTAAGTGAGGATGCATTTGATGCAAGTTGTGCAGAAAGCTCACCAAAACATGACACAAATATAAATATAAATAAAGAACAGCCCTTCATAACTGTGACAGCTGACCAAATCAGGGAAGATGAAATTGAAAACTGTCCCACTAGTGAACATGTCAATGAACAGACATTGAGGACTTTGACAAAGAGAAGGGTTCAGACCCCTACACTTTTGCCTACAGCTCGTAGTCCACGACCAAGAAGGGCTGTATCCAGCTCTCGAAATAACAGGCAAGCAAGCAAGAAAACTGCAATTAGATCTAACAGTCAAGGCAATATCATGGATTCTTTTAAAAAGGCAGAGGCTGAAAATCAGGTAAAGGACAAAAACAAGCCTCAGCAGTCAGTATCCCAACATAAAAAGAAGGGTGCTTCAGGCACCAGAAAATGGGGATTCGGCCGGGCCACCTTATCGTAGTAAGTCCTCAAGAAAAGAGAAAAAAGTCCATATCATGTCAAAATGAATCTGGGGTTTGTACAAAATGTAAATAATAGTTCATTTAAATTTCAAAGTTATAATGTGAATGGTCTCTTGCCAAAACTAGAGAAGTTGACTTCATTAATTTCCCTTACTTCATATGATTTTGTATTTTCTAACTGAAACGTTTGTTGGGTTTGAGTTTGAATCCAATTTTTTTAAAGTGTTTTTGTAATATTCACATCAAAGGCAACAAAACTGTCCCATCAAGGGGTATTCGGGGGGTGAAAATTGTTCTAATAAGAAAAAACATTTTTCCAAGTTTGTGAAGCGTGTTCATGTAGATCAAAAAATGTTGTTGTGATAAATATACAAAAAGATCTCTTCTACACTGAAAAAAGCATTATGTACAGTGTTGTTACGTACCTCCATGTGATTCCACATTCTGGAATAGCCAACAGGATATTTATGGCATGGAGATGATAGAGCAGTGTTTGGAACATTTGTATGATATGTATAGTGCTTTTTTGTTCTGTTAACTGGGGATCTGAATTCAAGAACAGCAAGTAAGAATTATTCTTTCAATGGAAATAGCACTGACTTTGAAACATCTGTCCCTGCTGAAAACAAATTTCCACGGAAATCACAAGATAAATTTTGTAAACAACTTTGGTGATCAGTTGATTGAATTATGTAACATGTATGATTGTATTATACTAAATGGACAAAGTGAAACAGACTTTGATGATAGTTGTACCTATGTTGGACACTCTGGAAAGTACTGTGGTTTTTTGGGTCACATCTGTTGAACTCTTTTCTTCTATTCAAGTGGTTCCCTTTAAATTTGTTGAAACTGTATAGAGTCAGATCACTTACCTGTTACCATGGAGGTGGAAGTAATGGGAACTGGTAATGACTGCCATGTCAAAAAGTAAAGTAAGTGAACATGCTGAATTTGACAGATTTATCTGGAATCAAGCACTGGAAAATGAATTCAGGATTTCTTGGGAGAGCACAGATATACAAAAACAGATTGAAAAAAGGCCATAAATAACTTAGATAGCTATGTAGATGGTGCCCTAGAAGTATTTGTAGAGTGTTTAAAAGAGTCTAGTAAATGCAAAGCTCAAAAGTGTTGTATTGGTAGGGCAAAAAGGTTAGAATGGTTTGACAATGAATTGTAATAAAGCTAAAAGGAATGTAGAAAGAAGCTCAGATGTTTTAGAGCAACTCGAAAAGAAGCTGATAGGCTAATGTATGTTACAGAGAGAAAACAGTATAAGTATCTTTTGAAAACCAAGAAACATTTCTTTTAGAAAACAGAAAACTGAAGCACTGGCACAAGAAATTAGCCCAAAGGGTCAAATTTTTGGAAAAGAGCTCAGAAAAATGGGCTGTGTAAATAAAGAAAAGGTAAGTAAACAGTATCACCACAGATGAATGGTTTAAACATTTTTAAAACTGTTTTTTAGGGGGATACTGAAGAGTTAGAAAGGGACTTAAACAGTGATAGGGAACTCTTAGAGGAAACAGATCATGTTTTAAATATAGAAATATCAGAAGCGGAAGTTATTCAGGCAGTAAACAAACTGAAAGATAGAAAAGCCAGTGGAATAGATGATATTTTTAGCTGAAATGTTTAAAATGTGGTGGTACTTATGTTATTATATTTCTAACAAATTATTTAATGTTGTCTTTGATCAAGGAGTTTATCCCCAGGTATGGTCAAAGGCCATAATCATACCATTACACAAAAAGGAAATTCAAATGATGTAGATAACTACAGAGGAATTTCTCTCCTAAGCATAATATCTAAATGTTATTACCTCAATTTTGAATAAGCGATTTACTCCTGGTTAGAAAGTCAAAACTTAATATCAGAATGCCAAGCAGGATTTCGAAGAAAATATTCTACAGTTGACCAGATTTACTTTATAATGCTGTTATCCAAAACCACATGAGTAAAAAGGTAGAAAACTCTATGTTGCTTTTGTTGATTTTAGAAAGGCCTTTGATTCTGTTCAACATGATAAACTATTGCAATGTATTCAAAATCAAGGAGTAAACGGCAAATTCTTTGCTACCTTAAAGCTATGTACAAGTCATTAAAGTCATGTGGTACGCAAATTTCGAATTAACTGAAATATTTGACTGCCCTACGGAGTACGGCAAGGCTGTGTTTTCGCCAACACTATTTTTTATTATTTTTAAACCAGTTAGCTGATCTAATGAATGTGACCGGTAAACATGGGGTACAATTATTCCCAGATAGTATGGAATTATTTATCTTATTATTTGAGCGATGATGTGGCATTAATATCAACAACACCAAGTGGTCTCCAGAATCAGTTAAATATTTTTCGGACATGTTGTGATAATTTTTAAAATTAACCGTAAACATTGATAAAACAAGGTCATGGATTTAGAAAGGGGGGATTTTTGGGAAAACATGAGAGGTGGTTTTTACGATAGTCATAGACTGGAAGTGGTTAATAGCTATTGTTATTTAGGATTTAAATTTACAACGATGATCAGTGCTAAAAATGGTACACTGCATTTAACAACAAAAGGCAAAAAGGCAATAGTTCAGCTTAATAGAGTATTTCAAAAATATAAAGAAATGACAGCGGGAAAACTTACTTTAAATCTTCGATACAAAAAATACAACCAATTTTGCTCTATGCTGCAGAAATATGGGGAATAAACAGGTTAGAACACATAGAAAAAGTGCACATGTGTGCATGTAAAAGGTTTTTTAGGAGTGCCAACCAAGACACCAAAAAAATGGTATATGGGGATTTGGGTTAGGTAACCCACTTTATGTGAATTCATATGTTACCTGCCTAAGATACTGGTTTCGATTATTTAGAAATGAACACAGAACGGTTACCATATAAGGGGCCCATCAAAATGTTACTACAATTAGACAGAATTGGGAAGCGTGTTGGGTGTCAAAAATAAGAGAGATATTATGTATTACTGGTTTTAATATTGTCTGGTTACAACAAGGTGTTGGGAATGTGAAAACATTTCTGCATATTTTTAAAAAAGAGGCTTGTGGATATGTTTATTCAGGAATGGGGCAGGTACTCCCCAGAGAACGTGACAGATATCAACCTTACACGTCCCTTCAAGACCATTTTTGAAAAAGAACGATACATTCTAGATATTGATGTATATTGCTTTCGTGTCGCCATTTCGCATGTTCGGTTCAACGTTCTTCCCCCAAATAACAATGTACAAACGCTAACAAAGAACTAACCATGATAAAGCTTGTCCATTTTGTAAAAATCATATTGAAATGAACGGCACTTTTTGTTTTCCTGTCCTATGTATTGGGTGATTTGAGCTTAAATTTCTAAAGGAATCGAATGGACTTCCCCTTCACATTTTGCTAAAAGCCACTAAACCCCATCCACAGACATTAATTTATCAAAATATGTGTTCCATGCAATCAACAGGCGGAAGAAAATATTATTTTAAGCATTGAGCTTATCATGATCTGCACTTCTGTGTGAGTGTGACTACCTAATGAATGGGGTATCAACTTTTCCCCCCTTTTCGTTTTTTTGTATAAAAGCTTGGTACATTGGTATGCAGCAAAATGCAGGGAATACTGTGTATTATAGAATGTTTAAAAGTGTTGTATTCAAGAACAAAACAAATGAGACGAGAAAGAAAATATTGCAAATGTTGTGTTGTAGTATTTGAACGAAGGAAGGCATAATTTACTGAAGTGTTTTAGATTTAAAGATAATATCCAAGGAATGAAAAAATACCCTCTTCACTGGTAATAGAATAACCTAAAGTATGGAACAATGTTCTCCTCTTTTTGATATATTGCATAATCGGGTGTCTGATTAAACAAGAAAAAACGAAAATCAAGCAAAACTGAATTTAATCTGTAATTTTAAAATTTTTTAGTAACTTGAAAAACCGCATGAAAATATATTGAATGTTGATTACTGTGTGTTATGTACTGCGTTATATCGTGATGCCTTCCCTAATCTACTTTGCATTGTATTGTGGCCCAAGGCCGATGTGCAATTAAACTAGTTCAGAGTTCAGAGTTCTCTCATAAGATGTGGAACTTAAGTGACTGACATAATATACTGTACCTCTGGTGTTAAACATGCATTCAACCTAATCTGACAGTCATGCAATCAATGATAAATAATCAATAGTTTAAACAAACAGATATTACAAACATGATGGGCTGCAGACAAAATCTATGAAATAAAATTTCAATAGTCAAATGTTTTTCAATAGCCCCTTATTGTTTTCTGTTTTTATCAATGAGTTAGCCAGAGACGTCATTAATAACATGGTGCCACTTTCCCCCAAGATTTCACAGAATTGTTTATTCTTCTGCTTGCTGATGATGTCATCCTGCTATCTGAAACAGTTGTAGGTTTACAAAAAGCAGTTAAACAGCTTAAACAGTGCTGCAACATCACTTGACCTTAAGGTTAATCTGAGTAAGAGTAATATCGTTGTATTCAAAAAAGGTGGTTATTTAGCTGCTCATGAAAAATGGCTGTACAACGGAAATATCATGCCTGTGATTAATGTATATAAATATTTAGGAATCTGTTTTTCTACTAAGCTTAGTTTCACAACTGCATGTAAAGATCTGGCAAGTCGAGGTAAACGAA
>CM054161.1:16316464-16338964 GCA_028751875.1 Rapana venosa | reverse complement strand
CACAGATAACAAGAACATTAACACCGTCCATAGCTTCAAATATCTGGGAGCTATAGTATGGGATGAAGGATCAAAACCTGACATTCTCTCCAGGACAGCCCAGACCACAGCTACAATGACCAGACTGAAAGAACTCTGCAACGACAAGAACATTGCCATAAGCTTCAAGATCAGACTGAAGGTCATGTCCATATTTTTGTATGCACATGAAACGTGGACATTCACAGAAGGATACAGGCAATGGAGATGATATGCTTTTGCCTCTTGGTTTCTCATACAGAGATCACATAACTAAGCAGGAAGTAAAAACTAGAATTGAAAACGCCATCCGGCTCTATGAGGAGCTCATGACTTCAATGGGGAAAAAAACTGCAAACTACAGTGGTACTGGCACGTCACACGAACATCTGGACTGGCCAAGCCTGTTCTACATTTCTGAGTGTGTACAGTGGTCAGGTAACGCAAGGCCCTTACAGGCTTCCTGTATGGCTTGTGCTTTAAGACCTTACAAAACTGAACAGTTCTCCACTTACTACATACGTTAAGGGCTCGACATTATTACAAGACAGTTTTCACAATGCATGTTACGGTTTGAGTGGGTATTTTCGTTGGGATTGTTTTTTTCGTTCCTCGGCTAGAGCTCCAAGGTTTACCAATACTGAGATTTCGCGTATGCGACCGTGTTTACCCACTATTGATAGAAGCATTCCGACTTTGGGGATAGTGGCTAAACACGACTCCTGTGTGCATGCCTTGTTTTTCCTGTCGTTTGTTTTTTCTGTTGTCATCCCTTCCAACCGACTCGAAATAGCCCACTCTTTCGAGAGGCGGGATAACTTTTTAACGCAAGATGTTCTGCGTGCGTTTGCACACGGAGTCTCGGTTTATAGTCTCATCCGAAGGACTTTTGAGGGAGTGGAGTCTGCACTGATGTCAAGTCCAGAGGGAAAATCCCCTAAAACGGCGAGCGCCTCACGATGGCTCGAACCCGGGCCTTCAGATCATGAGCGCAACGCTCTAACCACTAGGCTATCCCCCTACCCCCACCCCATGTTACATATTTGTCTTTGTCACCAAAAAGCACTCTTAGCTGTTTACAGTGTTTGCCTGGAAATAGATAAGGAAATAAAAGCACTGGTAAGTGCCAGCTACGTTACAGTGGGGGAAATAACAATGCTATTAGTGAACATTCAAGTGCAGTGTGAGGAAAAAAATGACTGAAAAGATCAAACATTTACGTTGCAGAAACTAGCTCTCTCTCTCTCTCTCTTCTCTCTCTCTCTCTCTCTCTCTCTCTCTCTCTCTCTCTCTCTCTCTAAAAAAGCACATTGTGCTTATTCTTATCCTCGATAAAAGAATGTGTCATGTCATGTCATTGTCTCTCTCTCTCTCTCTCTCTCTCTCTCTCTCTCTCTCAGCGCGGCATGAATGGTAGGAAAAAGAAGGATGTAGGTATGAAGTAAAAGGGTGGTGAGAGAGAGAGAGAGAGAGAGAGAGAGAGAGAGAGAGAGAGAGAGAGAGAAGAGGCGGAAAGAAGACACACGCTATAAAGCCTCCCCAGTCCAACCTGACATCATTGATTCATCATTCTACACTGGCCTCTGCACGGGAGGGTGGTCTTTGCATAGAAGACCTCACTTCACACCCTGGGACCATCAAACTATCAGCCGTCATTTTCCCATCTGCCTCTCCTCTCCTCAGCCCTTGCTTGAATCTCCATACCTTGCCTTCTGCTTTCGTCGACGACCATGACAAAGCTGCTACTGCTGCTGCTGCTGCTGCAGATGCCGCTGTTTGTAGCCACTGCAAGTCTTTCTCTCGGGGAGAACGACTTGCAGGGCCAGTTGTTTGCTGACAACAACCCCAGCGATGAGGAGCTGGTGAAGAGAGCGCTGGTCAACCTGCGAGCACAGGAGGAGGACAAGCCGTCACAACAGTGGCCTGGAGAGAAAGAGAGAGAGGAGGAGGAGGAGGGGGTCCCTGTAGAAGAGGATGGTGGTGGCCTCGACCAAGCTGGTGAGTTCTGTGTGTGTGTGTGTGTGTGTGTGTGTGTGTGTGTGTGTGTGTGTGTGTGTGTGTGTGTGTGTGTGAGTGTGTGGTGTGTGTGTGAGTGGTGTGTGAGTGTGTGTGTGTGAGTGTGTGTGAGTGTGTGTGTGTGTGTGTGTGCGTGTCTCTGTGTGTGTGTGTGAGAGAGAGTGTGTGTGTGTGTGTGTGCGTGAGTGTGTGTGTGTGTCTGTCTGTCTGGCTGGCTGGGTGGGTCTCTCTCTCTCTCTCTTCTCTCTCTCTCTCTCTCTCTCTCTCTCTCTCTCTCTCTCCCTCTCTCCCTATCTCTCTCACACACACGCGCGCGCGCGCTCATGCAGCACGCACACACACACGCATGTACACACACACATGTACACACACACGGCTATCCCATTCTACTTTTCGAAAGAGTAGACCATTGTGTTCCGGTGGGAACGGATTACAAAATGTACAAAATCTGCATACACACGAAGACTGTATGTAAAAAAGCACATGACTGCGTATTCCATTATCCTCTAAATAAAAAGATAAAAGAAACACCACACACACACCACACACACACCACACACACACACCACGCACACTACCAACGAACACACACACACACACATACACACACACACTACAACACACACAACACCACACACACATACACACACACACAACCACCACACACCACAACACACACACTCACAAAACACACACACACACACCACATCCCTTCACGAAGAAGTTGGAAGATAGCATATCTATCTATCTATATCTTATATATATATATATTATATATATATATTTATATATATTATATATATATATATATATATTTATTATATGTGTGTGTGGTGTGTGTGTGTGTGTGTCTGTCTGTCTGTCTGTCTCTGTGTCTGTCTGTCTCTGTGTCTGTGTGTGTGTTGTTGTTGTCGTCTTCAATTTAACGTCTGTTCACTCTCCGTGATATTAGACGAGGGATGTGGACAATGTAGTGGAAGTTAAAACAGAGAGGGGAATGGACAGAGAAAAGACTGATTAGGTAACATGTGTGTTGGTATTTTCACGCAATTAAAAGGGGGAAATCTTAAACATGAGTAAAAATTTAAATTCAACAAATTGATAACATGAAACAACTATAAATAGTCACACCTCTACTAAAAAAGCATGACCTTGATCCCAACATTTTAAAGAATTACAGACCTGTCTCTAACTTACCTTTCATCTCCAAAGTACTTGAAAAAGTTGTTCTAAAAAACTCAACAACCACCTTCATTCCAATAATCTCCTTCCCCCTTTTCAATCTGCCTATCGCGCCAACCACAGCACCGAAACCGCCCTAGTCCAAACTTAATATACACTTTTACTCGCTGCTGATGCAGGGAAAATATCCCTTCTCACTCTTCTCGACCTATCTGCTGCCTTTGACACTATAGATCACTCAATTCTTCTTTCTCGCCTCCAGAACATGTTTGGTATTAATGGCACTGCCCTCACCTGGTTTCGTTCATACCTCACAAACCGATACCAGAAAGTTATTGTCAGCAAAATTCAATCAAAACCTGTCAAACTGGAATGTGGAGTCCCACAGGGATCAGTTCTGGGTCCTGTTCTCTTCACTCTTTACACTGCTCCACTCTCGCACATAATAAACCACCATCATATTGATCATCATTTCTATGCCGATGACACTCAGCTTCAATGTAGCAATACCCTTGAAAATCTTCCTTCCCTCCTGACAAAAATGGCCCACTGCCTTCTAGACATTCAAAACTGGATGACTCAAAATAAGTTACTGCTAAATGGCGATAAAACGGAAGCCATGCTCATGGGGACCAAACATAAACTTTCCTCCATCACAACGACTTCAGTGGAATTCAGCAATACATCCGTTCCTCTGTCCATCTCTGTGAAATATCTAGGTGTGGTTCTTGACAACACACACTCTATAAAAAAATTCATCACCCAGACCTGCCAGTCTTGCTACTATCAATTACGGCGCATAAGTGCAATTCGCAAGTATGTCTACTGAAGCAACATCCAAACTTGTCACATCTCTCATTCTTTCTCGACTGGACTACTGTAATTCTCTCTTGGCTGGTTTGCCGGCATCATCCATCTACTCCCTTCAACGCATACAAAACTCTGCAGCTCGACTGGTCCTTAAAAAGAAAAAATCTGAACACATCACTCCTCTTTTGCGATCTCTTCACTGGCTGCCCGTCTCACAAAGAATAAAGTATAAGATTAATACCCTTTGTTTCAAATGTCTCCACAAATCTGCACCTTCTTATCTCTGTAACTGTCTTCACCTGTACACTCCGTCCCGTTCCCTTCGTTCATCTGTAGATGCGTTGTGCTTTCGAACACCCATATTTAAACAAACCACTGTTGGCCGTCGCTCTTTCTCTGTTTCCGGTCCCTCCACATGGAACGACCTCCCTCTTCCACTTCGCCAAAAGCCTTCATTTGATTCTTTCAAATCTAGCCTCAAAACGCACTTATACTCTACTTGAGATCTTCCCCTGTTATCTGTTCCTACTTCTCAATAGCTGCCTTCACCTCCACCACCCCCTCCTAAGTGTGTTGTGCATATAAATTTGATATTTGTTTATCTTGATATTTATGGCTGGTTGCATGCGTGTGAATGATTTGAATGCAAGCGCTTTGATTTGTTTACTTTGCAAGATTCAGCGCTATATAAATTCCATACATTATTATTATGGTATTATTATATAAAGTACCTATAACAAATACTCTAATGGGCTGTGCAATAGACATTTAGCAATGGCAAAGGCTTATTTTGGATTTTTAAATATAGTTTCCACAGACTGCTCACAAAATATGGGTGAAAAAGGTTTTACAACTGGACACTCAAATATGATGTGAGTGTTGGAAATATGTTCCCCACAAAGGCACCCGACATTTTTTACAAAATTTTGTTATAAATGCATTTAATTTTGTTCTAAAATATAGTGTATTAACTCTTCTCGTGGTACTTAAATGTGTTTGAGAAGGAGTCATGTACCATGAAATAATGCCATTAGTCAGGCAACTCTTTAAAGATCGTTCCTTGAATTGATCAGATTCTCTCCACTTACTCCAGGACGTTTGTTCTAATAAACGATATCCCTCCTGTAGAGATAATGGAACATGCAGTTCTATTGATTCCAAATGATGTCTTGCCCCCCTTTTTGCAGCTCTGTCAGCCCACTCATTTGAAAAAATTCCAACGTGAGAAGGCACCCAACAAAAGGAGAAAGGAATACCTCTTAAACTTAAAAGGTGTATGACATATTTAATTTCAAAAATGATTCTGGATACTTTCTTGGAATTTGATAGCATACAGTACCGAAGTAAGATAGGAATGATGGGAAATACAAAACCGAGAATATAGTTAAGAGCCATACAAATTGCAATAAGTTCAGCTGTAAATATAAATGTGTGTGTGTGTGTGTGTGTGTGTGTGTGTGTGTGTGTGTGTGTGTGTGTGTGTAAATCCTTATAGATAGATAGATAGATCCTATGTTTAGGATTATCAGGGTGTTGAAGATGCTACAAATTTTAACAAGTATTTTAAACCAAGAATTATTAACAGCACGTGCCAGAAACGGCACGAACGTATAGATCTAGAGAACATCGGTAGATTAACGGAATATAAGCCCATAACCTATAAGGTCGTAGGGGAGCGAGGCGTCAGAGACCTCAACTTCTCCTGGGGCCAGCATATTGAGGGCGGCGCCTATCTCCTCTCCCTCGCTGCTTTACCTTCCCTGACCCTAAAGAGGCAGGTACCCATTTACAGCTCTTTCATCTCAAAACTGCCCCTGCCTTCAACAGCCAAAATCCCATTACCCTGCCAAAGCCTACAACCTGAGTGTGTGTGTGTGTGTGTGTGTGTGTGTGTGTGTGTGTGTGTGTAGGTGCGTACATTTGAATTTTGTTGAAGCTTTTGATAGTTATTGGCTGCATGACTCTATAGGAATGTGTAGAGTGCAAGCGCTCTGATTTTTCTTTGCAAGATATGCCGCTATACAATTTATTATTATTATTATTATTAAACTGGGGGACTGTATGGAAGCCAAGGTGCGCAAACGGTCACCCATCCAACTGGAAATCACGTTCGATGCTGCTTAATCTTGGCTGGGGGAAAGCGAGTGCTCTGACCACTGAGCGTTCCCGTCTCCTTAATTAACATAGTATTTTTTAAAAAGGTATAGGAGTCCCATAACCTATAAGGTCGTAGGGGAGCGAGGCGTCAGAGACCTCACTTCTCTAGGGCCAGCATATTGAGGATGGCGCCCATCTCCTCTCCCTCGCTGCTTTACCTTCCCTGACCCTAAAGAGGGCAGGTACCCATTTACAGCTGGGTAAACTGGGGGAACTGTACTGAAGCCAAGGCGCGCAAACGGTCACCCATCCAACTGGTAACCACGCTCGACGCTGCTTAACTTGGCTGGGGGAAAGCGAGTGCTCCGACCACTGAAGGATGTTCAAATTGACAAATAGTGTAAAACCATATAGTGAAATTGAAATGAAGATAATTATTTTTGTCAACAGCGTTATGACAAAGTTCAGATGTGGTGTATCAGCTATTGCCTATAATCAGTTTGGATACAACAGGAGGCTAATTCACTGATAAAACGAGATCATTCTGCATTCGTTCTATGTTCTACAGCTCCGAGGTTCGCCAATACTCAGATTTTTTCGTATGCAACCGTTTTTGTGCCCCCCGCCCCCATCACCACTATTTAGGTAGCCGCATTCCGACTTCGGGGATATAAAACAGTGTGTCGTTTAAGGCATAGCTCAGGAGAAGACAAAATTTCGTATTATGTTGTTCTGTTTTTTCTATGACACGTGGATCAAGTTTATCCTACCGAAATAGTATGTAAATGACTTTGTCGTTTCCAGTTAAATATACTTCTGGCATTAAGAGGGTGAAACTGTGTTGAAAGCTTGGCACTGTATGTTTACAAAGCCTTTAGCCAACGAGAGAAGAAGATCTTTACAAAGACTTAAAACGTGTAAAGGTGTCCCATAACCTATGTGGTCGTAGGGAATTGAAGCATCAGAGACCTCAACTTCTCCTGAGGCCAACATATTGAGGGCAGCGTCCATCTCCTCCCCCTCGCTGCTTTACCTTCCCTGACCCTAAAGAGGGCAGGTACCCAATTACAGCTGAGGAAACTGGCGGAACTGTACTGAAGCCAAGGTGTGCAATCGATCACCCATCGAAGTGGTAACCACGCTCGATGCTGCTTAACCTTGGCTGGGGGGAAGCGAGTGCTCTGACCACTGAGCTATCCCGTCCCCTATGATATGATAACATAATAATATCACATTTTTAGAGCCCTGAATCTTGTAAAGCAAACAAATCAAAGAGCTGTATATGATATGATCTGTATGTCAATGTTTCAATTGAAAGATGCAGACATATGGCCTTGTTTCATGATCACCTCTTCAGTTGGTGGGGGGCTTCATTGGGCTTGATCTGAATGAAACATGGCATTCGAATTCTGTCCTCAAATCTGATTGGTGTGTGTGTGTGTGTGTGTGTGTGTGTGTACATGTGTGCGTGCATGCATGTGTGCCTGTGTGTGTACGTGCGTGTGTGCGTGCATGAGTGCATGCGCGCATGCGTGCGTGCATGCGTGCGTGCGAGCGCGTGTGCGTGTGTGTGTGTCTATGTAGGAGCAGGCGAGAACAACAACAACGAGGAGGAGGAGGACTCTGAGAAAAGAACGCTCACCAAACGACAGGGCAGATTCCTCTCTCCACGTGGATGGTCTCGAGGTGTCCTACGTCCTATAGCAAACCTGTTTAGCAAACCCCGGTACAATGGTGCTGGCTACCGCGGAAATGGCCGCGGAAATAATGGCTACCGTGGAAATGGCCGCGGAAATAATGGCTACCGCGGAAACGGCCGCGGAAGTGGCCGTGGAAATAATGGCTACCGCGGAAATGGCCGCGGAAGTGGCCGTGAATAATGGCTACCGCGGAAATGGCCGCGGAAGTGGCCGTGAATAATGGCTACCGCGGAAACGGCCGCGGAAATAATGGCTACCGCGGAAACGGCCGCGGAAGTGGCCGTGGAAATAATGGCTACCGCGGAAACGGCCGCGGAAATAATGGCTACCGCGGAAATGGCCGCGGAAATAATGGCTACCGCGGATAATGGCTATCGAAAAAATGCTGGCTACTGCGGAAATAAATGTACCGAGGATAATTTCTGTCTGTGAGATAATTCTTCTTCTTTGTCAAACGCTCAGACAACAACTCCTGAGGCCCTGACAAATGCTGTAATACGCTGAAGGCCCTCCAGGGGTCCAAAGAGTTTGTTCCTCCTTGGCAAGTCAGTAGGCCAGATATTGTAAGATAATGAAGTAGTTGAACTGAATTGATGGCTACTACAGAAAGAATGGTTATCGCAGAAATGGCGGGAAAAAAAACCCGAAACCGTTAGATCACAAAAACGACGTTGATTTCATTTTATTATATTTCTTTTATTTTATTCCTGTTTTCCTTTTCTGGAATGACAACACTATCATTTTTTGGTTTGGAAGTCTGGAAATGATTTTTTATGAAAAGAAAATACCATGCAGAAAGAAGTCAGGTTGAATGGGTGGGTGGGTGGGTGTGGTATAGAATCCTCTCTCTCTCTCTCTCTCTCTCTCTCTCTCTCTCTCTGTGTCTCTACTTTTTTAAGCTGTTGTGTCACAGAATGTTGTTGTTGTAGCATGTTCCCCAGCAGAGTACCCATGGGGGGAGGGGGGAGGGTTTATCCACTTCATGCCCCCGACACACTCATCACACCCGTGGATTACCTTGGGACCCTAAGCACACACTGAATGAGTAGTTTGTCTGTGTCATTAGTGTCAAACACCTCGCTATATATCACAGGCAGCCATACTCTGACTTCAGAGGATTTTATATTTTGGTCCTTTAATTCAAGGAGACTGCAGTTGTTATGCTAAGAGCTTGTCATGGCTATTTCACAGACCAAGGAGGAAGGTGGCTGGACGGTTAAGACGCTCATCTGCCTAAAAGTAAACTGCGAGTTCTGGGTTCAATTCTCAGCCTTGTCCTTTCTAGCCAGTTTGACTAGAAAATCGAACTGAATATCAAAGTATTTCGAATGAGACTATAAAACTGATGCCCCGTGTGCAAATTCCCACAGAACATCGCACATTAAAAACCCGTTCTACCTTTCAGAAGAGTAGGCCATTTTGTGCCAGCAGTAACGGATGACAAAATTGAAAACAAAACAAAAAGCCCGCATGCACACATGTTTCGACACCATCTTTGAAGTCAGAATGCGGCTACCTTAATGGTGAGGGTAAAACCATTTGCATACACAAAATCTCACCATTGGCGAACCTTGCTCTAGCAGAGAAATGGAAACAACCCCCCTCCCCCCCACCCCACCCCTAAAAGAAAAAAAGCCATGGATTAGCTTATGTAAAAGAACAACAACAACAACAAAACAACTGACCAAGCTTTTAGTCTGGAACAATTTGCTTAAAATAAGCTGTATTGTGACGTCTTTTCCCTTGCTGTGTTGGTATCTGCTTGTGATGATGTGTCTATTTGGAATAAAGAATGTTTAAAACCAATTTGGAGTTTTAGTTGAATGTCCCCCCCACCCCCCTCCTCCATGGGGAT
The DNA here is from genome assembly GCA_028751875.1 of Rapana venosa. NCBI lineage: Eukaryota > Metazoa > Mollusca > Gastropoda > Neogastropoda > Muricidae > Rapana > Rapana venosa. The sequence goes on along the minus strand of CM054161.1, from coordinate 16,329,286 downwards.
GCCGGGAGGCCTGTCAGTCAGTAAAAATCTCCCCATCTTCTGGAAATTCCGTGCTAGGAATTCCCTCTTTTCTGTCCCTCTTTCTGCCTTCTTCTTTTTCTACCTGGTACCTCCTCCTTGTCTATTTTCTGCCTATTGGGTCAAATCTACTTTTTTTTCCCCAGAAAGACTTCAAAGATTACAGTTCTCTCCCACACCAAAGTCAAATACACTGGGCCCGACTTGTCAGGCACTTAACAGCTGGGCAATGCATTTTCGCTCCTAGGACAACCGAAGTTGCTGTCTAAGCGTTCAAAGAATAAGAGGAAGAAGAACCACCAATGAACAAGAGGCCTGCATGCACATCATGACTGGTGGTCTAGAGGGAAGGAACAAGTCTACCAAGCAAGAAGGTGAAGGGTCTTCTTCTTCTTTTTTTCGTTCCTCGACTAGAGCTCTGAGGTTGTTCCCCAATGGAGATTTTTGCGTGTGCACCAGTTAAGGGACGATGTCTAAACATCACACTAGTTTGCATGCACCTTAAAAACATTGTCATCCGTTCTTACAAGGACAAAATGGCCTACTCTTTCGCAAGGCAGAGCAGGTTTTAACGTGTGGGCAAGATGTTCTCTCTATGTTCGTACACAGCAGCTCGTTTTGTTGTTTCTTGTGAAGGACTGAAGTCAGTTAATGGTGTTTCTACTTCATCGTCGTCAAACGCTCAGACAGCAACTATTGTTGTCTGTCGTATCATGAGTTGTTAACATGCATATTTGATCTTCTGCATGCGTATATAAAGGAAGGGAATCAAGGCCCTGGCAGGTTGACCTGAGAGATTGTAAAAATTCTACACCCTTAATTCACCAGACGCTGCCAGGATTCAAACCCAGGACTTGAAGGACCCATGGGATTGAAGTTTAACGGTCTTAACCATTCAGCTACAGCATCTGTCAGAGAATATTTGAATTCAACATCTCCATCTTTGTAGCTTCAGCAGCAACAAGGAACACCTCTTCCTCTTCTTCTCTTTTCTTTATTTTAAGTGGCATTATCAGAAGGATAGGTACAACATTTCTAGCAAAGAAAATTACAAATGTGTGATCCATCTACATTTTCACAGTGGATTGGTGTGGTCTAAGGCAATGCACCTGCCTAGAAAGCAAAAAAGTCTGGATTTGAAGTGTGTGATGGTTTGATCCCTGTTCGTGCCCAAACTTGCCCCCTTCCACTAAACCATAAGTGGTGATCTGAATACTTGTCTTTCAGAGACAATAAACTGAGTTTCCATGTGTAACATGCATTTAGTGCAGGTAAAATAACCCACAGCAAGAGGAGACAGTGGCAACATTCTGTTAGAAAAAAATCCACTCTGATAGGGAAACAGGTACACATGCAGACAAGAAAAGAAAAGAAAAGAATGGATGGTGCTGCTCTTGTGGCAACATGCTCTCCCCAGGGACAGCAGTCTGAATTTCACACAGATAACTCTGGCTGTAAGTGTAAGTGGTATGCAGAACAAAAGAAATGTTGGGGTTCTTTCTTCTTCACGACAGCTCCAATCCACATGAAATACACAGATCACTTTTCTCACAAGTCTCAGCTAGCTAGATGAGAACTAACTGCTCGTTTTGAACTTCAGCTCCAACAACCGTTCAATTCAAGATCAGGAACAGGCGTTGGTGTCAAACAGGAAGAAACACACCTTCTCATAACTTCCCTTGTCTTTGTTGGCAGAACTTTGTATTTTTGTTCCTCTTGTCACTGTCTTGGTTCTATGCCTATTGCACTGGCATTTTATTAAAACAACAAAAAACTGTTCACATTATAGTTCTTCAGTTGTTTCCCTCTTCATTCTGTTGTATGCACACACACGCAGAACATCTATTCAATTTCTCCTCCAGCAGCCGTTGGGCCTGTGAATTATGTCCTTGGTGTCTGTGGTTATCTGCCCTTGGTGTCTGTGGTTATCTGCCCTTAGTGTCTGTGGTTATCTGCCCTTGATGTCTGTGGTTTTCTGCCCTTGGTGTCTGTGGTTTACCTGCCCTTTGTGTCTGTCACTTATTTGTCCTTGGTGTCTGTGGTTATCTGCCCTTGGTGTCTGTAGTTATCTGCCCTTGGTGTCTCTGGTTTATCTGCCCTTGATGTCTCTGGTTATCTGCCCTTGGCATCTGTTGTCTGTTTCCTGATGAGGGTTTCCAGGTCGCCAAACTTCTCGTCTCTCAAGGACTGACGAACTGCTTGGAAAAAACCCAGGTAGTGGTGAAGATTGTGTCTGTAAGACAAAGAAAAACAATGGATAATATTTATGCATCAACATACACATACAATCCTGTGTACACCCACATGCATGCATGCATGCACAAACACATCATGTGCATGAACAAATATGCATACAGTCACACACGCCAGTAACAGATGGATGGACAGACACGACACACACAAATACTCGTGCACGGCCAGAGCTCCGAGGTTCACCAATGGTGAGCTTTTTGTGTACGCCACTATTTTTTTCCTACCACCACTACTTAGGCAGCCGCACTCCAACTTTGGGTATGCACGCAGATGTAAACTCAACTCCTCCCTGAACTCCTTGCAGAGCCGCTGGGACGTTATCCTGAATTTAGTCCAGCAGTTTGTCTTGTGCAAGTGGAACCTAGCTGATGAGACATAACGGATCTGGGTATGGCTGTGGCGGGGAGACTAGGATGAGTGGTGTGGGAACAGCAGGACGGGAACGTCACAGAAAAAGAGGCAGCAACAAAAAAAGTTTAACCTGAAAGCAACAGCAGTATACATGAAAATCTCACCACTGGTGAAAATCAGAACTCTAGCCAAAGAACAATTTTGTTGTTATTTTTTAAAACAAAAAACAAAAATCCCCCCTCATCCTGGCAGAACCCAGTCTATCTCTCAGCAGCAGCAGCAGCAGGGTGCAGGCTGAGTGTTTGCAGAATTAGCGCCACACGTCATCACTGACCAACGCTTCCTTGAAACTTTGACAGGTGGATAGGGTTTTTAATGTGGGCACACGATGTTCTGCATACTTTTGCATACTTGGCCTCAATTTGTAATCTCATCTTGGGGCAGGATAACAATAATAACAACAACAATAACAACAACAACAATAATAAAAGGAATTTATATAGCACTATATTTTGTAAAAACAAATCAAAGTGCTTGCATTCAACATATTCTTACACATACAACCAATAACAATGTTAAATTCAAATGAAAACACACACACACACACATACACACACACACACACACACAAAGGTTTTACACTTTGGCAGGGTGATGGGGATTTCAGCTGTTCAAGGCAAGGACAGATACGAGATGAAACAGGAGGGAAAAATCTTAGGTTTGGAATAAATATGTCTTGAGGCTGCATTTCAAAGAGTTGTAAGTAGGCTTTTGGCGATGGATAAGCTGTGGTTAGAGCGCTGAGCTTGAGACCTGACAGCCCAGGTTCCAGCCTCCACCAAGGCGCCCTACGGTCTAGAGGTCACGTGCCTGTCTAGAATGCGAAAAGTCCGGGTCGGGTGTGTGCGTGGTTCGTACCCCGTTTGGGCCCGAAATTTTTCCCCATCCATTAGACCATGAGTGGTGGTCTGGGCGCTAGTCTTTCGGATGAGACAATAAACCGAGGTCCCGTGTGTTACACAAAATTTTCAGCGCACGTAAAAGAACCCACGGCAACAAGAGAGTTGTCCCTGGCAAAATTCTTAGAAAAAAGCCACTCTGATAGGGAAACAAATACAGTTGCAGACCAAAAGAAAAAGAAAAAAAAGGGTGGCGCTGCTCTTGTGGTGACGCGCTCTCCCTGGGGAGAGCAGCCCGAATTTCACGCAGAGAAATCTCGTGACTTTAAGTGGTATAAAATAAATAAATAAATACAGAGCAGATTCCCCCCCGGACTCAACATCAGTACTGACCCACTCACCTAAAGTCCCTCAGACGAGACTATGAACTGAGCTCTGGTGTTTGAACGCACACAGAAAATCTTGTGCACAAATTAAAACCTGTTCTATCTTTCACATGAGTGGGCCATTTTATGTGGGCAGGAACAGAACAAAAAACAAAACGATCACACCGGTGTTGTGTTAAGACATCATCCATGACGTTGGAACGTCACTACCTTAACGGTGGGTAAATTGTTGCATGCACAAAATCTCAGCATTGTAAACCTTGAAGCTCTAGCTGAGGAACACAAAAAACCCACAAAATCTCATCTGAAAGACTTTCAGGGCAGAACAATCAGTACCAACATCAGGAAAAATCTCCTGCTAAAGACTCTCAAGTCAGTACCAATGTTAACTCTACAGGAATAATAATAATAATAATAATAATGATGATTATGATGATCATAATAATGAAAATAACGATAATGATGATAATACGGGGAATTTATGTAGCCTATTCTTACACATGCAAACAATCACAAATAGTTTTAATAAAGTCAAATTTACACACGCGCACACACACACACCTACACACACACAAACACCTACACACACACACACACACACACACACACACACACACACACACACAACACACACACACACACACACACACACAAACACCTACACACACAAACACCTACACACACACACACACACAGACACACACACACACACACACACACACACACACACACACACACACACTCTGGTGAGGTGATGGGGATTTCGTCAGCTGAATGCAGGGACATATTCCAAGAAGAAAACAGCAGGGAAAACGCTAGCTTGGAAATAAGTATGTCTTGAAGCTGGATTCAACTCTATGACAAGCAGGTCCTCTCCTGCGAAAGACACCTCCACTGAGGAGATTCAAACCCATGCCCTCAGTTACTACCATCACATCACAAAGTTGATGCTTTAACCACAAAGCTATCGCCACCCCCCTTCAATTTATAGATACATTATTTTTAAAAACCCTCCTCACATCATAAGCAGAACTCCACGCTGCAGCTCCGAAGTGTTGATCAGGTGATGGAGGTAAGCTCGGCTAAAGGTCCTGCAGGTGTAGCAGTCGCAGCCCTCCAGGACAGGTCCAAAATCATCGTGGTACCTGGACAGACAGGTAGACAGACATACAGCACTGCGGCTAAACTGGTGGTGAGAGATTGTGTGTGTGTGTGTATGCATGCGTGCGTGCATGTGTGCATGCATGCGTGTGTGCATGCGTGTATGTGTGTGCAGGTCAAGTAATTTATAATCATAACTATATGCCAGGAGATAAATCAGTGCACTGTGCTAAACTGTTACACAATTGTTTTTCATATTACAGAAGTACATTTAGTCAATATTTTTATAGTTAACCTGCAGCAATTTTTTCAATCACATTCAAGCAAATTTTATCCCAATTACAAGCTGCACAATCACAAATCTTTCAAACTTCATTCAATTTCCCCCACCCCCCACCCCCCTACCAATAAAGATAACTTTTTTTAGCAAAGCAAATAGTATTGTCATTGAAAGAGAAAAAAAACTACTATGGGGACAGCGGGATAGCTCAGTGGTTAGAGCATCCACTTTCCCCCAGCTAAGGTTAAGCAGCGTCGAATGTGGCTACCACTTGGATGGGTGACCGTTTGTGCACCTTGGCTTCACTACAGTCCCCCACTTCACCCAGCTGTAAATGGGTACCTGCCTCTTTAGGGTCAGGGAAGGTAAAGCAGCGAGGGAGAGGAGATGGAAGCCGCCCTCAATATGCTGGCCCCTAGAGAAGTGAAGTCTCCCCCTACGACCTTATAGGTTATGGGACAACCTTTACCTTACTGTGAGACAAACATGAACAATGACTGATTTTTAAAAAATTTTTTGCTTCGGGGCTTATCTAGGTCGGAGTATTTCAATCAAAGCACACACCACAGGCCATCACCCGTACAACAATACAGCAGGGTCATCTCCAGTGAGTGGGCTCCCGTCACCTACCCATGACAGCTGCTTGTGCATTGCTGATACCGGTTTATTTCATTTTCTTCTTTTATTTCAAGGATGATACAATAAGCACTCATGAACTTTTTTTACATTCAATCCCTGTGTGCATGCAGTTTTGTTAATATTGTTATCTGTTCCCACCGGCATACAATGGCCTACACTTCTGAAAAGTGGAACAGGTTTTAACATGCACACAAGATGCTTTCTGTGTCTTTGTACATGGGACCTCAGTTTATAGTCTCACCCTAAGGACTTTTGGGGGGAGTGGAGTCTGTGACTTGAATAGAATTCAAACCCAGACCAGCTGATCACGAGCGCAATGTGCAGTGTTCTAACCACTAGGCTATCCTGTCCCCCAGGATCCTCAGACGAGGTAAGAAACTCATGAATGTAGCTGAATAATTTAAGTTGCATGAAAGTGATATGTTCCTTTTAGCAAGGCAGAAGCAAGATGGGTTGGTAAATGGAAGAATAGACTGGGAAACCATTCACAGACTCTAACTCTGGTACAAAAACTAACAGAGAGAAATCTGGTGAATAGCTCTTCGGTGTGCACTCTAATCATTCCTCACAGGATAAAAAGAAAAGAAGAAGGAGAAGAAGAAAGGAAAAGGGAAAAAATAAGAAAAGAAAACAGAAAAGGAAAGACTGGAGAAGAAGGGAAAAAAGAAAAAGAAGAAGAAAAGGAAGACTAAGAAGAAGACAATGCAGAAGAAGAAATATGAAATGAATAAGCTACAGAGTATTAGACTTTTATCAGAAAAAAAAGAGCACATGAAAAAAAAATCCAGCTTTGAACAATGAACAGAGAAAACAGACAGACTGATACCTTTTTTCACTTAAGTCCATGGTGAAGCCACACTGGTCCGGTTCCTGATCCACCTTTTCTGCATCATGGTCGCCATCTTGCTTTGCAAGTTCCTCTGGTTTGTGGTAGTTGAAATCAAAAACCAAGGCCTGGCTTTTTTCTGCTGCAGTGTAGGCGTAGCTGTGATGTGGTTAAGGAGGTTCTTCTTCTTTTTCTTTGTCAAATGCTCAGACAGCAAATACTGTTGTCTGTTACATGAGCCAAAATGCATTGTACTGCCGTTAAGCACCTGACAAGTCAGGCCCAGTGGCATCCGACTTTGGCGTAGTAGAAAATTGTTATCTTTTAAATCTTTCTGGAAAATTCAGTCATCTGTTCAAGTGGAATTTACCCTAAGTTAACACTGGTTCTGACTCCATCCCCACATCCCCCCACCCTACAAAAAAACACACACACACAATACATACACAAACAATACACACACACACACACACACAATACACACACACACACACACCTACACACACACACACACACACACACACACACACACACGGATAGCCTGGTGGTTAGAGTGATGCGCTCATGATCTGTTGACCCAGGTTCGAATCTCGTTCAAGAGAATTTTTCCTCTGGGGTTAACATCAGTGCCAACTCCACTCCCCAAAAGTCCTTTGGATGAGACTATAAACTGAGATCCCATTTTCGAAATCCATTCCGCTTTTCGGAAGAGTAAGCCATTGTATGCTGGTGGGAACGGATGACAAAATTGACAAAACTGCAAACACACGGGGAATGGATGTAAAAAAGCACATAAGTGCTTATTCCATTGTCATCGAAATAAAATAAATAAATAAGCACACACACACATACACTCACACACACACTCACTCACTCACTCTCACACAAACACACACACACACAGAGGATAGCCTAGTGGTTAGAACATTGCACTCGCAATCTGACAACCCAGGTTTGATTCCCTATCAAGGGGATATTTTCCCCTGGAGTTAACATCAGTGCAGACTCCACTCTCCCCAAAAGTCCTTCAGATGAGACTATAAACAAAGGCCCTGTGTGTGAACACACGCAGAACATCTTGCGCACACGTTAAATCCTGTTCCGCTTTTAGTAAGAGTAGGCCATTGTGTACTGGTGGGAACAGATGACAAAATTGACAAAACCGCATACACACGGGGACTGGATGTAAAAAAGCACACAAGTGCTTATTCCATTATCCTCGATATAAAAGAACAAAATAAATAAATAAAATAAATAAACACACACACATGCAATCTTTCTGATTTAATACTGCAGGTTTCTTTACAGGTCTACAGCCATGTCAATAAACTATGCCAGCCAGCCATCCAGCCAGCCTGCCAGCCTGTCTCTCTTTCTCTACCCCTCCCCCCCTCCACCTGTCCAGTCAGGATTGGATGCTTTAAAAAACTTTGTTGATAATATCTGCACAATTTCTCCCTCCCTTCCTCTCCTCTCCAGTCAGGGTTTTAAAGTTGTATGCTTACAGTAATTACGTACTTTACATTATGCATGAATGATTTGATTTTTTGGCCTTTTTCTTTTAAACAAATTGTTGTTCATTTGTTGTTTAGTTGAGAGGTTTTTTGTGTGTTCCTTTTGCCCAGAGGGCTGGATGTACAAAAATATGTTTGCTTAAGCCATAACCCTCTTTAAATAAACTTTATTCAATTCAACTCAATTCAGTTCTCTCTTCTCTCTCTCTCTCTCTCTCTCTCTCCTCTCTCTCTCTCTCTCTCTCTCTCTCTCTCTCTCTTTCTCTGAGTACACCAGTCATCACATCAATCTAACAGGTCCTCAGAAAGACGGAAGACAAAACAAAAGGATACGAGGTGTCGAAGATGTCGATGCCTGCCCACACGGCCTTCAGCACCATGTCAGGTCTCCACACCCCACACATCAGTCTGGGCTTGTCGTCAGGCAGGTGTTTCTGCCACACACCATCATCATCATCATCATCTCCATCACCACAGCATCGGTGGTCTAAAGGTAATGCACTTGCCCAGAAAGTTTGAAGTGTGTGGAGGTTCGATCCCCATTTATGTCCGAAACTTTTTCCCCATCCACTAGACCTCTTCAGTGATGGTCTGGGAACTGGTCTTTTGGATGAGATGATAAACCAAGGTCCCATGTGTAACATGCATTTAAAGATAAAGGTGTCCCATAACCTATAAGGTCATTAAGGGGGGGGGGGGGACAGGTGAGGCGTCAGACCTCACTTTTCTAGGGCCAGCATATTGAGGGCGGCGCCCATCTCCTCTCCCTTGCTGCTTTATCTTCCCTAACCCTAAAGAGGCAGGTACCACATTTACAGCTGGGTGAACTGGGGAATTGTACTGAAGCCAAGGCGCAAACAGTCACCAATCCAAGTGGTAACCACGCTTGACACTGCTTAACTTGGCTGGGGGATCCCATCCCCCAACATGCATTTAGCACACGTAAAAGAACCCACAGCCACTGTGCCAGGCCCATAGACCAGACCAGCACACCAGAAATCAGAGACATGGGAAGGGTCAAGCCTGGAAGCCCTGAAGACCAACACACCATCCACAGACTTTCGGCAAATGACAAAAGGAAAATGATGAAGGGGGAACAGGAAAGAACCAACAGTAAAGAAGACCATAAGAAGGGGAACAACAAGGAAAAGACAGAAAACTACCTACTGCAAAACGCAAGAGAGAGAGAGAGAGAGAGAGAGGAGAGAGAGAAGAGAGAGAGAGAGAGAGAGAGAGAGAGAGAGAGAGAGATAGAGAGAGAGAGAGAGACAGACAGACAGACAGACAGACAGACAGACAGACAGACAGACAGACAGACAGACAGAGACAGAGAGAACTCAAACTCAAACTTGAATGATATATTCACAAAAATGCCATCGGCCCATACCTGAAGGGGGTTGCCGAACTGCTTAGTATTTTGGTGGGGGAAAAAGCAATAGTAACGACAAAATGTTACAAAAAGTCAGCTACAAAAATATAACTTAGGATAACAATATCTCTCTTATTCTGAAAGCTTTACACAAATATAAAGTGACGCTGCACACAACCTCAGGATGAGTTGATGCCATGAGTAAACAGAATCTAAATAAATTAGGCTGTCTACTATATTTTACGGGGATGTAATTCTGCCTAACATCCTCTAATGCTGGACCGCACAACACAAAATGTACTTCATCCTCCGGTGCTTGCTTACATAATGGGCATAGCAACCTGAGGTCATTAATATCATCTGAGAGAGAGAGATAGAGAATGAGAGAGAGAGAGAGAATGAATAAATCTTTACTGTTCAAGGGTAACAGAATAAGCATGCACATACTTTTTTTCATCCGGCCCTTGCCCTGATTAGGGACTATCAACAAAACAAGGGGGAAAACCCTACTATAACAATGACAACATGATTTAAAAAAGATAAGTGTATATTTAACAATACATAATCCCTAACCTACCTGAACATTAATTTCAAGAGATACATAGATTATAATGGGTTTTTAAAAAAAAAGAAATATGCGTTAATAAACATATAATTCTTAAATGAATTAAACATCAACATGAAAACTAACACAGTGAGAGAGAGAGAGAAAGAGAGACAGACAGAGACATACAGAAAGACAGACAGAGAGAGAGAGAGAGACAAGAGAGAGAGAGAGAGAGAGAGAGAGAGCACTGCACGCTCAATTCATATCCATCACAATAGTAATAGGAAAGCAAATATTCACACTCCAGTACTCCTTAGCCTGCGCACGTGATTTCATCACATCAAAAATCTTATCTTAAAAAAACAACAACCCCCACCCAACACATACACAAACACCTAACATCTCTTCTGATTGGCTGATTTTGAAAGGTAAATTAGCCAGCATAGCTACTGTTACTATATAATGTCAATATGGTCTTACCTTGGTGCAAAAAACTGATTTTGAAAGGTAAATTAGCCAGCATAGCTACTGTTACTATATAATGTCAATATGGTCTTACCTTGGTGCAAAAAACCAAAATACACCCAACTAAAATCTATAATACCATCTCAGGAACTTTCATACAAAAAAATTGTGATAAACATTACCTATCTGAAAAGCTTGGATGGAGAGAGTTAACCTTTTCCCTACAGGTAACCTGCTATAGGGTAACCAACCATCTACTAACCCTTCTCTCCGTATCACCCACTTCGAGGTTACGGTAACATACAAATGTGCACAGTGCACGTGTACTGGGAAAGAGGGGTTCTCTCCCTTAACGTAGGGATAGTGTTAACATCTGATTTCACAAACATTGGAAAAAACCTCCAACAGATGAAAAACAGAAGTGCTGTCTTACCAACGTGTGCTGTAAGATGTCGACAAACTCTGGATCATCAAACTGACAGAACTCCTCCCCATCACTCTGAAACCCCTCCAGGGCAAAACCTGTGTAAACCAACACCATGGGGTTGAAAAACAGTTTTGTTTTGTTTTGGGTTTTTTGTAACAAATGTGGCACTCTATGATAACTCCTACTAAATTTTTGTTATAAAAAAAAATCTGTAAAAAGTACCTTCTATGTTCAAACTGCAAGAAACTGATGTGATACTAATCATTAAAAAAAATATCTTGCAGAATACATTTTTTTAAACAGGTTAAAAAGAAAAAGTCTGTTAAAATTTAGATGATCTGCAAAGCTAACTGGCTACAAAAAAAATATATATAAAAAATCATCTCCCTCCCCCCCCCCCTTCCACATTCAGCTAGTCTAAGCCACTATTCATTCCATCCCACCCCAGCTGGTGCTAGTTATAGCAGGAACTGACCACACATGCTTGGTAAAAGAAAGGGGTGCTAATTTTAGCACTGGGCCCTGGTCCCCTGATACTGAGTTATGCTGGCTTTGCATGCTGCTTGGATTGATTCTTACTGACATAAGTCTACAGGCCATATCTTTGGGTCCTAACACGTTGCAGATAAAGATATCCTTTCAAAAGATCAAACAAAAGGAAATAAGAAAAAAATCAAGAACAAACAAAAAGAAAAAAAAGGCAAAACAACAATATCAATAAAAACCAGTAAAGGTAAAGGTGTCCCATAACCTATGTGGTCGTAGGGGGTGAGGCATCAGAGACCTCACTTCTCATGGGGCCAGCATATTGAGGGCGGCACCCATTTTCTCTCCCTCGCTGCTTTACCTTTCCTGACCCTAAAGAGGCAGGTACCCATTTACAGCTGGGTGAACTGGGGGGACTGTACTGAAGCCAAGGCATGCAAATGGTCACCCATCCAAGTGGTAACCACACTCGATGCTGCTTAACCTTATCTGGGTGAAAGTGAGTGCTCCGACCACTGAGCTATCCCGTCCCAAAATCAGAAACCAAAAATTAGCAAAACAACAACAAAAACCACAACAGAAACTTCTTCTTCTTCTTCAAATACTCAAACAACAACCGTTGGTGTCTGTCATATGAGCAAAAATGCATTGCACTGCCATTAAGCACCTGACAAGTCAGGCCCAGCACATCCGACTTTAGTGTGGAAGAGAACTGTTATCTTTTAAGTCTTTCTGAAAAAAAAGGCAGGAGAGTGGACCAAGAAGGTAGACAAGACAAGAACGAGGTGACAGGAAGAAAATAAACAAGGCAGAAACAAAGAGAGGGATAGAAAAGAGGGAATTCTTAGCACAGAATTTCCAGAAGATGCTATTTATTCTGACAGGCCCCCGACATCCCAATGGCGGAACAGAAACAAAATCAGAAACAAAGAGAGGGATGCTAAAGTCGAGTGGTTAAGACCATTACGCTGCAATCCTGTGTTTGAATCTTGGCCTAAAAATCTGATGAATTAAGGGTGTGGATTTTTTTTATCTCCGTGGTCAGCTTCAAGTGCAGACCTGCCAGTGCCTTAATTCTCTTACTGTATATGCACCTGCATAAAAATCAAATACGCACACTAAAGATCCCGTAACTCATGTCAGTGTTCAGTGGGTTACAGAAACACAAACATACCCAGCATGCAAACTGTACCATGAAATGAGCTGGTCTGAAGTTGGAATGTGTTGGCTGAGGCCAGCGGGCAGACCTAAAAAAATCAAA
>CM054161.1:16271464-16311464 GCA_028751875.1 Rapana venosa | reverse complement strand
AGCATATGAAGTACGATACTGGCACTCATGTATACATAATATATATAAGCATGGTGTATGTAATTGTTTTAATATTTATGATCACTTATAAGCAAATTTAAACTAAAGGCTTTTTAAAAGAGTTAAAATTGAAACTTTAAGTTCAACTTACGAATGTCAAGATTGAAATTTAAACTTTTAAGGCAGTCAAAAATTAAACTTTAATCCAAAATTCATCTTTCCCACCCAGCCACCTACAGGGACGGAACTGTGCCTGAGAAAAAGAGTCACACGTAAATGTATAGATGACAGAATTTACAAAAACACATACACAGGGGGACTGGATGTAAAAAAAAAAGAACATTTAATGATTTATATAAGTGCTTATTCCATTATCCTCGATATAAAAGAACAAAATAAAATATAATTTTTAAAATGTTTTAAATAGTATACAGGCCTAAACTTAGATCTGGAAACTCTGCTTGAAAGCATCAAAGTTCAAACTGTTTTCTGATTAATTATTTACTTGTAGCCCTGGGCAGATTTGTGTGTCATGGTAATGTGGAATAAGCAATTCCTATTTTAGTACTAGTACTATTACTAATCTGTAATCATAGATCTACAATAAAATATGCCATGACCACCATGACTGACAGCATGCTGCTGTGGACAAATGATACTCACAACAGGTTTAAAGGCATAAGAGCCACAGACGGCAATTGTTGAACAAAGCCCAGCATGTCTGCACTCAGATTTGGAACACTGCCTGAAGCAGAAAACAAATGAAAAGAAAGTTAATTGATAATAATACAATCCAAAAACAGAGAGAACTCATAACCAGTACACAACATCTTTTTAACACCACCTTGAAACTTGAAAGTATCCTATAGTATACAGAGAGTAATTTTTAAAAATCACTATACCTGATAGCACTTAGTGTTCTTCATTTAATCAAGTTTATTTATTTCTTTATTTATTTTATTTTATTCTTTTTTTCCGAGGATAATGGAATAAGCACTTATGTGCTTTTTTTTTTTAACATCCAGTCCCCGTGGGGCGTGTGTATGCGGTTTTGTAAATTCTGTCATCTGTTCCCACCGGCACACGATGGCCTACTCTTACGAAAAGCGGAACAGGATTAAACGTGTGCGCATGATGTTCTGCATGTGTTTGCACACAGGGCCTCAGTTTATAGTCTCATCCGAAGGATGCAAATGTATTGGTGTCAGCTTCAACATTCTTCAAGTTGTGTTCAACTAAACCATAAAGTTGTGTAACAGACTAAAACCTTACACTTTCAGTTATATTCAGTATCATCAATTTACAATGATGACAAAATATTTACTGGATTCTGCTGAAATAAAAAGAATAAATGTTCTCTTTGTATGGAGAGTACCACTAAACTGACTTTATCATAATTATGTTTGTCCGTTGTGTTCAACGATCAGTCGGATCACCTCCAAAATAGCAGAGGAGGCAGCTGCTGTTTCGGAAATTGGGCAGAAATTTTATTATAGTGGAGATCTATGCCTTGACCACAGTATATCCCCACTCTCTCGGCCAAGTGGGCATACGGATAGTCAGAATTGGAGATGTTCTCCAAAGGCCAACTTACAACTAGCCCCCAGGGGCTGCAGCATGTAAGTTCTGTAACTTGTGTAAGGGCTGTGCAAGTGAAGCCTCCTAGTCAGAGTCATACTTAGTCGTTCATGAAAGACTAAGCTGTAAAGTGGAATTCCATGAATGAGAAAGCACAGCCTCTCACTTTGCTGGTGCCCCAAACATCAATCATCTCAATGGCTTAATAAAGAATTGTGATAAAGCCTAGGCACTGATGGCATGACTATATATATGGTCAAACAGAAAAGCACCAAATACAATAAATCAGAACAGTTGAAGCAGTTCAGTCAAACACAGTGTGTACAGAGAGAGAGAGAGAGAGAGAGAGAGGGGGGGGGGGGGGGGGGGGGTGAGACTCACCAGATCTTGTGTGCAATATACACAAAGGCGTTTCAACTGACAATGCTTTCTGTTTACCAACTTCCCGGAGCATACCTAGTCTACAGCTTCCCATCACCAGTTTTTCAATAACCAACTTCATTGTGAAAAAAATTACTTTAGAGCCAGCTGAGATTGTCACAACACTTCCACAAGAACCACATGCTGTGCTATGAGACTTATGTCCCCTGTTCGAGTGGTTATTATTTCTATTTCATTTACTTAAGTCTATTCACCCTTCAAGTATCAATCTGCTTCGTCATTCTTTAATTTTCACATAATAAAACTTTAGGGTATCATTTGGCTTAATAGCTATTATTTGATTCAAATTTTATCTTATAAAATTTAAACAATGGGAGATCCCTCATTGCCCAAGAGTTGTCTCCCAGATTTCGAACAGTTGTGGTTTGCTAAAGGATATTTTTCAGATTTTGTGTGGCAAACTAATTGAAAATGGTTTTTCTTACATTTCCTAATTCTCTCACAGATGAAGAAGAGATGCTCAAGCAAAAGTATGCTAAACTTCGGAAGAAGGTAATGCAACGATCACGTTCGCTTCATGCAAAATTGAAAATTGCTAGAACTGAAAGTAGAATAGACTTCCAGTACAAGTCAGTGGTAGTAGTACAATGTAAAGACTAGCTCAAGCCAAGGCTTCACGGCATATACTTGAATGAGTCATCACATGACGATTATTTTGGTTACGTGGAAGCTCCTCAAATGGATGCCAGTCGTTCCTGATTTGACAAAAACATTGTCAAGGAACAGTTGGCATCAGTTTGAGCATCCTTTTATTATCATTATTATTATTATATTTAAAATAATTACCATGAATGGGACATTCAGTTAGCCATGAGGCTTATGATTGAGCCAGTCCCTACTTTACTATGACTAGGCCTACTATGACAACTATGATTGCAACTATATTTTTTTAACTTGTCAAATTCATATAATAAATATCTCAGTATTTGAAGTTTTCATTGCTAGTTGTTGTTTTTTCATAGGCCATGATATGGTCAGTAATACATTAAAAAAAATAATAATCTCAAACTAGTCAAGGTCAAATTTGAGATTAAGTTTAACATAATCTTGTAATTTGTCTATTTTGAAAGTCCCTGTGATGTCTCCTCTTTGCTACCTTTTATTTTTTGCATTAAATTAAAAAGATCCAAGTCTTTCATGATATGTCACATTTGGGGGTGTTTTCTTGTTGTTGGATGGGGTTTTGTTTTGTTGTTTGTTTTGTTGTTGTTGGTTTGTGTGTGTGTGGTTTTTTTTGGTTGTTGTTTTTTTTGTTTTGTTTGGGGGGGATACATTCCTTTCAAGATTGATTTAGTTCTTCTTTGGACTTTCTTGACAGCTTGTTTGGTTTGGTTATATTAATGCCCCAGTAGATCCATCCAATTTAGAGACTGCACCATCAACCAACCCTCATCCTAATTGTAATTTGGGGGTTAGGGTTGTTGGGGGGTTGTGGGTTTTTTGCTCATTGGCAACTTTGTCAAGGTAATTTGTGTTATGGCTATTAATTAAATTGTTAAAACAAATTTATTAAACAAAAGAAATGGGGTTTAAACTTTTGAAAACTGTTAAGAAATTTAATTTTTGCTATTGAAACTTTTACAGATGTAAAAACAATTTTGTAAAGTAAATCAGCTAGCACAGAACCACCTCCCTCCCCCCAAGGTACATTATGTATTTTTATAAGTTTTGAATTTTTATGACTTAATTAATGTTAGTTTGTGTTATGCCTAATATTGCTCATAAACATAACGTTTTAATCACGCCTCAACATAAGTTTGGGTCAAAAATAACTGCCACTAGTGCCAGTATATTATTATATATTATTATTATCATTTTATATATATATATATATATATATATATATATATATATATAGTGCTGAATCTTGCAAAGGAACAAATCAAAGCGCTTACATTCAAAGCATTTACAGTATTACACTTATGCAATCATTCATGAATAAAATAAAAAGATATTGATCTCACACACATACACTCACGCACGCATGCGCGCATGCACAGCATGCCTATGTATGGTGATGGAGATGGGAGTGGCCGCTGAAGAGTTTGGATAGATAATCATAATGAGAGGGAAGATCCTAGGAAGGAAATATTCTGTTTTGAGGCTGGATTTGAAAGTACTTGTCTAATGTAGGCTTTTGGCGAAGGGACAGAGGGAGAGTCAAGTCAAGTCAAAAACACTTTAATCATCCCATGAAGGGCAATTACAATACTGACAGGCACATTGATACCTATAATTATCTCACAAGACACAAGAAAAACACATTTCAGATTGTTATAAGCATTCCAAGATAGCTTTAAAAAATTATCATACACAGACCCAGGTGCACGCACACACACGCACCGCATACACACACACACACACACACACACACACCAATTCAGGAATACAATATTGTAAATACCATTGATTGGAAAAGAAATAACAATTTTTTTTGTGCGTGCATGCACGTGCACATTCACACACACGTGCACACCCATACATACACACACCAATATATGAACACAGTTTTATCACACATAGACACACACGTGCACTCGCGCACCATAATGACCATTATCTAGTAAAGACATAAACACACACCCACACACACCACACACACACACACACACACACACCACACACACACACCAATGCAGGAATACAATATTGTAAATACCATTGATTGGAAAAGAAATAACAATTTTTTTTGTGTGTGCATGCCCGTGCACATTCACACGCACGTGCACACCCATACATACACACACCAATATATGAACACAGTTTTATCACACACACACAACACGTGCACTCGTGCACCATAATGACCATTATCTATAAGTAAAGACACACACAACACACACACACACACACACACACAAAAAACACAAACACACACACAATTTAGAAATCATTCTTGAAAGCCAAAAGCAAGATACAGGAGTACTTATTTTCATTACCACACACACACTCGCACTTGACAATCAGGGGGGTATATCAGAGAATATAAAACTGTTTGGAGGTCAATCCAGATGGATGGACCACAGATAGTGAAAGAGCGACGGCCGACAGTGGTTTGCTTGAATCTCAATGTTCGGAAGCACAGAGTATCCGCAGCTGAATGAAGGGAACGGGATGGAGTGTACAGGTGAAGACAGTTGCAGAGATAAGAGGGTGCAGATTTGTGGAAATATTTCAAACAGAGGTTACAAATCTTGTACTTCACTGTAAGACAGGGAGCCAATGAAGAGATGTAAGAGAAGAGTGATGTGTTCAGATTCTTTCTTTCTTAGGACTAGTTGAGCTGCAGAGTTTTGTATGTGTTGAACTTGAAGAGAGTGGATGGATAAAGCTGGTAGACCAGCCTAAAGAGAATTGCAGTAGTCCAAGCTTGAGAGAATAAGAGATATGACAAGGTTGGATGTTGCATCTGTAGACAGATTCTTTTGAATTGCACTTATATGCTGTAATTGATAATAGCAGGACTGTCAGGTCTGATGATGAATTTTTGCATTGAGAGTGTGTTGTCAATAACAACACCTAGATATTTCACAGACCTGGACAGAGGGACTGATGTATTGCCAAATTTCTATTGAAGTTGTTGAGATGGAGGAAAGTTTGTGTTTGGTCCCTATTAGTATGGCTTCAGTTTTATCTGCATTTAACTGTAGCTTGTTCTGTATCATATATATTATGTCTTGAGTTTGTGTTTGTCTTGAGTTTGAGTCTGATAGAGAAACTGAAAGAAAAAGTTGTTTCTTTGAAATGTGAATTTCTGCTGAGCACTTTCTTTCTTATTTATCAGGAGAAAAAACCCAAACAAACATATTTTCTGAAATAGGTAAATGAAAACTGAGTGCCTTTGCTCTTGTTAAATGTGAATTCTTTTTTAAGGGGGAGAAGGGTGATTAAATTTTAGAAAAGAATCTCACCCGGGCTACCTGGGAAGGTTTCAGTTTCAGTTTCCCTTTCCACACCTTTTGAATTCAAGTTGCTGAATCTTGAAGTGATTATTCTTTTTCTAAAAAGGAGGGTGACAGGATGGTTATAAGATGGTCACCTGCCAACAAGTAAACCTTGAGGTTCTGGGTTTGACCCGGCTTCACCCTTTCTTCCCAGTTTGAACGAAAAAATCAAACTGAATGTCAAAGTCCTTCGGATGAGATTATAAACTGAGGCCTGGTGAGCAAATGCACACAGAGCATCTTTTGCACACATTAAAAACCTGTTTTGCCTTTTTGGAAGAGTAGGCCATTGTGTGCTGGTAGGAACAGATGACCAAAAAACCCACCCCACCATGCACACAGGTGTTCTGCTTAGACACCATCCCCCTGAAGTTGGAATGCAGCTACTTAAATGGTGGAGGGGGGGGGGGGGGTGGTCACATATGCTAAATCTCACCATTGGTGAACCTTGGAGCTTTAGCCAGAGAATTAAAAAAACACTTTTTCTCTTTGATTTAAAGGGGTAGAACTAGAAAGACTTTTCTGGTTTTAAAATTCAATTTATATAAGAACTAAAGAAAAAAACCCACCTATTCATGCTTTCTGTAAGCATAAACTTGGAGTGATATCAGTGTGTTTCATTTGCACACTTGTGGTGTAGCTGAAGTTTAAAGGATTTGCTTTGTTTTGTTATTTTTTTCAAGGGTAGAAAATTGCTTATTGTTCATTCCATTGACAAAAACACCCACACATTCTGGAAGGAAAAACTCAGTTTCTGTTTCATTTTCACATGTTTGGAGTTGCTGCATTAAAAGTGTGTGTGTGTTTTTGTAACACTATCCCTACCTTAAGGGAGAGAACCCCTCTTTCCCAGTACACATGCACTGTGCCCATTTGTATGCTTCTGTAACCCAGTAGTGGGTGATACAGAGGGAAGGGTTAGTCGATGGTTGGTTACCCTATGGCGGGTTACTGCAGGAAAAGGTTAATGTTTAGAAGGGTGTTTTTGTTTGTTTAATTTTTTTTAAACAACAAGCAAACAAAACAACCACCCACAGCTCATGGAAAAATAATCTGGTTTAGTTTCATTTTCATTTCCAGTTCAAACTAGTAGTTGAAAACATTCCAGCATTGTTGGTTCCAGTGGTCTTAGCTGAGCTGACTCCAGAATGGCATCAACTTGATCAAGAGCTAATGTCAGTCATAATAAATAATGCTCAGGTTCATGGATTTTGCAAAAAATTGAAATTTGTACATGACTGAAATTGGTTGTTGAATGTTTGCTGAATGTGCACATTGAAATCCTGCTTCCCCACACAGGAGTGTCAGTGGAGCTCTCCTACAGTAGAAATACTCCTTAGAATGACATTCCCTTGTTCTGCAACTTCTGTGCTTGAAATGGTTTTCTTTCCTGTTGTTCTCTTGAGGTTTTCTTTTCCTGTCATTCCTTTCATGCTTGTTCTATATTTTGGGGATGGAATAGTTCAGTGGACAAAGCTCTCCAAGCTAAAGACAAGTTAAGCAGCTTTGAGCATGGTTACCTCTTGGATAGGTGACCATTTATATGTCTTAGCTTCAACACAGTCCCCCAGTTTACCCAGCTGTCAATGGGTACCTGCCCTCTTTTCCGGACAAGGAAAGTAAAGCAGTAAGGGAGAGGACATGGGCACCGCCCTCAATATGCTGGCCCCTAGAGAAGCTGAGGTCTCTGACACATTACTTCCCAACGTCTGCTTAGGTCATGGGAACACCTTTATCTTCACCATAGATTAGTAGGTTTTTTGTGTTTTGTTTTGCTTGATGCTGTGTTTTTTGTTCTTTTTTTAAAAACAGAAAATCTTCCCTAAGGATCTGATGATTGAATGTCACTTGCTTTGTGTGTGTGCTGGGTTGTTTTATTTATTGATGTTTTCCTCAGATATAAGCATCACCTCTTTTTGCTCTGTAAGGTTTTTTTGTTATTTTTATCGTACAATATTGATTTTATTCTCAGTATTTATGTGTTTGTGGGAGGGGGGGGGGGGGCCGGGGGAGAGGTTGGAGCCTATAATGATAAATGAGCTTAAAAGCCCTCACCAAGACATTTTACATTATAAATTTTAATGATTTGTACAGTGTGTTGTGATGTGCTTAATCTCGCAGTTTTCTGTGTTCCAGTTTTTCCTTCAAGTGTGTACTGAGTCAGTGAGTGTGTGAAAATGAAAAAAAGGTTGTTATTTGATTTCTGACACTGCCACAAAACAAAAAGTAAAGGGCTTTCACCTGCCCCTGAGTTTTTGTTTTGGATTTAAGATTTTGTTATTGATACTAACAATACTGTGGATACTGTTTTTCTTATATATATAAAATTATAGACATGGTGTCAGCCCTTGTTGTGTAGCTTCTGTGGTCGGGTGGGCCACATAGGATTAAGCTAAGTTAGTCAAATTAACGACACCCATTTTCCCCTCAGCTAGTAGAACTTTAAGATTCACCAATGGTGAGATTTTGCATACGCGCCTGTTTGCCCATCATTGATTCAGGTAGTCTATGCGTTTTGACTAAACCTGTGTCATCAGATCACAAGCACAATTGGTGGATTGGTGGTCTAGATTTAAAGCACCTGCATAGAAAGTGAACAGTCTGGTTTCATGTGTGTTATGGTTTCAACCCCATTTGTGTTTGAAAATTTTTCCTCCATCCACTAGACCATGAGTGGTGGTCTACCAGTGCTAGAGATGATAAATTGAGGTCTGGTGTGCAATACTCATTTATTGCATGTAAAAGAATCCATGGTAATGAGAGAATTGTCCTTGGCAAAATTCTGTGGTGAATAAACACTCTGATAGGAAAACAAATACACATGCAGGCAGGAAAAGAAAAAAAAGGGTGGCGCTGCTCTATTGGCCCACACAATCTCCCCAAGGAGAGCAGGTTGAATTTCACCAAGCAAATATGCCATTACTTAAAATGGTATACAATACAATAGAATACAACACAACACAATACAATACAATGCAATGCAATAAATACAATGCAATTTCAATACAATGCTCTTACCACTAGGCCATCTTAAGTATATAGAGATGGCTGGGCTGTGCCAAGCCTGTTCCACCTGCCCATGACGCACTGCCTGAACACTTCAGTGTGGTGCATCATTAAGCCAGGACTCCTCAAGGAGTTCAGGGTGAAGTCAGATCAACACTGTCCCTGAAGTTAGAATGTGGCTACTTTTGATAAACCTCAGAGCCCTAGCCACGGGGAAAAAATCAACACTCAGAACTGTCAAGTCAAATGTATCATGGTGTGGGGGAAAGTCAGATCAACACTCAAAAACACCAAGTCAAATGTATGTATCATGGTGGGGGGAAAGTCATATCAAGTAATCAACACTCAAAAACATCAAGTCAAAGTATGTATCATGGTGTGGGGGAAAAGTCAGATCAACACTCAAAAACATCAAGTCAAATGCATGATCAGTCAAGATGTGGGAGGAAATGTGTGTTTCAGAAAAAGCAGCTACAAGCATTGAAAGCCACAAAACCAGAGACACAGCAGAAGCCATCAGATCAAATCTCTAAAAAAGGTAACTCATCAAAAAATTGAGAATATGTTTTGTTTGATTGTTCTTCTTCTGTTTATCCACTGCTTTCCACTATTGATGATATTAGACAGTGAGGAAAGAAGAAATTAGCAGAGACATACTCATTGGGAAAAAACATAGAAACTTCATTGCAAAATGGAGTATTTAAAGCTGTCTTTACTCTGTATGTGTGTGTGTGTGTGTGTGTGCGCACACTCATGCTTGAGTGTATGTTTGAGAAAAAGACATCAACAGTGCTTTAAGGAATAAGCCAATAATAATTCAATATGAACAACTTATTTATAAACAAATATGATAATACAATATGAATAAGTTATAAACAAATATGACCTAAGTGTTGATTCACACTCCTGTCATTTTCTTTTTATCACAAAAAATTGTGGTGGCAGTGGCAGTGGCAGTGCTGCTGCTGCTGATGATGATGATCATTATTATTACGATGACAACGATGATGATGATGATTACGGTGATGACAATAATGATGATGATAATTTTGATGGTGATGGTGGTGGTGGCGATTCTGCTGGTGTTGCTGCTGCTGATGATGATTTGGAGGAGAAAGATGATGATGATAATGATGATGATGATCTTTCAGCACCAGAGTCAGCAGGGGAGGCCACTGAACAAGCAAAGAAACTGGTTCAGTCTGGAGTAAGTATTTTGTTTTTGTTTCCGTCCACTCTTTTACGGCTAAATTTGATCAAAGCCCCTCCTTTTGAACTATTGTACAATAATAATAATAATAATAAATGGAACTTATATAGCGCTGTATCTTGCACAGACAAATCAAAGCGCTTGCACTCAACTCATTCTCACACAGTCATGCAACCAATAGCAAGCAATAGTTCCAACAAGTCCAAATGCACACACACACACACACACAGGCCACACACCCCGGCAAGGTGATGGAATCTCCGGCTGTCGAAAAACAGGGACAGCCATGAAACGAAACAGGAGAGGAAATTCTTAGGTTTGAAACAAATATGTCTTGAGGCCAGATTTTAAAGTGTCACAAGAAGGTCTTTGGCGAAGAGAGATAGGGAGGCCATTCCAAATCGATGGTCCAGAAACAGAGAGAGAGCGACGGCCAACAGTGGACTGGTTGAATCTAGGTATTTGTAAGCACAAGGAATCTGCAGCAGAGCGAAGGGAACGAGAAGGGGTGTACAGGTGGAGACATTCACAGAGGTAGGAGGGTGCTGTTTTGTGGAGATATTTGTAACAGAGGGTACTGATCGTATAGTTTATTCTTTGTGGCACAGGCAGCCAGTGGAGAGATCGCAAGAGAGGGGTAATGTGCTCAGATTTTTTCTTTCTGAGGACTAGCCGAGCTGCAGAGTTTTGAATACGTTGAAGGGAGTGGATAGATGATGCTGGCAGACCAGCCAAAAGAGAATTGCAATAGTCCAGACGTGAAAGAATGAGAGATGCCACGAGTTTTGATGTTGCGTCTGTGGACAGGTACTTTCGAATTGCACTAATACGCCGTTATTGATAGAAGCACGACTGGCAGGTCTGGGTGATGAATTTTTGCATAGAGAGTGTGTTGTCAATAATGACCCCTAGATACATAAACTAAGTCAGAAATAACATTAGAATCTACACACATTATGTCAGAAATGACTTTACCTTTGGTTCTGAATTTTATGAAGCTACTGAAAAATTTAGGGGACTGGATAGCTCAGTGGTTGGAGCAGTCGTTTTCTCCCAGCCAACTTGAGCAGTGTCAAGCGTGGTTACCAGTTGGATGGGCGACTATTTGTGCATCTTGGCTTCCGTACAGTCCCCCAGTTCACCCAGCTGTAAATGGATACCTGCCTCTTTAGGGTCAGGGAAGGTAAAGCAGCGAGGGAGAGGAGATGGGTGCCACCCTCAATATGCTGGCCCCTAGAGAAGTGAGGTCTCTGACGCCTCGCTCCCCTACGACCTTATAGGTTGTGGGACACCCTTTCCCTTTACCTTTTTTACTGAAAAATTGTTGACATTTACTGTAATATTTGAGTCACTGTTCACCTCCTTGTCTAATGCACAATGAGATGTTGATGGGTAAGGAAGATTCTAAACATACCTTCATTTTTGAGAGTTGTATAGATCTTTCATGTTTTGAGAGCTTCTCTGAATGAATTAATATATCGTGTGATTTACATAGCACGTAAGTGTATCCCCATGAAGAGATTGGAGTCAGGGAATAGGGATGAGGGCAAGGGTGTATTTACGGTTTCAAAGTGTAAAGGGCAAATATTAACTGCACTGAGTAAAGAAGAAAAGTGGCAGAACGGTTAAGACATTCATCAGCCCAACAAGTAAACCATGAGGTTCTG
This sequence comes from Rapana venosa, assembly GCA_028751875.1. NCBI lineage: Eukaryota > Metazoa > Mollusca > Gastropoda > Neogastropoda > Muricidae > Rapana > Rapana venosa. The sequence continues at coordinate 16,299,618 of CM054161.1, read as the reverse complement.
GGTTCAATTCCTAGCCTTGTGCTTTCTTCCCAAGTCTTTCAGAGGAGACTCTCAACCAGTCAGGCCTGTATACTTATGGACTTGTACACGTCAAAACAACCCTTGACAGATGAAAATTTGAAAAAGCAAGGAGGTACCTCCCGACTGTCCTGGCAAAATTGGTAGGTTCAATTCCCAACTGTATTCCCAAAGTTGGAACTAGGCCACCTAAAACGTGGGGCCAAAAATAGTTTAATTTGGGGAAAAAAATCTCACTATTGGTGAACCTTGGAGCTCTAGCCGAGCAACACCAACTACAACAACAAAAACGCTCAGAGTGAGAGCTTACTGTGGTGAAAACCAGTGTGATATAAGCGTTCATATCATTTGTAGAATTGATTTCCACCAGTGTAGGATAAAGGAGGTAGTTCATTTTTAAAAAAAAGAAAAAAGATGTTTGTTGTGCATGATTCTTCTTCTTCTTCTTCCTTTTTTGTCATGTTTCTCCCAGGGGAGGTTTGACATTGATGAGCCTTCTCCATCTCTCTGTTTTGAGCTTCCTCCTTATTTATGCCCCGTTCTCTAAGATCATCTGCAATACAGGCAGCCCAGGTTTTGCTAGGTCTTCCCTTTGGTCTCTCTCCATCCTCTACAAAGTTCATTGCTCTTTTTATGATGTGGTGGTCTGCTTTCCGTTGAACGTGCCCGAACCAGCGCAGTCTATTGCTACTAGCTACAGACTTCAGATCATCAACTTTGCACATTCTCCATAGTTCTTTATTCGTGATCCTGTCTTCCCATTTGATCTTTGTCATGTAACGTAGCATTCGGTTTTCACAGCTCTTCAACAAACGTTCGACGGTTTTTGTGAAAACCCACATCTCTGAACCATACAGGAGAACAGGTCTAATGCAGGCCTTGTATATCAGACAGTGTCTCTCCAGTGGGATTTTCTGATTTCTGAGCAGACTTGCCAATTCTTTCCATATTTCTTCCAAGCACTCGCAATCCTGGTTCTGACAGCTAACTCAGATTTTGCTTCGCAGCTCATCATCTCTCCTAGGTAGCATGATTATTATTATCATTTAGAAGTGTTCAGTTGTGGACGAAAGCACCTGTAAACTTTTATCAAGGAACCTAATCATTGGAACGGTCTTTAATGTGGAAGTTTACATATGTCAGGGGTTGGGTTTTTTCTTTATTTCATGTCTGATGATGCTGTGTTCCTACAGGCCATTAAACTTGGTGGTGGATCCAAGGAGAAGACTGGTTTCAAAAGATCTAAACATCTGGAGAAGAAAAAGGTGGGGTTTTGTGGATTTTGTTGAATTTGTGGAATTGTATTGTATTGCATTGTATTATGTTACAATGTGCTGTATTGTATCCAGTTGCATTTATTGCATTGCATGATATTGTGTTGTATTGTATTCCACACACAAATAAAGTCACAGCAGGTTTATCTGCTTGAAATTCAGGTTACTCTATCTTGAGAGGCATGCCAATGTACCTTTTTTTAAAAAAAGTAACTGTCTGTATGTTTGTTTCCTTTTGAGAGAGACATTTTCTTTAAAATGTTGCCAGGGACAGCTCAACTGGTCATGAGCTAGCACTCTGAAGTCAGACTGTGTGGGTGGCTGAGGCCAGCAGCAGACCTCCTGCAGAGTGACAAACACAGGAAAGGAAGACCTGGCACTGTGCCTCCCATCCACCATGCGTGGCTCGGGGAGGGGGGTGGGGGACATGATAGTTTACTTGATCACTTTGTTTATTTTCACCCTTTCATTGCTTTGCTTGCATTGTGATAAATTAAGGAAACTGAAAAGCTGAAGCTTTTTCTGTTGTCATTGGTTTTACTTTCATTTTTAGTGTGTAGCATAGAACTCACACTTTCTAGGTAAGGAGTGTCTTTTTTTTTCCTAAAGAAAGTATGCCAGCTTACATGTATAGGTTTAGATCTGGGGTTTATAAGTATAAGACTATAGTCTGTGTGTTACCAAAAAAAAAAAAGGGGGGGGGGGGGGGGGAGTGCGTGGGTGGGAGGGATGTTGTTTTCTTCTTCTTTCTTTTGATTTTTTGTTGTTGTTTTGAAATAGTTATTTACATAGAAATCATTTCAATTGTGGATAGACTTCAAAGCAATTTTCCCCTGCCCTTTTTTTAATTTTTCTGTTTTGACTTTTTGTTTGCATGATTCTTTATTGTTATATATTTGTCCTTATTATTTTTTTCTTAATTTATTCCTCTAGTTCAGTCCACAGTTGACTCTCACTTTTTTGGGCGGTCCTTTTTTGTTGTGGTTTGTTATGTTTTGTTTAGGTTTTTGTTTGTTTGGGGGGGGGGGGTGTTCCTGGGGGGAGTAGTTTTTATAGTAATAGCACTGAGTGAGACTTTAAGAATTTTAATATCAAATTTTTCGTCGGTTCTGTTTTTCCCTCCTCTTCTTCTTCACCTTCTTCTCTTTCACTTCCTCCTTCTTATTCTTCACCTCATTTCTCCTTTTTCTTCTTCTTCTTCTTCTTCCTCTTTTTTGCCTTTGTGTTCTGTTTATTTTGCGTGTGTCTTTGTTATCATCTTCTTCTCCTCATCTCCCAGTTGTCAACTTGATGTCAGTCATTGCATTTTCAAGCAATGTTCTTACTGTTGTATGTAATTGCATTTTAATACTTAATGAATGTGTGTGTGTGTGAATCTGGACATGTGTGTGTGCATGTGTGCAAATGTGTGTGTTACGCGCAAAAATGTGTGTGTGTGTGTGTGTCCATGCATGTGTGCGTGCGTGCGTGCGTGTTGTCCATCGCTATTCAAAGGAAACGGAAAAACCGAACTCAGACTTTTACACACCATTTGCATCATCATCAATCAGTGGAGAGGAAGAGGATAAGTTGGAGGTAAGTTGAGGTAGTCACTGGATGCCTCTTTGAAAGAAAGAGCATGATCATGATGATGACAATGGTGATAGTGGTGATAATGACGATGATGATGGTGGTGGTGGTGGCGATGATAACAATAGCAGTGCTGGTGGTGAAGAGGAGATGATGATGATGATGGTGGTGGTAGTGGTGATGTTGAGGATGATGATGGTGGTAGTGATGATGTTGATGGATGATGATGATGATGGTGGTGGTGTTGATGGTGTTAGTGGTGGTGATGGTAGTGGTGTTGAGGATGGTGGTGGCTATGATGAGGATGATGGTGGTGGCTATGGTGATGATGTGATGTGATGGTGGTGGTGTTGTGAGGTTAGTGGTGTGATGTTGAGTGGTGTTGGTGTTGAGGATGATGGTGGCTATGATGAGGATGATGGTGGTGGCTATGGTGATGATGATGATGGTGGTGGTAGTGGTGATGATGATGATAATGATAGTGATGGTGGTGTTGATGATGATGATGGTGACGATGATGATAATGACAGTAGTGTGGAAGAATAGTGATGAGTGGTTTGATCATGATGGTGAAGTAAGGTGGGGGAGTGGGATGGAGGACTTACAAAGAACTCTGTAGTGTTCATGCAAACAACATGAATAATTATGCCTTGCTTAATTATCATTGATAACTTTTAGGGAGTTTGTTGTAATAACAAATGTTAGGAATATCATGTTATATACATATGTGCATGTATGTATACAAATGTACACATGCATGCATGTACACATACACACAGATGCGGATACAGGCACACACACACACACACACACACATGTGCGCATGCACACACACACAGTCACTCACTCACTCACACGCGCACAGAGATAACAGGCACACACACACACACACACACACACACACACACACACACACACACACACACACACACACACACACACAAAGTCATCACACTCTGACAACTTTTTGTTTTCTATTGCAGCCAAGCAAACCTAAGATTGGTCGACTGAGTGACAGTTTTGTCTCCTCCAGTGCCCGTACGTATGCATGGATTTTTGCCTGGTTTCATTCATACACTTCTAACCGCAAACCAATCACACAGCAGCATGTTGTCCTGTTGTTCTTCTTGTGCATTCCCTTATTGGGTGGGATGGTTAGTCTTTTCACTGTACTTGTAATGTGGCAGGAGGTCTGCCTGCTGGCCTCAGCTGACACAACATTCTGACTTTAGAGCAGCTCATCAGAAAGTTCGTGTGAAAAATGCCAGAGAAGAGTTGCACAAGTTTTTCAGTGCCATTTCTGTCTGGTAGAATCCAGCATTTTGATACTCATTACAGTTTTATGAATATTTTTTTTGGTTCCTTGGTTAGAGCTCCAAGGTTCACCAAAGGTGAGATTTGTTGCGTATGTGACTGATTCCCGCCCCCCCCCCATCCCCCCCACAATATAGATAGCTGCATTCCAACTTCAGCAGGAATGGTGTCTAAACTCGACACCTGCATGCATGTGCTTTTGAAATGTTGTCATTCCATTCCTACCAGCATGAAATAGCCTCACAACAGGCAAATCCAACATAACGCAGTCAAGGGTCCAGGGCCTTTGCTAAAATTAGCACTCCCTTCCTTTTACCAAGTCCAAGTGTGGTCAGTTCCTGCTGTTATTAGCACCAGCTGGGGTGGGATGGATAGCAGCTGAAAGCAGCTAAAAATGAGAGAAACTGACAGCTGTGGCCTACCCTATTGAAAGACAGAATGGGTTTTTAACATGTGTGCAAGATTTCTGTGTGCATTTCACATGGGGCCTTGGTTTATAGCCTCATCCGAAGGACTTTGACATTCAGTTCAATTTTCTTGTCAATCTCAAAGAAAAGGCAAGGCTGGAATTGAACCCAGAACCTCATGGTTTACTTGTTAGTCAAGTGAATGTCTAAACCATCCTGCCACCTTCCTTCTTAATTTACAAAGGTATAAAAAGGAACACAAAAAACTGAGGCAGTTTGTCAGGTAATTTGGTCATGTCATGTCACTTAGCAGTCATTGACTGATGTCTACAACTTGCTGGTTACTTTTCTCTGAAATCCACTCTTTTGACTGAAGCATGTAGAAAATAACTTTGAAAAGATGTCTTTTTAAACTTTATTTGTAGGACATGATGGTGATGGCCGTCGTGAGCGTGACAGGGACGACAGGCGTGAACGAGGACGCGACGACAGACGGGATCGAGAACCTCCCAGCAAAGGGCACACAATCTACGTGCATGGAGTGGGTGTGACAGAGGAGATGTTGAAGCAATCTTTCTCCAGTTTCGGCAACATCGTCAACATCAACATTGAGCATGACAGGAAGTAAGACTACCGTGGAGTCAAAATGATTGGGAATAGATTATGACTGTTGTGATAACTGTTGAATGAGAGTGATATGTTAATGACATTGTCGTGACTGTTACAATCTTGAAGTAGAAACAATGATGACAAGAAGATAGAGGGCCATATATATGATGCACTCAAATTCCAATGGTTTTTTTTGTTGTTCTTCTATTGAGAAACAGAAACACACAGACAGATCTGATGACAACAGTTCTCCAAGGTAATGTTGAGGACAGAAGGAAAAGAGTCAGACAACCAACATCCTACACTGCCAATTTCACTGAGATCAGTGCTCGTGGCCTATAGGCATTGCATGGAGGAGCACCTATTGATGACAGCAGTGATGCAGACAGTTGAGTTTTATTGAGAATGAGGTTTACCATGCTAGGGGCTGACCCTGAATAAAGGCAGTCCCTACATAACATTTCAAAGCAGAGGAACATTTGGATGTAAGTACAGATAGAAACACAGAAAGAGAGAGAGTGTGTGTGTTTTGTTTATCATTGTTCACATAGTTCAAACTGTACTACTGTCAACTGGAGAAAAGTAGTCAGCTGAAAAATGGTTTGGTTTGTTTTGTTTAATTGTTTTACTTGAAGATAGAAAAAAAAAAAGATTTGATAGCATTATGTTTGTAAACACCATTTTTTTTCCTGACTGACAGAAATAATATGTAGATCTCAGAATTTGTGTGACTGAGGAAAGGGAAGAAAGATAAGAGTCTGGACAGAGAGAAAAAAGAATTCTTGATTTCCATAAATGTATATGTATTTTTGTCTCTGTCTGTCATCCAGGTAGGTGAAGAAAGTATGTTTCGTTTTCTTCTTCATCTGCTGCTGCTTCCTCTTCTTTTTCAGGTTTTTTTCCCTCTTCCTTTTTCTTCTTCTGTAGCTTCTCCTTTCTTCTTTTCTCTTTAAATATTTCTTCTTCTCCTCCTCCTTGATGCTACTGCTACTACTCTTGTTCTTGTTCCAGTTCTTCTCCACAGCATCCTTTTTCCTCTTCCTCTGTTTTGATTTTGGGTTTTATTGGGGGGGGGTTGGTTTTGGGGAATGTGCTTTTGTGTTGCTGTGATTAAAGTGCGTTGTTTTTTATGTATCGGGTTTTTTCCTTTCTCTCTCTCCTCTAACTTTGTGTTTGGTGTTTCTGCTGCAGTAACGGTTTTGTGACCTTTGAGAAGATGGAATCAGCAGACCATGCCATTGCCAATGTGAGTAGTACTGTGTTCTCTTTCTGTCCCTCTCTGTCTTTTATCCCTCATACATCCCCTCCCTCCCTCCTCTTCTCCTTTCCTTACCTCTCCTCCCCCCATCTCCCTGTTTCCCCCTCCATTTTCTACTTTACTCACCTTTCCAACCCTCACCCCAAACCTTTCCTCCAGTTTCTTCACCTTCCCCTCCACTTCAGTCTCCTTCCCCCCACCTATCCCTCCATCCTCCCACACCTTCCCGTCTCCTCCCCCACTATCCCTCCAGTCTCCCACACCTTCCGTCTACTTCCCCCCACCTATCCCTCCAGTTCCCACACCTTCCCGTCTCACTTCCCCCACCTATCCCTCCAGTCTCCCACACCTTCCCGTCTACTTCCCCCACCTATCCCTCCAGTCTCCACACCTTCCGTCTACTTCCCCCACCTATCCCTCCAGTCTCCCACACCTTCCCGTCTACTCCCCCCACCTATCCCTCCAGTCTCCCACACCTTCCCGTCTACTTCCCCACACTATCCCTCCAGTCTCCCAACCTTCCCGTCTACTCCCATCCCACCCATCCCTCCCTTTCCAGTCTCCACACCTTCCCGTCTACTTCCCCCCACCTATCCCCCGTCTCCCACACCTTCCCGTCTACTTCCCCCACTATAACCCAGTATCTCACACTTCGTTCTCCCATATCCTCAGTCCCACTTCCGTCTATTCGCCCCACCTATCCTTCATCTCAACACCTTCAGTTACTTCCGCCCAAACTATGCTCAGTCTCCTACACCTTCGCGTATACTCCGCACACTATCCTCGTCTCCACCTTCCGTATACTCCCACGCTCATCCAACTGTGTTTCTTCAAACGCGTATGACCTCAGCCACATTCTTCTTTCCTCATCCGCCACGCCTATCCACCCCCTCACACTTTCTTTCTTAAGATGAATGGCAGTATGATCAGCAACTGTTTCTTTCTTACAGATGAACGGCAGTATGATCAGCAACTCTTTCTTTCTTACAGATGAACGGCAGTATGATCGTCAACTGTGTGTTTCTTACAGATGAACGGCAGTATGATCAGCAACTGTGTGTTTCTTACAGATGAATGGCAGTATGATCGGCAACTGTGTGTTTCTTACAGATGAACGGCAGTATGATTGGCAACTGTGTGTTTCTTACAGATGAAGGGCAGTATGATCAGCAACTGTGTATTTCTTACAGATGAACGGCAGTATGATCGGCAACTGTGTGTTTCTTACAGATGAACGGCAGTATGATCGGCAACTGTGTGTTTCTTACAGATGAACGGCAGTATGATCAGCAACTGTGTATTTCTTACAGATGAACGGCAGTATGATCGGCAACTGTGTGTTTCTTACAGATGAACGGCAGTATGATCAGCAACTGTGTGTTTCTTACAGATGAAGGGCAGTATGATCGGCAACTGTTTCTTTCTTACAGATGAAGGGCAGTATGATCAGCAACTGTGTATTTCTTACAGATGAACGGCAGTATGATCAGCAACTGTGTATTTCTTACAGATGAACGGCAGTATGATCGGCAACTGTGTGTTTCTTACAGATGAACGGCAGTATGATCAGCAACTGTGTGTTTCTTACAGATGAACGGCAGTATGATCAGCAACTGTGTGTTTCTTACAGATGAACGGCAGTATGATCAGCAACTGTGTGTTTCTTACAGATGAACGGCAGTATGATCAGCAACTGTTTCTTTCTTACAGATGAATGGCAGTATGATCAGCAACTGTGTGTTTCTTACAGATGAACGGCAGTATGATTGTCAACTGTGTGTTTCTTACAGATGAACGGCAGTATGATCAGCAACTGTGTGTTTCTTACAGATGAACGGCAGTATGATCAGCAACTGTTTCTTTCTTACAGATGAATGGCAGTATGATCAGCAACTGTTTCTTTCTTACAGATGAATGGCAGTATGATCAGCAACTGTTTCTTTCTTACAGATGAATGGCAGTATGATCGGCAACTGTTTCTTTCTTACAGATTTTAAATTTTTTTTATACCACTTTAAGTCACGAGATTTCTCTGCATGAAATTCGGGCTGCTCTCCCCAGGAGAGCGCGTCGCCACAAGAGCAGCGCCACCTTTTTCTTTCTTTTTTTTGTCTGCAACTGTATTTGTTTCCTATCAGAGTGGCTTTTTTCTAAGAATTTTGCCAGGGACAACTCTCTTGTTGCCGTGGGTTCTTTAACGTGCGCTGAAAATTTTGTGTAACACACGGGACCTCGGTTTATCATCTCATCCAAAAGACTAGCACCCAGACCACCACTCATGGTCTAATGGATGGGGAAAATTTCGGGCCCAAACAGGATTCAAACCACCGCACACTTCCGACCTGGACTTTTTACATTCTAGACAGGCGCGTTACTTCTAGATCACCGATCCACCTTGAACAGCAGTATGATCAGCAACTGTTTCTTTCTTACAGATGACCGGCAGTATGATCAGCAACTGTGTGCTTTACGGAACTGTCGCTACGTATGATCAGCAACTGTGTGTTTCTTACAGATGAACGGCAGTATGATCAGCAACTTGTGTTTTTACAGATGAACGGCAGTATGATCGGCAACTGTGTGTTTCTTACAGATGAATGGCAGTATGATCGGCAACTGTTTCTTTCTTACAGATGAATGGCAGTATGATCGGCAACTGTGTGTTTCTTACAGATGAAGGGCAGTATGATCGGCAACTGTGTGTTTCTTACAGATGAAGGGCAGTATGATCGGCAACTGTGTGTTTCTTACAGATGAACGGCAGTATGATCAGAAGCGTGCAGCTCAATGTGTCGATGGCACGCAGACAGCGTCAGACAACCTGCAGGATCTCTCACCATAGCAGGTCAGAGCGTGAAGGCATTGACATACAAGCCAAGGATTCACATTAATTAACCCTTCACTGCAGAGGGATCAGCCAGCGGTCAAGCAGTAGCATAACTTGCCACAGGCTGCGTGTTTGGATTCCCATCCTAGAACACCCCTTCCTTCCATCACTCTAGCCAGGAGTGGTGTCTGGTAGGACTTTGGATGAACTAATGCCCAAGGACCCAGCTGTTTGCGCATGCTGAGTTTTAGCGCTCTCAAAAGAACCCTTGGAGTAAAAGGCAGAAGGCAGGAATTTTTTTTTTTTTTTTTACAAAAGGTGCACTGCCTAGTGGTGATGTGCTGTTTCTGTGAGAGGGCTAGAACAGGCATTTAATTTCTGCTGGAAAAAGTGACTATAATGTATACAGACATTCAGGGTTCCAGTGCATCCTTAAATGTCAGCAAGATCGCATAAATTGTTCATAGTTACAGACATACAGGTCAGTAGACGCAGCATTGCGAGTGGTCAATTGTTCAACCAGCGCTTTTAACCCTCTGTACCAACTTGGGAGCGGACAGTAACGGAGGCTGCAGCTAACCTAACACCGCTTGCCGCCAGTTGGTGCTGCCACATGCGCAGTACTTTTCCATCACACACAGACTCGTGGTTTTCACACAGTGTGTCTGAAAATTGGTGGGGCGATGCAGGGAGGGTGTCAGACGGTGCCAGTGATAAATTTAGACCACTAACATGCGTATAGTGGGGAGGGAAGGAAGAAATAACAGCCAGCGACCCGAACGCTTTTCAATGGTGCAGTGTGGCGAAAAAAATGGCGTTTTCTTTAGTAGCAGATGATTCATCTGATTAGCGAGACGACAAATTGAATGTTGTTGTCTTGGAAGTAGAAATATTTGAACGAGAATTGTTAAATGAGTCCGATATTAAACGCTTATGAGGAAGAGGAGGAAGGAAATGCTGCAGTTAGGGAGAAGAGTGAGCCTGAAAATAATGTGCTACACGGCACATTCCTGATCTGTGCTACACACAGGACTGTGGAGAAATTTGACCTCCTGGCCGGTCTGCAGCATAGACGCCTGAAAACGATGCCTTTTGACTGTTTTCTCATTATTACCACACTTTTGCTTTGAAACTGCAATGGCAGAAACGAACAGATATGCCGATAACGAAACTAGTAAGAAGGAAAATAAAAAAGGTCTCCTGTCTGCCAAGGTTCGACAGGTGAGAGCAATGGGTACCCCCCCCCCCCCTCCCCCACACACACCCACACATCCATAATTTGTGCTTTTTGTGATGTGATGTGACCCTTTGCCACCACTACGACTACTTTAGAGACTACCAACATTAACATTTTGTAGGGTTACAGAAGTTCTGTGTTGTTTCGAATTTGTCACACCTGTGCTGTGACACTCAGTGTGGTAGCACACGCAGATATGAAGTGCAGCATAAAGGTCACATGTCGATTGAATATGACTTGTTTTCAAAAGAAAAAATAGTTAAACAAAACTTCTGTCTCCTTAAGACATACCATAAAACAACAGGTGCAATGGGGACATTGTGTGACACATTCTTGAAGTACTATTGCACATAACCATTGGTAAACACATCAGCTGGGTATCACTTCCTTATTCGACACTAACATGCTTGAACTATCGTCAAATCCATGCAGGATTTGCTGTTTTATCATATATACCATACTTTTACCTGTGATTGGTGACAAATAAGGTGACAATGACAAGACATCTGGTGACCAGACACATTAACTTGCACCTAAATGCAAGTACAAAGACATACCTAGCTTGTGACAAAATTTCAGCTTGATAACTTGTCATGCACACACACAATTGTCTTAGGAGTAAAGTAAGTCAGATGGAGGTAGAAAACCTTCAAAAAATTCAAAATCTACAGGCAGTTTAGCTCTGTAGAATCCAACAATAAGAGGGTTAAAGCATGAATGAACTTGGAACTGAGTCAGTCACCATTTAGTACTGTCTTTTGTTTATCGGTTTTCCAGATCTTCCTTTCTTTTTCTTCTTATTTTGGTGGATGGAGGAATAGCTCTAGACTGATATGGTTTGGGTTTTGTCATGACTTTTAAATAGTTTAGCTAAAACATGAGAAGCAAATACAATGATGCTGTTGATGAAGACCATGTATGCCATCTTGAAAAAGTCATAAAACCCTGAGAACCAGTCAGCTGTTTTTAACAGTTCAGAGCCAGTCATAGGATTTGGCTCAAGCTTATATCTTTAGAAAGCAAGCTGTCAGTTTTGTGATGAAGCTGAAAACAAAATAAAGGAAGATATGATTAAAGTTCAATGTGAGTTTTTGTCATTGGGTTTTGATAAGAAATGGAAGGTGTGATAAACAAGAAAGTAATGCATATGGCACAGTATAGAATATACTACAAGTATCAAATGTCGTTTTGTTAGCAATGCAGTCTATAGTGAGTGAGTTACTATGCTTGTTGTATTCTAAACAAGAAACGTTGACATGTATATATACCTTCGTGTTGTGTTTATGGTGTGTGAGTTACTGTGCTTGTATTCTAAACAAGAAAGTTGACATGTATGTATACCTTCGTGTTGTGTTTAAAGTGTGTGAGTTACTGTGCTTGTTGTATTCTAAACAAGAAAGTTGACATGTATATATACCTTCATGTTGTGTTTAAAGTGTGTGAGTTACTGTGCTTGTATTCTAAACAAGAAAGTCGACATGTATGTATACCTTCGTGTTGTCTTTAAAGTGTGTGAGTTACTGTGCTTGTTGTATTGCAAACAAGAAAGTTGACATGTATGTATACCTTCGTGTTGTGTTTAAAGTGTGTGAGTTACTGTGCTTGTTGTATTCTAAACAAGAAAGTTGACATGTATGTATACCTTCGTGTTGTCTTTAAAGTGTGTGAGTTACTGTGCTTGTTGTATTGCAAACAAGAAAGTTGACATGTATGTATACCTTCGTGTGGTGTTTAAAGTGTGTGAGTTACTGTGCTTGTATTCTAAACAAGAAAGTTGACATGTATGTATACCTTCGTGTTGTCTTTAAAGTGTGTGAGTTACTGTGCTTGTTGTATTGCAAACAAGAAAGTTGACATGTATGTATACCTTCGTGTGGTGTTTAAAGTGTGTGAGTTACTGTGCTTGTATTCTAAACAAGAAAGTTGACATGTATGTATACCTTCAGTGTGTTTTAAAGTGTGTGAGTTACTGTGCTTGTTGTATTGCAAACAAGAAAGTTGACATGTATGTATACCTTCGTGTTGTGTTTAAAGTGTGTGAGTTACTGTGCTTGTATTCTAAACAAGAAAGTTGACATGTATGTATACCTTCGTGTTGTCTTTAAAGTGTGTGAGTTACTGTGCTTGTATTCTAAACAAGAAAGTTGACATGTATGTATACCTTCGTGTTGTGTTTAAAGTGTGTGAGTTACTGTGCTTGTTGTATTCTAAACAAGAAAGTTGACATGTATGTATACCTTCGTGTGGGGTTTAAAGTGTGTGAGTTACTGTGCTTGTATTCTAAACAAGAAAGTTGACATGTATGTATACCTTCGTGTTGTCTTTAAAGTGTGTGAGTTACTGTGCTTGTTGTATTGCAAACAAGAAAGTTGACATGTATGTATACCTTCGTGTTGTGTTTAAAGTGTGTGAGTTACTGTGCTTGTATTCTAAACAAGAAAGTTGACATGTATGTATACCTTCGTGTTGTCTTTAAAGTGTGTGAGTTACTGTGCTTGTTGTATTGCAAACAAGAAAGTTGACATGTATGTATACCTTCGTGTTGTGTTTAAAGTGTGTGAGTTACTGTGCTTGTATTCTAAACAAGAAAGTTGACATGTATGTATACCTTCGTGTTGTGTTTAAAGTGTGTGAGTTACTGTGCTTGTTGTATTCTAAACAAGAAAGTTGACATGTATGTATACCTTTGTGTTGTGTTTAAAGTGTGTGAGTTACTGTGCTTGTATTCTAAACAAGAAAGTTGACATGTATGTATACCTTCGTGTTGTGTTTAAAGTGTGTGAGTTACTGTGCTTGTTGTATTCTAAACAAGAAAGTTGACATGTATGTATACCTTCGTGTTGTGTTTAAAGTGTGTGAGTTACTGTGCTTGTTGTATTCTAAACAAGAAAGTTCACATGTATGTATACCTTCGTGTTGTGTTTCAGCGGCCAACAACTCACAGAAGGGGCCATCCAGAAAAGATGACCGTAACATGGTGACATACGATGCTGACGACATGTTCTGAATTTGTGCGTCAGCTTCACTCGGTCAGGGAGATTTGGAGTCGTCTCATCAGACAGTGTGGATTGTGTGTTTGCTGTGACTGAAAGATGGAGAAGAGTTGACTGCATCAGATCTGATCTGATCTGTTTAGGTGCAGGATTTGTTGGAACTGTAGTAACAGTTGTGCAAGTAGTGGGGTGAATTTGATTTCAGTTGTAAAAGCATTGACATCGTGTGTACTTAGAATCATTATTATTTTTTTGTTCTTCTCCTCTTGGCTGGAGTTTCGAGGTTCACCAATTGTGAGATTTTGCATTTGCGACAGTTTTGGCCACCATGAAAGCTGCTGCATTCCAACTTCGGGGAAGTAAAATAAATGATTTACATTTTTCATTTTGATCTTTGTGGTGTGTTGTTGGACACATTACACTGTTAAATAAAAAGTAAAAAGTTCAGCATGGCTTTTTTGGGTAGCAAAATTTGTAGAATAAAGTACGATCAAAGCAAGTACATAGAAAGGGTAACAGAAATGTGCAAGGCAAATCAAGATAAAACGGTCATGGTTCTGAAGCCTGTGTTTCTGTTTGTCTGTGTCATTTTCGTTCCTCAGGTAGAGCTCCGAGCTTTACCAGGGCTGAGATGTTTGTGTATCTGACAAATTCTGCTCACCATTAAGGTAACCGCATTCCAACTTTGGGAATGATGTCTAAACAGGATACCAGCACGCATGCGTTTGTCTTTCAAATTTTATCATCCGTTCATACCCACTCTTCCATAAGGAAACAAGGGTTTTGACATGTGTGCAACATGTTACATAAGTTTGCACACCACAGCACGCAAATCCACCACAACTCAGTCCAGGGTCCAGGGCCCAGTGCTAAAATTAGCCCCTTCCTTTTACCAAGTCAGGAGGCACCGTGGTCGAGTGGTTTAGGCGGTCAACTCGTGATCCAGAGGTCGCAGGTTCGATCCCCGCTCGGCTCGGTGTTGTGTCCTTGGGAAAGACACTTTACTCCTATTTTCCTCACTCCACCCAGGTGTACAAGTGGGTACCAGCTCTGCTGGGGAAGTATCTGGCGACAGACTAGCGTCCTGTCACAGGGGTGGTGAAAAACCATCAGTTCGCTTAACGCTACAGAAACCGGGATAAGCTCCGGCTCTATGGGCCTTCTGGCTCGAAAGAACATACTTTTTTTACCAAGTCTAAGTGCAGTCAGTATCTGCTAGAGTTGACACCAACTTGGATGCAATCAATAGCAGCTGAGAGTAGCTGAAAGTGGGGAAAACTGACAGCTGTGACACGGGGCCTCGGTTTATAGTCTCACCCAAAGGACTTTTAGGGGAGTAGAGTCGGCACTGGTGTTAACTCCAGGTGGCTCGATCCCGAGGTCATCAGATCACGAGAACAACACTCTAACCAAAGGGCTGCCCCCCATTCCTTGCCTGTTTCTATTGATTGTACATCCAACAATTGTCTTCAATGGTGAGGTTCTCTCTCTCTCGCTCGTTCTCTCTCTCTCTCTCTCTCTCTCTCTCTCTGTGAGTCACTTTTCTCCCTAATAATAACCTGTAAATGTTAATGATTTTGTTCAAAATGCATTTTGGTTTGGGGAAATGTATGATTATGTGAGTAGGATCCTATGTAATAAGTCTTTATATATATATAATGTGTAAAAAAAACCTGCACAGACATGGGTCTGACTCGGATGTTTATTTCTTTATTTCTTATTTATCAATGTTTCCTTCTTTCATGAGACATGGTGCAAAGAAACCTTTGGCTTATCCAATAACCTTCATTAGAATATTTGAGTACTTTCTGTCTGTCTGTCTGTCTGTCTCTCTCTTCTCTCTCTCTCTCTCTCTCTCTCTCTCTCTCTCTCTTTCTTCATCTTTCCTACCTCACTTCCCCCTTTCCTTCATTCATACACACACGAGTGTGTATATGTGTTTATTTATCTACTATTTATTCTTTTATTTTGAGGATAATGGAATAAATAACTCATGTGCTTTTTTACATCCAGTGTGCTGTTGTTGGTTGGGGTGTTTTTTTTGTTATCTGTTCTCACCGGCACACACTGGTCTTATCTTCCAAAAAGCAGAACAGGTTTTAACGTGCACGCAAGATGTTCTGCCTGCATTTGCATATGAAACCTCAGTTTATAGTCTCATCTGAAGGACTTTGTGTGTGTGTGTGTTTGCCAAGTCAAGGGGACTAAAAGAAGGGGGGGGGGGGGGGGGGGGTTGTTGTTTTAACATCAGAGCATTGATTTGTTTGATTTTATTTTTTTCAGATATTTATTATAATGACCTACAACATTAGGCTTTAAAGTACAACCTGTTATTTTAAGACAAGTCAGGAAATGATATTTTGAAAAGTAGAAGTAAAACATTTTCTGTAATATGCATAAAGGATTTCAAAAATAAAGATTTTCATGGGTACAGCAACCCTGTGTTGTGTGTGTGTGTGTGTGAAATTCAAAAATGCAAACTTTGAAAAAAACAACCTTCCATATTATTAAAGAAGATTGTGTGAACTGCAGCAATACTTGTATAAGCCTCAAAACTACTGAAATTTAGCCTCCTCAGGATGACAAACTGCTCATGGTCATTTTTATGTGCAAAGGGTAGACAGGTCTCTATGCTAAACTGTGTGGTCACAATTTTCCCATGGAGCCCATATTACACTGACTTGGGGTAGAACCTAACCAAGTTTTTAGAAAATGTGACACCTTTCTTGGACTTGAGCCAATGATCCTCCAGCCAAGAACCTATAAGCCAATGCACACACCACTACACCATGATGGCTGATAAGTCTGTGTGTCGTATAAAACTGCATGGAATCAGAACATCAAGGACTACAAACACTGTATGACAATCACTCCTATCAGTCATGCCGGCAAAATCCAGCTTTTCCTAATCCAGCACAATGTATGCACAGAGCAGGAGAGTGATCCAATGATCAAGCTGTCTACAAGGCCAACAGAAGAACCACTGACATGCTTTTCATCATGTAAAAATTCTTCACGAAAAAGTAAGAAACAGTAAGCAAGAACTGTTCATCACCTTTGTTGACTAAAGTGAAGCTTTTGGTACTGTTATGCATCCTCATCTTTTTGACACCATGACCAAGATGGAGGCCTTGGAACATTTGTTCTCTTATTGCAACCCTATATATAATGATCAAAAACAGCAGTCAGAAAAAAACAGAACTGTGCTGACTTCAATATCATAAAAGGAGTCTGTCAGGGCTGTGTTCTCTGACCTCATGTGTGTAACATTAACACAGAACTATATTCATAACAAAACCTGACACAGGAAACATGGGAATATAAACCCTGACAGTCAAAACAGAGCAAAAGTACTCTATGCTGATGACACTGCACTATCAAACAGCATGAAGAGATTTCTGTACATAGTAGATAGGTGCAGTGGGTAAGAGAACAGATGTGAACCAGAATGCTGAGAAGACAAAACTAATGCACCTAGAAACAGACATGTCCACGTCTTCCAAATCAATAATTTGAATTCTTCTTCAACACACAGACAGCAACAATTGGTGTCTGTATTATGAGTGAACATGTGTTGCGCTGCCATTCAGTGCCTGCCATGTCAGGCCCAGCACATCCTCCTTCGACGCCGGAGACAATATAATTTGAGTACAGGGAAAGGTCTCTCATAACCAGTGTGGTCGTTGGGAAGCGAGGTGTCACAGAGCTCAGCTTCTCTAGGAGGCCAGCATCTTGAGGGTGGCGCCCATCTCCTCTCCATCACTGCTTTAGAGCAAGTACCTTTTTACAGCTGAGTAAACTGGGAGAGGCTTTAACAGAGGCTTAAAGCCTCTGTTATTGAAGACAAAGAAGGAAATCTTTTAACGGAAAGCAATGCCATCCTCAAACGCTGGACGGAATACTGTGAGGGATTGTATAACTACCCACTACGCCCAGATACCAACATAGTTTCTAACAAATCCCCTGAACACCAAGATAAAGACCCACCAATACTAAGGTGTGAAGTAGACACAAGCTAAACAATTGAAGAAAGGGAAGTCCCCTGGAATCGATAACATCCAGCTGAACTGATAAAAAATGGAGGGAATGAAACAGCAAGGCGATTCACAGAACTTTGTCAGAAGATTCACGACACCAAAGAATGGCCAGAAGAATGGACACAGTCTCTTGTAATACCCCTACCAAAGAAAGGAAACCTCAAGCAATGCCAGAACTACAGAATCATCAGTCTCATACGCCATCCTAGCAAGATCATGCTGCGGGTAGTCCTCAACAGACTGAAAAACCAAGCGGAAAAACTCCTGGCAGAAGAACAAGCCACCTTTAGACCAAAACGCAGCACAATGGAGCAAATTTTCAATCTGAGATTTCTGATAGAGAAACATCTCTAACACCAAAAAGACTTGTATCACAATTTCATAGCCTTCAAAAAGGCCTTTGACAGGGTATGGCATGACGGCTTCTGGCAAGTACTCAGGCACTTCAACATTGACAACTGACTCATTGAAGTCATCAAGGCACTGTACGAGAACGCAAGAAGTGCAGTTTTCATGAACAATCACATGGGCGACTTCTTCAAGACCACGGTTGGGGTCCGTCAGGGCTGCCTTCTCTCACCTGTACTCTTCAACCTCTTCTCGAAAACATCATGACAGAGACACTGCAAAACCACCACACTTCCATCTCCATTGGTGGAAGACCCCTTTGCAAACTCAGATTTGCATATGACATTGACCTCATGGGCGGCAGCAAACAAGAACTGCAAAACCTCATGGATAGTCTATCAGATCGAGCGAGCGCATACGGCATGGAGGTCAGTACAGAGAAATCAAAGATCATGGTCAACAGCGCAAGTAATGACAGCACGGAAATAAAGATGAATGGAGAAATACTGGAAGAGGTGAGCCAATTCAAATAATTAGGCTCCATCCTAACAAAAGATGGCACATCAAACAATGAAGTGAAAGCTCGCATTGCAACAGCAACATCTGCTCTAGCCAGACTAGAGGATCATCAGAAGCAACAACATCAGCTTCTGCACCAAATACCACCTCTACAAATCCCTCGTGATATCTATCCTCCTATATGGTTGTGAATCATTGACTCGGTCAGCAGAGCTAGAGAGGAGAATCCAAGCATTCGAGAACAAGTGCCACAGAAGACTCCTCAAAATATCATACAAAGAACACAAGACCAACAACTATGTGCAAGAAGAAATTAAAAAGCGTATGGGCCCCAAAGAACCTTTGCTCTTCACCATAAAGAGGAGAAAACTGATGTGGTTTGGTCACACCACAAGACACAACACGAATGGTCACCTATGTGTGAAACAACCACATTCAACGCTGCATTTCTTTAGAATGGGGAGAGCAAGTGCTTTGACATACGTGTTATCCTGTCCTTCAGTTCAATTCATTTCAAATACTTTATGATCTCACAAACAGAGAAATCCATGTGGGTTATGAACGATACATAAAACCAGTAAGTAGAGATAAATACATTATTTTTTATCGCAAGAAAATACCACAAGACAGTATCCAAACATTAACGCTTATACATCACAAGATGTAAAAAAAAAAAAAAATTAATCACCTAGCCAGTCATAAATTTACCAGTGAAAAATTACATGAAATCATGCACGATCCAGTATGCACACACCAACACAAACACAACACAAACCATTACAATTTTTACAAGAAAACACAGCACGTACCAAACTTACCTTACACACAAATGAAAAAAAAAAAAAATAAAGTAAAATTTACTAATTACATTTCATCAGTATACCAGTACAACATTAAATATAGGGGACCAAACAAACAGCAATGTAAAGCCCTAAAATGCTTCCATTTACAAGAGCAACAGAAAACAAAAACAAAAATCAGTAAGTAAAAATTGGTATTTAATTTTCAAGGCAAAAGAACAAGGAGACAATATTAATCTGTAGTAGGGGAAAAAAAGACTATATGGAGGCGGGCTAGCCTAGGAGTTGAAATGTCCATTCATTCTGTATGTACACATAGAATAAATCAGATCAAGCAATACATTATCAATAAACTCAAAAGTTGATAACAAAGGAATCTATCAGTAATGAAAACTTACTTCATTGTTAATATCTGTACATTATCAACTGGTAGATAATTATGATCTTTAAGAAATTTGGGGTGAATTTTGCTATATCTTTAATTATCCTAACTTTATCAAACGCTAGTTCTCTTTTAATGACTGTTGCCCAGTAAGTGTTCCCAAACATCAGACCATGTTTGATGTTTTGGGATAGTTACATGCAATATCTAAGACTTTCATGTGCCTCTAGAGTTTTGAAATAAACATCCTCTTGTCTTGCCTTGCCTTGTCTAGCTTTGCCTTGCCTTGCCTAGCTTTGCCTTGCCTTGCCTTGCCTTGCCTTGCCTTGCCTTGCTTGCCTTGCCTTGCCTTGCCTAGCTTTGCCTTGCCATGCCTTGATTTGCCTTGCCCTGCCTTGATTTGCCTTGCCTAGCCTTGCCTAGCCCTGCTTTGCCTTGCTGTGCCTTGCCTTGCCTGACCTTGCCTAGCCCTGCTGTGCCTTGCCTAGCCTAGCTTTGCCTTGCCTAGTTTAGCTTTTCCTTGCCTTGCCTAGCTTTTCCTTGCCTTGCCTAGTTTAGCTTTGCCTTGCCTAGCCGTCGCCTTGCCTAGCTTTGCCTTGCCTAGCCTAGCTTGCCTTGCCTGCTTCCTTGCCTTGCCTGCTTGCTTTGCCTTGCTTGCTTTGCTTTGCCTTGCCTAGCCTGCTTGCCTTGCCTACTTTGCCTTGCCTCTGCTTGCCTTGCCTTGCGCCTTGCCTGCTTTGCCTTGCCTAGCTTTGCCTTGCTTGCCTTGCCTAGCTTTCCTTGCTTGCTTTTAGCTTGCCTTGCCTTGCTTGCTTTGCCTTGCCTAGCCTTGCCTTGCCTAGCCTTGCCTAGCTTTGCCTTCACTTGCCTAGCCTAGCCTTGCCTAGCCTAGCTTTGCCTTGCCAAGCTTTCCTTTGCCTAGCTTTGCCTTGCATTGCCTAGCTTTGCCTTGCATTGCCTAGCTTTTCCTTGCCTTGCCTTGCTTTGTCTAGCCTTGCTTTGCCTTGCCTTGCCTGGCTTTGCCTTGCATTGCCTAGCTTTGCCTTGCATTGCCTAGCTTTGCCTTGCATTGCCTAGCTTTTCCTTGCCTTGCCTTGCCTTGTCTAGCCTTGCCTTGCCTTGCCTTGCATTGCTTTTTCCTTGCCTTGTCTAGCTTTGCCTTGCATTGCCTAGCTTTGCCTTGCATTGCCTATCTTTGCCTTGCATTGCCTATCTTTGCCTTGCATTGCCTATCTTTTCCTTGCCTTGCCTAGCTTTGCCTTGCATTGTCTAGCTTTGCCTTGCCTTGCCTAGCTTTGCCTTGCCTAGCCTTGCCTAGCTTTGCCTGCTTGCCTATGCTTGTGCTTGCCTTGCCAAGCTTTGCCTTGCATTGCCTAGCTTTGCCTTGCATTGCCTAGCTTTCTGCATTGCCTAGCTTTGCATTGCTTGCCTAGCTTTGCCTTGCTTGCCTTGCGTGCCTTGCATTTTGCCTTGCCATGCTTTGCCTTGCATTGCCTAGCTTTGCCTTGCATTGCCTAGCTTTGCCTTGCATTGCCTAGCTTTGCCTTGCATTGCCTAGCTTTGCCTTGCATTGCCTAGCTTTGCCTTGCATTGCCTATTGCCTAGCTTTGCCTTGCATTGCTAGCTTTGCCTTGCATTGCTAGCTTTGCCTTGCATTGCCTAGCTTTGCCTTGCATTGCCTAGTCCTTTGCCTTGCATTGCCTAGCTTTGCCTTGCATTGCCTATCTTTGCCTTGCATTGCCTAGCTTTGCCTTGCATTGCCTAGCTTTGCCTTGCATTGCCTAGCTTTGCCTTGCATTGCCTAGCTTTGCCTTGCATTGCCTAGCTTTGCCTTGCATTGCCTAGTCTACTTTGCCTTGCATTGCCTAGCCTAGCTTTGCCTTGCATTGCCTTTGCCTTGCCTAGCTTTGCCTTGCATTGCCTAGCTTTGCCTTGCATTGCCTAGCTTTGCCTTGCATTGCCTAGCTTTGCCTTGCATTGCCTAGCTTTGCCTTGCATTGCCTAGCTTTGCCTTGCATTGCCTAGCTTTGCCTTGCATTGCCTAGCATTGCCTAGCTTTGCCTTGCCTAGCTCTTGCATCTTGATGTTAGCTTGCTAGCTAGCTTTGCATTGCCTTGCTAGCTTTGCCTTAGCTTTGCCTTATGCCTAGCTTGCTTGCATTGTCTAGCTTTGCCTTGCCTTGCCTAGCTTTGCCTTGCATTGCCTAGCTTTGCCTTGCATTGCCTAGCTTTGCCTTGCATTTGCACTAGCTTTGCCTTGCATTGCCTAGCTTTGCCTTGCATTGCCTAGCTTTGCCTTGCATTGCCTAGTCTAACTTTGCCTTGCATTGCCTAGCTTTGCCTTGCATTGTCTAGCTTTGCCTTGCATTGACTAGCTTTGCCTATCTTTGCCTTGCATTGCCTAGCTTTGCCTTGCATTGTCTAGCTTTGCCTCGCATTGCCTAGCTTTGCCTTGCGTTGCCTATCTTTGCCTTGCATTGCCTAGCTTTGCCTTGCATTGCCTAGCATTGCATAGTCTAACTTTGCCTAGCTTTTCCTTGCATTGCCTAGCTTTGTCTTGCCTAGCTTTGCCTTGCCTAGCTTTGCCTTGCCTTGCTTTGCTTTGCCTTGCCTTGTCTTGTCTAGCCTTACCCTGCCCTGCCCTGCCCTGTCCTGTCCTGCCCTGCCCTGCCCTGCCCTGCCCTGCCCTGCCCTGCCCTGCCCTGCCTGCGCCTTGCCTTGCCTTGCCTCGCCTCGCCCCGTAATTAAATCGTACGTGTGTGTGTGTGTGTTGTGTGTGTGTGTGTGTGTGTGTGTGTGTGCTTTGTAGACACCACCGTATTTCATTATCCTACATAGAAAATGGGATTTTAAGAAAAAATAGTTGATCAAGTAGAGGAACATTAAGGGAAGGGATTGGGGGGGGGGGGGGGGGGGGAGAGAGAGAGAAAGAGACAGACAGACAGACAGACTGAGACAGAATCAGAGACAAAGACTGTTTGTTGGTTGTTTTGTTTAATGTCTATTCACTACTTGGTGATTTAGACACACCCGCAGTCACACCACAACACCAATTCACACCTCATCTCTCTCTCTTTGAATGTATACACAGACAGAGGTACAGCAAGTTCTAGGGATGGAAGCTATCAATTCATTCCCTAGATGATCCTCCACGTGCTGTCTGTCACTCAGTTGTTGTGCGTTGTGTTGTTGTTGTTGTTGTTGTTTGTTTGTTTGTTTTGGGTATGTTTACTTTATTAAGGTAGGGGGATGGGGGGAGATTTTTTGTTTCTTTGGAATTTTGTTTTATGTTGTTCGTCGTTTGGTTGTTGTTTTGTTGTTTCGAGGGGTGGGGGTGGAGTGAGGAAGGTTGGTGAGTTTATTTCTTTGTTGTTGTTTGTTTGGGTTTGTGTGCGTGCGTGCGTGTGGGGAGGGGGGGGGGGCTTGTTATGATAGAGATTTGGCAAAAATATGATGTCATGTTGTTAAGTTCCCTTCCGCTTCCTCAAAATCCTTCTCTACCTCCACATCCCCCCCCCCCCCTCCACCCCCATCTGCTAAACGTCATTTTCCTTCCTTTCTTCCTTCCTTGCTTCCTTCCTTCTCTCTCATTTCACAGGCTACGTTTCTGGTGTCCTTAAGTGCCTCCTTGTTCCTAACTGGCTCAAGACTTTCAACTACGCGAACTTGGTCTAAAAGTAACTGGAAGTTATTTCTAAATTGCTTAGCACGATGCTTTCTATCAACACAGATGAAAAACGCTACCCAAAAGAAAGGCAATAAAAATATATCAAACTTTCTAATCAATATCTTAATTGCAGTTCTTTTGGCTTGTGTTTTCACCTCCACCTTCACCTATCCCGTAGTCCCGTGGACCGTGGGGGCACCACTGAAGATTTTGCAACCAGCTTCCCCCACTCCCCGCGATCCTCTGGTTTCGGTAGCAAATCGTTCCACTCAAGGCCAATCCACTCTCCGATGTTGTCTCCCCCATCGTTTTCCCTGTCTGCCTCTTCGTCTCCCTCCTTGTACTTGTGTTTATCATCTGGGTCAAGTAAGTTGACGTGCTAAGCAGTTTAAAAGTAAATTCCAGTTACCTCAGGACAAGGTTCACGCAGTTTGAACGTCTTGAACCAGATAACGACAAAAATCCACTTAACGACACACCACACTACCTACCTCTGTCCTGCCTATTCTGGCCTTTGTGTCCTATGTTACCTATTTCTATGCGCGAACGCGAGCATGCATATCTATGTATGTATGAAAACAGAAGGCATGCATGTGTGCTAGCGTGCGTGCAAGAGCACGCACACTTACACGGACGTATGCACGGGGGCGCACGCGCGCGTGCGCACGCACGCGCACTCTTCCTTCCCTCTTTTCCCTTTCTTCTCATACCTCTTTTTACATGTCATCTAATACCACTTTTTTTTTTTAACCTTTAATACCACTTCGTATATAACTGTACGTTATACGTCATATACACTATGTATGTCGTGTTATACCACTAAGGGGGGGGGGGGGGGATGTTGAGGGGAGGTATTTTGTTGGTTTGGGACTTTGGTTGGTTGGTTGTTTAACTTTTCCTTTTGGGTAGGAATGGGGGTGGGGCTGGCTGCAAATAGATTTCATGCTAAAGTATCAAACGACTTCCCATCAAAATCTTAGAAGCATTTCCGTAACTATACACAGTTCTGTGGTCTTGGACTGCAAACCAAAAAGTAAAAAACAAATCCCCCCCCCCCCCCCCCCCCCCCCCCCCCCCCCCCCCCCCCCCCCCCCCCCCCCCCCCCAAATCATGCAAACTGCTGAAATAGCACACTAGACGATCTAGATTTGCCGTCTAATACTGGTGGGCTCCTAAACATTAATACCACCCTTAACCCACCAGGAGATTCAAACCCACAGACGCTAAATGCGAGGCCATTAGCATTGTCCATTCAACCCACGGTGGCCTGATATTGATAGGCTCCCTGTGGACTTCCGACCCTGGGATGAGGCATAACGAATCAGGGTATGGTTGTGGCAGGGAGAATGGGACGAGCGGCGTGGAAACAGCAGGAAGATGAAGCAGCGACAACAACAAAAAACGTAATGTCCACTCTGTTTAAAACCAGGCAATCTAGGCTCGAAATCTAAAGGTTGTGCAACAGCGAAGGGCTCTAAAGCAGCCACAAATCAGCCGAGACAAGCTGTTGTCCCATACAGTCTACGCCATCCAGCAGACTTTCACCACATACTGAAGTCGTGGAGCTAATGTCCGACAGGGCAGCGGGTGACCGGGAGATGTGGAAACTATCGGTCAGGGAGCTCTCCCTGTGTCCCTCACTTCTTTCTTCAGCGTCTTGAGGTAACGCTGTCAGAGTTGTGGCCCTTGACGCTGGGCTGGTGTCTTCGGGCGTGTGCTGTTTGGCTAAGCTCCTGCGGTACTTGGCTCTGGCGTTCTGAAACCACACCTGAAACAGAATGGCAGGTGAGTGTTAGTGTCTATGCCTTCAGCGCCTGGGCTTTGTCATCACAGTTCTTGATTAAACCACTGACGCTAGGGGCAACAGCAAAGTGAGAGGCTGTATGACCAGTGGCTTTCTTTCCCACTCATGGAATTCAACTTTACAGCTTAGTCTTTAGTGATGTACTATGACTCCCTGACTATGAGGGTTGACTCGCACAGTCCTTATGTGCTGCAGCCCTGGGGGGCTGGTTGGCCTTTGGAGAACGTCTCCAACGCTGACTGTCCTTATGCCCACTTGGCCCAGAGAGTGGGTATGTACTGTGGGCAATGCACCTCCACTATAATCAAATTTCTGCTCAATTTCCGAAACAGCAGCTGCCTCTGCTGTTTTGGAGAGCATCGTCGAACACGACGGACAAACATAAATGTCTCTCTCTCTCTCTCTCTCTCTCTCTCTCTCTCTCTCTCTCTCTCTCTCTCTCTCTCTATATATATATTTTATATATATATATTATATATATATTATATATATATATATATATATATATATATAAGTTAGTATCTGCATCATGAGTGTCATCTTAGTCGACGTTGTTGTTGCCATCATCCTCATCATCGTCACCGACTCCTTAATCAATGTTGTCGTCATGTCAATCGACAGTCATGTCGTGGCTTATTCTGATCTTCCAGAATTCCTGCAGCTGTGATGGTTAAGGACAGGTGACCTGAACTCTTGCCGCATTGCTTTCGCTAGCCTACGCATTCATACTTCCTTCCTAGCGAAGGATTTCTGTTCCTGATACAACTGCTATGTCAAATTTTCGCAAAGGCGGTTAGGGTTTGTGTGTGGTGAAGTAGTAGTAGTAGTAGTAGTAGTAGTAGTAGTAGTAGTAGAGGAAGAGGAAGAAGAAGAAGAAGAAGAAGAAGAAGAAGAAGAAGAAGATGATGATGATGATGATGATGATGATGATGATGATGATTAAAAGCAAGAGGGCGAGGAGTTATGAATGATGATGATAATCATTGTGATAATGAACGCCGTACAATGACGATGACGATGATGATGGCAAGGGAGACAAAAACACCAAATACAGCGGCAAGCAAACAGCGGTATTCAGCCCCTGACCTGCAGGACACGCTTGGTGAGCCCCGTTCTTACGGCCAGCTGCCTGAGGTCCTTGGCATCAGGGTTGTGGTTGATGCTGAAGTACGTCCTCATGGTCCTCAGCTGATGCTGCTTGAAGCTCGTGCGCACGCGCTTGTGCCGCCCGGTGCCCTGGTGACTGCCACCCCCCTCCATGTCCGCCTCCCCCCTGGAGTGTTCTGTTGGGTCCGCGTCTGTGGGTCAGGGCGTAAAAAAATGTTAACATTCTAGAATGCCTTGTTTTTGTTTTCATCGTCGTCGATGTCTGTCTGCCTGTCTGTCTGTCTGTCTGTCTGTCTGTCTGTCTCTCTCTCTCTCTCTCTCTCTCTCTCTCTCTCTCTCTCTCTCTCTCTCTCTCTCTCTCTCTCTCTTCTCTCTCTCTCTCTCTCTTCCTTCCTTCCTTCCTTGCCTGGCAGCTAACAAGACTCGTCATTCCTCAGCTAACTTACAAATATTGCAATCTTTCATCCTATTTCAGTCAAGATGTCTGGTGAAGGACTCGCATCACCACTAGAAAGCATGCTGAATGCTGTGCTGAAAGAAATGTCTGTGTCTTCTTTTGAAATCAAAGCCAGAGGCATTCAGACCGTTTTTACTCTAAGACTGTCTCCTTCAACTTTAAAACCAACGCCCTTCAACACAGGACAACGTTGTTCATATAAGGAAATCTGTGTCACAAACCAAAAGACATAAACGTAGAGCTGAAGAACACCGGGCAAGCCGATAAAGAACAGAAATTGAATATTCTCCTTCGTGTTTATTTCTCCCCATCCCGCCCAGAGCACTCACTTTCCCCAGCCAAGTTAAGCAGCATCGAACGTGGTTACAACTTGGATGGGTGACCGTTTGCACGCCTCGGCTTCAGTACAATTCCCCGGTTCACCCAGCTGTAAATGGGTACTTGCCTCTTTAGGGTCAGGGAAGGTAAAGCAGCCAGGGAGAGGAGATGGGCGCCGCCCTCAATACGCTGACCCCTTGAGAAGTTGAGGTCTCTGATGCCTCACTCTCCTAACCACATACGTTATAGGACACCCTTACTTTTTACCCTGCTCAGTATTCACTGTAATAACGAACGTTTCTCAAGCCGCCGTGTGTTATCTAAAACCATCTGTGTGTACTCTATGCGTCTCTTCTGTAACACCCAGCAAAAAACTAGAAGGAGGAGGAGGAATGGACGTGTTCCTTTGTCAAGCTGACGCTAGTGCAGTGACTGTGTACTGTGGCCAAGACTTCCAGTGTGACTTCTTAGCTAGCTCAGAGGAGGAAAGCCTGTGTAAAATACCTCACAGTGTGGAAGAAGCCAGTGGTCCTCATTGTGGGGAAAGTGTGTCAGAATACAGGGGTGTATTAGGGCATGAAAGTGAGTGCTGTGAACCGCAGACAACAAGTTGAGCATCTGAACTCCCCATACCTGATGTTATAACGAGCTTACAGAAATTCGGTGAACATTTTTATAGAGAACAGCAAAGCTCCACAATATAGATCTACGTATATAAAAGGCATCACAAAATCTAGAGCAGCTGTTAACATGAAACTGTAGTATGGAAAGTCTGTTATCATGACTGGTCCATTCGTGGAGTCCTGTAAACAGTGTGAAAAAAAATCCTATGGTATAACAATCAGTTGGTGATCCCTGTGCAAAATGTGAATGTTATGTTGCAAATTATTCCATGATGTGGTAACAGTATCATAGTGATCATTGTGTTGCATGTGTTGTTTGAAAGTTTCTGAATTTTTTTGTTGTTGTCCCTGGCCCTCTGTCCCATGTGAAAGGCCTTGAGGCATACGCATTAAATGCAACTTGTACTGACGTGGTTTTCATGTCCAATGTTTGCATCACAACTGGCGTAGTAAAGTTTCAAAAACAAACAGGCAAGTATCACTGACTGGCGAGATGGCTACTGATTGGATTATATATAAAGTTTTGACAGTAGTAGATTTTGTTCCTTCTTTGTAGATCTGCATTCAATGTGGCTTTGGAGATGAGA
>CM054161.1:16198964-16266464 GCA_028751875.1 Rapana venosa | reverse complement strand
TTTTCAAACCAGCCTTTCCTTTCCAGTCACAGCCAGCGAAGTCAGCCCATGTAAGACTGGATCAGGTCCCGAAGATGATGTAACTCCTGCTCAGCACTGGCCACCACTGTCTCTGTGTGTTGTGTGTTAGTACACTGTTTCCCTTTACGAAGTCTGGCAAGCCTGACACGTTCTTCTGGCAACATGTTTTTTCTTCTTGCTTGATGTACCAAACACACACTTAGATTTCCCCCCAGGATCTCCATTCCAAGAGTATTCCAGGGTGAGTCATCTGATTCACACATTACAATGTTTTGATCAACCGAACATGTACCACCACCTTTCGAAACCGTGTGTTTCTCTTGCTGTCCCCTTAATCGGGCGTGTACACGGGGTCAGTTAGAGTAGCCCCATACGTTTCAAATACCAGATCATTCAAGCTCCCCCTGTGCAGCCAAAATGTCAGGGAGAGAGAGAGAAAACAACAGACAGACAGACAGACAGACAGAGACAGAGAAGAGAGACAGAGGGGGATGGGAAAAAAAGTCATTTTTTTTGATTGTAGATGGCAAGAGTGGTACGCCCACATTCAAAACAGTGATCGATTTTTCTATACAGAACATTTAAAACGTCACTGTGTATTGAACAGTATACGTTGATAGAAATGAATAAGTATGTTAAGCATGCATTGTCAAAATTTAGATGTGGTGTATCAGATATTGCTGTACATGTGAAACGATATGCAAAAGATGAAAATGAGAATTTGATTTGTAATTTGTGTAAATTGGCAACACAAGATGAAATTCATGTTGTTTTGGAATGTCCAGTTCTTGGAGACCTGAGAAAAGAATTGATTCTGCAAACTTATTGGAACTACCCATCATTGGTCAGGCTAGCTCAACTTATGTCATCTGAAAATGAGAAAACTGTTAAAAATTTAGCAATATTTCTGTATAAATCTTTGAAGAGAATAAGGGATAGTAGCCTAATGTAAATTTTTCAGTTTTAACAAATGTTCATTGAATGATTTATTTTCAACGATAACTTGACAGCAAATGGCTGTATACTAGCACATTTGTATGTTTTCACCCCTTCAGAAGGGGCTTTGACCTATCTGAATAAATATCTGAAGTCTGAAGTCTGAAGTCTCTCTCTCACACACACACACACACACACACACACACACACACAAACACACACACTCTCTCTCTCTCTCTCTCTCTCTCTCTCTCTCTCTCTCACACTCTCTCTCTCTCTCTCTCTCTCTCTCTCTCTCTCTCACACACACACACACACAAACACACACTCTCTCTCTCTCTCTCTCTCTCTCTCTCTCACACACACACACACTCTCTCTCTCTCTCTCTCTCTCTCTCTCTCTCTCACACACACACACACACACACACACACACACACACACTCCTCTCTCTCTCTCTCTCTCTCTCACACACACACACACACAAACACTCTCTCTCTCTCTCTCTCACACACACACACTCTCTCTCTCTCTCTCTCTCTCTCTCTCTCTCTCTCTCTCACACACACACACACACACACACCACTCACTCTCTCTCTCTCTCTTTCACACACACACACACACACACACTCTCTCTCTCTCTCTCACACACACACACACACACACTCTCTCTCTCTCTCTCTCTCTCTCTCTCTCTCACACACACACACTCTCTCTCTCTCTCTCTCTCTCTCTCCACACACACACACACGCACACACGCACGCACGCACGCACACACATACACAAATCCATCACAGGAGGTGGAGAAACTCTACAGCCTATCTTGTCAAAGTGCTTTCGAACAGGAATGGCGAGGTGACTGTGTTTAAAAGTGTGGAAGTGTCTGTCGGCGAGTGTGCCGCTTAGAGAACTGACATGGAGCACTAAGCCCGGTAGTTCTAACGTGGGACTCCTGGTCGCAACCGTTACGGTACTTGGAGGAGAGCGCCCGTTATGTTAGACTGTCGGAATCCTGATCTAGCCTAAGCCCTTACCGAGGAGAGCTATTATAATGTTGGATTCCGGTCAACCGCTGTGAAGTCAAAGTCAAAAACACTTTAATCATCCCACGAAGGGCAACTACAATACTGACAGGCACATTAATACCTATCATCATCTCGAAAGACACAGAAATGCGAAATTTCACCTTGGTTAAAACATTACAAAATAACTTCAAATAAAAATGTAACACACGCCCGTGCGCGCGCGCACGCACACACACATACACACACGCGCGCGCGCGCGCGCGCCAATTGGGAACACAATGTTATAAAAACCATTGACTAGAGACATATAAATTCACTATTTACGCACGCACATACGCAAAACACACACACACACACACACACACACACACACACACACACACACACACACACACAAAACACACACGTGCGTGCGTGCGTGCGTGCATCGCGCGCGAAAACACACCCACGCACATTACACCGATGTATGAATGCAATGTTTTAAAGACCATTGACTAAGAGACAGAGACTTATTTCACGCGCGCACACACACACACCACACACACACACACACACACACACACACACAACACACACACACACACGTATGCATTGACTACACTCATAACACTGACAATCAGGCAAGTAATTCAGAGAAATGTGAAAACTAGGTAGCTGTTTATAGGGATTGTCCCCCCTCCCCTCCCCTTCCCTCCGGGATTCAACTTCGGTCCTGGTTTCATTGGTATTATGATCAGGGGTATGGGCGTGACGGTTTTTATGCGCTTTATATATCATAAATTGATTCATTCATATTTATTTATTTATTAAATCATAACTTGATTCATTCATTCATTCTCTGCAAGTACTTCAGCCGAGTCTATAAACCGAGGCTTTGTTTACCAACGTACGTATAGGCCTACCATTTTAAGCACAAGTTTTTGGTTTGTATTGTATACCACCTTCTCTGATTTCTCTGTGTGAAATCAAAGGCCATGTCACGTCACCTCACGACACGCCATATCATGTGACAACGCAGGAAGCTTATGCCACAGCCTGACAAGTTTTCGTAGTTACCTGCCTGCCTGCCTGACATGTATGCAACAGGCTAGTTGGTTGTTTAGTTGGTTTGTTGGTTGGTTGGTTGGTTGGTTGGCTGGTTGGCTTGTTGGTTGGTTGGTTTGTTGGTTCCAATCCAGTCGTGTTGTTTATACCCCCCGCCGACCACATAGGCCATAGTGGGACTGTCGGTTGGCAGGTTGACTGGTTGGGTAAGTTGGTGGATACCTAACTGGTTGACTGATTGGTTAATTGGGTGGTTTAGTGGGCGAGTGAGTGGGTGGGGAAGGTGGGTGGTTTGCTGCTTGGCTCATCATTGTCAGTGATTGCTTATCATTTCGTTTGTTGCTCTACCCGTATCCCACAGCTAGATCTGCCCTCAGCGAAAACAAAGAAGACCGCAGAGAAACAGGTGGACAAGCAGACAGACGGACAGACAGACAGAAATATGGACAGGCAGACAGACAGACAAGGAGGCAGGCAGACGGAGGGAGGGACAATCAGGTAGACAGAAGACAAACAAACAGCGTTGTGGCATCCTGAAAAAAGCGGGCAGGAAGTTATGTCTGATTTTCACGCCTTACGTTAGCTTCCATGTCGCGGAAGGCAGTTCAGTCTGCCGGCGGAAACTATAGCACACACACACTTCCCTCAGGCAGTCAGGGAGGGAGGGAGAGAGAGAGAGAGAGAGAGAGAGAGAGAGAGAGACACAATTGACACAATTTTATTGCTATTTAGCGATCAAGCCATATAGCGCTGCGGCGCGGTAACAACGATATCGAACGCGACGCGATAACAATGACATGGAAACCATGGCAGTGGTGGTATGTACATCAAGATTCGATACATTATTGTCTGTGTCTCAATTTTCAAACCAGCCTTTCCTTTTCCAGTCTACAGCCAGCGAAGTCAGCCCATGTAAGACTGGATCAGGTCCCGAAGATGATGTAACTCCTGCTCAGCACTGGCCACCACTGTCTCTGTGTGTTGTGTGTTAGTACACTGTTTCCCTTTACGAAGTCTGGCAAGCCTGACACGTTCTTCTGGCAACATGTTTTTCTCTTCTTGCTTGATGTACCAGAACACACACTTAGATTCCTCGCCAGGATCTCCATTCCAAGAGTATTCCAGGATGATGTCATCTGATTCACACATTACAATGTTTTGATCAACCGAACTATGTACCACCACCTTTCGAAACCGTGTGTTTCTCTTGCTGTCCCTTAATCGACGCTGTACACGTTTGTCAGTTAGAGTAGACACATACTGTTTCACAATACCAGTATCAGTATCAGAGTCATCCACTGTGCAGCCAACTGTCAGGAGAGAGAGAGAGAGACAGACAGACAGACAGACAGACAGACAGAGACAGAGACAGAGAGACAGAGGCGGTATGCGGAAGAAAAAGTCATTTTTCAACGTCCAGACTCCCCATCCCCACCCACCCCCATCCTCACGTGAACTTATGACCTTCGACCAGGAGAAGCAAAGTGCACACAAAGAGACAAATGATCTTGTTCAGTTTCAAATGTAGGCTGACAGCGGGTAGGAGTTTCAGACCTGATAATTACACTGTATAAGACAAGTTAGAAAGAAAAGCTTGTTCTAAATCATCAACCGACAGGACTATGAAACGGAGGAGAAGAAGACGAAAAAAGAAGAAGAAGAAGAAGAAGACGAGGAAGATCATGATAATGATGATAATAATGATGATGATGATAATGGTGACGATAAAGGTGGCGATAGGTGAAGAAGACCAGTTGATATGTTATAATTAAATGGGCATGTGTATGTGTATATGCCCGCTCTGTGTATGTGTGTGTGTGTGTGTGCGTGCGTGCGTGCGTGCGTGCGTGCGTGCGTGTGTGTGTGTGTGTGTGTGTGTGTGTGTGTGTGTGTGTGTGTGTGTCTGTCTGTCTGTCTGTCTGTCTGTCTGTCCGCCTTCCTACCTCTGAGTGTGTGTGTATTTAAAATTTAATTGTACGACTTCCTGTGATAAATGTTTTTCTGTCTAGCGTTTTTGCAAATGGCTTGTAACCGACATAAATTTGTCCTTTTTTTTTTTTTAGCTAATAAAAGTATTGATATTTGTATAATGAACAAACATAGGTATTTATCGTGAAAACACAGAACACCTGAAAACACTGTGTGAAGACAATTGCAATTAAAATACATACCACGCGCGCCCGCCAGGTTTGCGCTAGGACGAGAAGCCCGTTCAAGGGGATTTTCCTGTGGACTTATTAACGTCAGTGCCAACACCACTCCCCTGAAAGTCCTAACACAGCAGACAATCTTGTGCACACGTTAAAACCCGTTCTGCCTTTCTGAAGAATAGGCCATTGTGTGCCGGTAGGAAAGGATGACATACGGGGACTGAAGTTTGTACATCATCCCCTTAGTCGGAATGTGGCTACCTTAATGGTGGGCAAAAACGGTCACATACGCAAAATCTCACCATTGGTGACCCTCAGAGTTCTAGCCGAGGAACAGTAAAAAGACAAACTTACCCAAACTGGCACAACCATCTTCAGACAGTATCGAATCTTTCCGCTTTCGGGCTGTGGCGTACTTCGACGTCCCTGACGAAGTTTTGCGCCAACCTGAAACTGACCCGTTCTGGTTTGGACCCAACCCGGCATGCCCATTCGTTTCCGCAGTCTGAGATGGCATACGAGTCTGATTGTGGAGGAACAATTGGAAGTGTGTCCTGCAGAAGAGGCGCTGGTCTCTGAGGGCAAACTGTTCTCCTGGCACCAGCAGTCGTCTGCAAGAGGAGCAGGAAAAGCAGCTCAGATGGAACAGGTGGTCACGTGCCCGCATCACCAGCTGATTGGCTGAGATGTTGCCCTGGCATCCTAAACAGGTCTTCTGAGCAAAACGTCTGAAACATATGTGAGGATGCATCATGGTTTTTGGTGTGTGCTCGTAGATGCACAAGTACCGTGCATTGTTGTTGTTGTTGTTTGTTTGTTTGTTGTTGCTGCTGCTGCTGTGATTGTTTGTCCTCCAGCGGATCATTTTTTTAAAATTATTGGGTTTTTAAAAAAAAAATTTTATATCGAGGATAATGGAATACGCACTTATGTTCTTTTTCACATCCAGTCCCCGTGTGTATGCGGTTTTGTAAATTCTGTCAACTGTTCTCACCGGCACACAATGGCCTACTCTTACGAAAAGCGAAACAGGATGTAACGTGTGCGCAAGATGTTCTGCGTGCCTTCGCACCCAGGACCTCGGTTTATAGTCTCATCCGAAGGACTTTTGGGGAGAGTGGAGTCTGCACTGATGTTAACTCCAGGGGAAAATATCCCCTTAAACAGGAATCGAACCCGGGTCATCAGATTGCGAGCGCAATGTTCTAAACTCTAGGCTATCCCGTTCATAATTATTATGCACTCTACCTCACTCCCCCCCCCCCCCCCCCCCTCACACCTGGGAATCACTGTGAAATCATAAGTACACATTGAATGTAAAGTTTGCGGGTGTGTTCTTTTCGAGTACGTCCCCATACAGGCAGCCAAACTCCGACTTCAAAGGATTTTTTCCTCCTTTAAAACAGCCGAGTTGTTACGCTAAGAGTTTGTTGTGATTGGAGACAATTTCTCCATAACCTTCGAAAACATAACAACAATGTTAACCTAGGCCTTGTCACTCTGCTTACATCACTGACATAGCCTTCAGACTGGGTGAGAAAGGTGTTGTGTGTTTAGTGATGTAGTGTTGTAGATGTAATGCACCTACCTACAAAACAAGGAGACTGAATCCTGTGGTCTGGGTAGAAGTCTTTTTGATCAGACTATAAACCGAGGCACAGAGTAAAACAGGCGTTCAACGCACTAAAAATGAAAAAAATTAGCGTTAAAGAGTACGTACTTGCACACTTTTAAAAGAATATATGAATGTGAATAAATCAATCAAAAACACTCTGAGATGAGTTAACAAATATTAGTTGAGAAAGTTGGGAAAAAAATGAAATAAAAAAATGATAGTCGAAATGGTCTGACTGTATCATTTCCTTAAAAACAATGTTTGAAAAAGCGTGCAGCCATACTTTCATGCAAAGAACTAATCTTCCATGGCTAAAAATACAACACAATGCCACACAGTACAATTAAATACAATACCATCTAATGCAACACAACACAATGCAATACAGTACCAAATATTTTTTTTAAAAACCACCACGCTACAATGCCACATAATAAATGCAAAACCAACATTAAACACAGCACAACACAGCCACAAAGATAATACCATAATAATTATATCATAACACCATGCCTAGCACAAAAAAGGGCAGATTATTTCCTGATAAATGGGGCCCAAAGACCATTAAATTAAACGAAACTATATGAATAACTAAACACTATATATCAACCAAATTACACCCCAAAAAATCCAGCACTGCTATTCAGATCTTTAAACTGAAGAGCATAGAGTACACTTTCATCCTTCTAAGATGCAAGAGTGGCTGCTATGATGTAAAGGGAAGCAACAGCTGAAGGCAAAGATCTCTGGAAGCTTAAGAGAGCTTTGACTAAGACCTTAAAGCTGGCTGTTGAAAGCTTTTCAGACATACACTTCGCTCTCTTCAGAGAAATTCAACACTTCCACGAACTGATGTGCTCTCTGAGAGAGAGAGAGAGAGAGAGAGAGAGAGAGAGAGAGAGAGAGAGAGAGAGAGAGAGAGAGAGAGAGAGGTGTGTGTGTGTGTGTGTGTGTGTGTGTGTGTGTGTGTGTGTGTGTGACTGTCTGTCTGTCTGTCTGTCTGTCTGAACGTTTGTTTGTCTGTCTGTATGTATGTATGTATGTCTGTCTCTCACGACAAACTATCTATAAATTTGATGAAATACGGTTCTGTTTCTAACATTCGCAATCTGAGTTAATTTCTTTTCAATGCCTTCAAGGTACGGCAGGATTTGGTATGAGACTGTGTGGAGTTAACAAGAAGAACATGATTGTTTGAAATAGGCCACTTCTCTTGATTTAGAAGGACCCTTGTCCACATAATGTCATGAAGATGGGTTGTTGTTTTTTTCGCTTTGCTATGTTTTGCAATGCTTTGATCCCATTCTGGGCGCATCCAGCCCCCAGAAGAATAAATCTTGTTCATTGTTCTTCCCTCTCTCTCTCTCTCTCTCTCTCTCTCTCTCTCTCTCTCTCTCTCTCTCTCTCTCTCTCTCTCACACACACACACACACACACACACACACACACACACACACACACACACACACACACACTGTGTGTACGTTTTCCTACCACATACTATTATGATACTTCTATGCTTATGAGTAAGTATGGATTAGATACAGACGCAAAAAGGACGAACTGAAGCACACACACACACACACACACACACACACCACACACACACACACACACACACACATACACACCACAAACACACACACACCACCACACATCACACCACACACACACACACACACACACACACACCAACACCACCACCACACATCACACACACACACACACACACACACATCACCACCACCACAATCACCCACACACACACACATACACACACACACCACCACCACATCACACACACACCACCACCACATCACACACACACACCACCACCACATCACACACACACACACACACACACACACACACCACACACACATCACCACCACCACATCACACACACACACACACACACACACACACACACACACTCACACACAGATGTACAGGGAGATGGAGATGGCTACAGAAGCTGCATATGGTAACTGGAGAAAAAGCTGACACTAATGCCTCTCAAAAGCCTCAACACAGACAGTTCTACACAAACTGGTACACAAGCCCATTCCCACATCTTTAGCCTTGCACCAGAAATCCCCCCTCTCACAGTTGTTTTGTTTGCTTGCTTGCTTGCTTGTTTGTTTTGCTTTGTTGGTCTATGTAGTGGAACAGGGTTATGTCAAAAGTGTGTGTGTGTACGGGTACGTGCGTGCGTGCACAAGTCTTTGTGTTTATAGACTCAATGCCTGCATATGTGTCTGCACTCCCTCCCCCATTCCCCGTATCCTACAAGCCCCCTATCGGACGCTTGACTGCTTGTGAGCATCACCGCAATAGTAAAAATTAAAGATACTACTTTTTAAAAAAAAATTAAAGACAGAAACAAACGAAAACACGGAAATAAGCAAACTCAAGATCGTGTTTTCAATGATTGCGCATTAATTAGATAATGACCATCAAACCCTTTACCCAACAATCGCACGCCAACAACAACACCCAAAACTCTCTCTAAAATAATCAACCCACCCACCTGTAATAATCCTCCTTGCAGTAAATATGGCCGTCGCGCGCGTAGCACGTGACTTGGCTGTCCAGGCGAAAGTGACAGTCGCTGCAGGTGAGACAATGGCTGTGCCACTTTCTGTCCACTGCATACAGGTAGTAGCGTTCTGCGATCTGCTGCCCACACCCAGCACACGACCCCGGGCCACTGTCCTGCTGGGGTAGCCCTTCCTCTGGTGGCCCAGTGTGTGGGGTGTCTTGGTCAGCCGAAGTCTGCCGTTGATGAAGGTAGACAAAAAGACAGGATGCAAATCAGCTGAGAACACAGAGAGAGAGACTCAGAGAGAGACAGAGACAGACGGACAGACAGAGACAGATATAGAAACAGACAGACACTGAGAACATCGGTGCTTTTTACCATAAAATTTACACACACAGAGACAGACAGACAGAGAAACAAACAGAGACAGCACAGAGAGAGACAGACAGACAGATAGAGAAACAAACAGAGACAGAGAAACAGAGACAGAGACAGACAGAAACAGAGATCAGAGCATGAAACAAATTTCAGCCATTCAAACACTGAAGTCCCAAAGACACCAGTGAATGTCTCCCATCCTTGTCTACCTCCTAGGTAAAGGAAGGGAGGGGGGGTGTCATCAGGCCTGTCCTCTCCTTGGTGTCTCTCAACCGTTCTTTGTTTTCGTTCCTCGGCAAGCCCTCTGTGATTCACCAATAGTGAGATTTTGTGCATGCGACCGTTTTTTGCCCACCATGAAGGAAGCCGCATTCCGACTTCGGGGACCTCAGCCTCTTCAATACATCTGTACTGCCTGGCGGGGAGCCCTGGAAGACATGCTTGCAGCACCGCATGACGGTTTGGTAACAAGAATATAATTACCGTCATAGCTTTTTTTTTTTTTTTTTTTGGGGGGGGGGTTGTTGGATTTGTTTTGTTGGAAAGGGTTTTTGTTTGTTTTTGTTGTATTGGGGGGTGAGGTGTTCGTTTGTTGTTGTTGCTGCTGCTGTTGTTAGTTGATGTTGTTTGATTTTTGTTATGGTTGTCAAAATGCATAAGCAACAGTAACACGCTGAGTTTATGCCATTTGACTTATTTCTAAACATTCTTGATCTGCAATGCTGAATCATTCGATCATTGTGTCTGGAGAAGTGCCATGAATGTGTTTTAAAGTAACACACACTCCCCTGTGGGGATGCCGGATACCTGTCAGTATAGATAGCATCCACACCTGGAAATTCTGTGCTAAGAGTTCCCTCTTTTCCTATTCCTCTCTTTGTTTCTGCCATCTGCCCGTCACCTCCTCCTTGTCTTTTTTCTGCCTTCTTGTTTCATTCTCTTGTCTTTTTCCAGAAAGCCTTAAGACCACAATTCTCTCCCCTGCCTAAGTCGAGGTCAGGCCCTTTACGGCAGTGTAACACATCTTTGCTCCTATGCCAAAACAATAGTTGCTGTCTGAGCGTTTGTCGACGAAGAAGAAAGAACACACAGCAATTGTATAAGTTTGGGTTTTTTTGTAAACATGGAAAATTTGGCACAGCAAGGTCAAAGACATTCGAAAGCATACTGCACAAAAAGGGAAAAAGTCAATTACCTGTCTTTGTGCGAGATAGTTTGGGAATATATTCTGGTCAAGAATTACAGATAAATGATTTGGCAAGGCTAGGGAAAAACAACAGAGGTAAAAATGACATTTTAACAACAGCAAAAGAACAAAAGAGACAGAAAATAAGACTTTTCTTGGGCAGAATTCCCTCAATAATGAGGACGCTATAATAATCACGTCTTCTGCTGATTGTTTGCTGGTATACTGCTAGAGTTGTATCTGGCAGAATATCTTGTGTACACGTTAAAACCAGTTCGGCTTTTAGGAAGAGTAGGCCATTGTGTGCCGGTGGGAACGGATGACAATTTTTTTAAATTCCATACACACGGAGATTGAATGTAAAAAAAATTGTTTAAAGCACACGAGTGATTATTCCAGTAGCCTCGAAATCTAAGAATAAAGATGAAAGAGAGAAAGCAGTATCCAGTGAGCTGACACTGTATGTCTAAAAGTTTGGTACGGCAAACGTTCATTTTGTATAGATAATTATATCAATGCCTGTGTTTCTCGTGTTACTGTTTACCTTCCTTGATTGTTGCTTGCTTGCGTGCTTGCTCACATGTTTGCTTGGCTGTGTGAAAGGCTGCGAAATAACGAATGTGGCTTTGTTGTTGTTGCTGCTGCTGTTACAGAATAAAAGTGACAAAGAAATGTCAATGCAATGAATCACCATGAGAGAGACAGACAGACAGACAGACAGGGTGCAGATGGAGGACAGATAAATACATGGATACAGAGGGAGTGCCAAAAATATCACATCTTGTTTGACATGAGCTTTGATTTAAGATTTGTTTGGGGTTTTGTGTTGTTGTTGTTTCGTATGTGTGTGTGTGGTGGGGGGGGGGGGTACTATTTACCAGCGCTATTTTGTTGTGATTAATTGGTTCTAAAAATGAATTACAGAATTCAACCTGTTTGTATCTCTGTCTGCATTTTCTCTCTCTCTCTCTCTCTCTCTCTCTCTCTCTCTCTCTCTCTCTCTCTCTCTCTCTCTCTCTCTCTCTCGCTCTCTCTCTCTCTCTCTCAGCCCTTCCTCCCTTCCTCTTATCCCTATCTCTTCCCTTCCCCCCTTCTCTCAGTAGTTCTCTCTGACGAACGTGCAGTAATTAGTGCCTATACATAATTGCAGCTAATCGCATTCATTTGTGTCATACAGTAGACCAAAGAGATTAGCAGCAGCAGCAGCAG
Source organism: Rapana venosa (assembly GCA_028751875.1). Classification (NCBI taxonomy): domain Eukaryota; kingdom Metazoa; phylum Mollusca; class Gastropoda; order Neogastropoda; family Muricidae; genus Rapana; species Rapana venosa. The sequence continues at coordinate 16,254,359 of CM054161.1, read as the reverse complement.
CAATAATGAAGATAAATCATCCACTGTCGAGAAAAGGGCAGCTTTCATTTCGGGGACAGTTGTGGTGTCGTTAAATGGTGTTCTTGTCACTAACTGGATTAAAGCCTGCAACTGCGCGAGCCTGGATCAAACTTAAAACTACTGAGCACATCGTTTTTTGTCAACACTTCAAAACAGACCCAAAATAATGGCAATAAAGAGATAATTATTACATCAACATAAAGCCAGTCGAGACTGCACCCACTGGGGATGCCGGGGGCCTGTCAGTAAAAATAACATCTCCACCTTCTGGAAATTCTGTGCTACAGATTCCCTCTTTTCTATCCCTCTCTTTGTTTCTGCCTTGTTCTTTTTCTTCTTGTCACTTCCTTCTTGTCTTCTTTCTGCCTTCTTGGTCCATTTTCCTGCCTTTTTCCAAGAAAGACAATAAGAAACAATAATTCTTTCCCACGCCGAAGTTGGATGCGCCGGGTCTGATTTGTCAGGCGCTTAACGGCAACGCAACTCATTTTCGTTCATATGACAGAGTAGTTGCTGTCTGAGCATTCGAAGAAGTCAACACTGCGAACATAAATCGACTACATCTTAGCTTTCTCGGGGAAGATATGTTGTTTTACCCAATTCGCACACTCACAAAAGACAAAAGAAACTGTCAGATGTTGAAACCGTTTGTATAGCAATTTTCAGTCTATGCATTAGAAGCCTCCTTAAGGAGAAGGTAAGTTTCCACAGAAGTTTCCAGACCCAGGGAGCAGTTCTGATCTCTGCTGGGCCTGTCCATTTAAGGATGACAGCCCCTTTACGGCACAGCAGAGGGTACAATCATGATTAGGGACTGTGGAACACAAACCAGCCAGCTGTAGGTAACTGGCCGGCGTGTCCCAGTGGCCGACAAGACCTGCCAGTGTTCGTTCACCCACAATACTAGATCACAGCCAGCGTGGGATAGTTGCTTCTGGTCTTTGATGAGATATGAATCATGTATCGCCCTCCCCTCTCTCTCTCTCTCTCCTCTCTCTCTCTCCTCTCTCTCTCTCTCTCTCTCTCTCTCTCTCTGTCTGTGTCTCTGTCTGTCTGTCTTTCTTTCTCTGTGTAAACTCAGAGTTCAGAGTTTCTCTGTCTGTCAGTCTGTCTGTCTGTCTGTCTCTCTGGTGTGTGTGTGTGTGTGTGTGTGTGTGTGTGTGTGTGTGTCGTCTGTCTGTCTGTCTGTCTGTCTGTCTCTCTCTCTCTCTCTCTCTCTCTCTCTCTCTCTCTCTCTCTCTCTCTCTCTCTCTTGCTTTGTCACTGTCCTTGTCATTGCCATTCTCTCTCTCTCTCTCTCTCTCTCTCTCTCTCTCTCTCTCTCTCTCTCTCTCTCTCTCTCTCTCTCTCTCTCTCTCAACTCCTCCCCCTTCTCTATTCCCTTTGCAAGGGCTAACCAAAACTTCTTATGCAAAAGAAATATCTGAATCTAAATAATATCTCTTTTAACCATGTCATGGAATCAATGCTTGATGACTATTTGGGCTGTCATTGATTAAGTTCTCAGTATTATGTGTGTTTGTGCCCAGCCCTCCTTCCACTGTTCCCTTGTGAACGGCGTCTCTCTTATCACAATACACGTTTGTTATTGTCATTGTCTCTGTCTCTCTTTCTCTGTCTCTCTCTCAAGAAAAGTGGCTTCCATTGCTTGGCTGCCATCAAGACGCTTTCTCTTTAGCTGTGTGTGATCAGACTGATACTTCCCTTGGTCATGTCCATATTTTTGTACGCATGTGAAACGTTGACCATAACCATATATATTGAACGAAGAATTATAAGCAATGAAGAGGAGATACTATCGCAAACATCACATAACTAGCGAGGAAGTAAAAACCAGAATTGAAAAGGCCATAGGGTTATATGAAGAGCTCCTGTGGATAACAGCATACTGAAGCGGTACGGGCAGGTCACACGATCATCTGGACTGGCCAAGACTGTCCTGAAGGGAACAGTACGAGGTGGGAGACGACGAGGCAGACAGAGAAAACGATGGGAAGACAACATCAGAGAGGGGACTGGCTTTGAGTGAATCGATTTGCTACGGAAGCTGACAACCCCAGTGATTGGAAAAAGCTGGCTGCAAAATCTTCAGAGGTATCCCATTGGTCTACAAGACTATGGGATAGCTGAAGGTAAAGGTGACGTTAATATTTCATTATGTGCTAGAATTAATCCTATCCTCCCTAACCTGTCCCCCATTCCTCCCCTTCCCCTCTCCCATTGCCCTCAACTAGCCTGGACTTATCTATAGCAAACCAAGTGTCAAAATTGCACATTAATGATAACAATAATATCTCTCATTCTTTCTGCTACAGAGAAAGACCTTGACCCACTGCAATTTGCATACAGGTCTCGAAGGGGTGTCGAAGATGCCAAACTATTCATTTTGAACAAGTTGTATAGCCACTTGGAAACACCTGACTCTCATGCCAGAATATTGTTCGCTGACTTTAGTTCAGCTTTCAATACAATGCAGCCTCACGTTCTGGTTAACAAAATAATTTCAAAATTTGACGTAGACAATCAACTTGTTCGTTGGCTGATTGAATTTTTAACCAACAGACCACAGCGTGTTTTGGCCAACAAAATATCTTCTTCGGTTAGATTTACCTGCACTGGTTCTCCGCAGGGTTGCGTCCTCTCACCACTTCTGTACATTCTATACACAGATGATTGCAGAAGCAACTATGGAAATTCCTTTCTGGTAAAGTTCGCAGACGATAGTGCTCTGTTATCCCTCTTATCCGGATCAGTCTTAGACCATGGTCCAGCCCTCACCGAGTTCGTACACTGGTGTGACGAGGCCTATCTGGAGCTAAATGTTTCTAAAACTAAAGACCTGCCTATCGACTTCAGAAGATCAGGGCATACTCCTAAGAATATTATTATCCATAATCAAGAGGTTGAAAACGTTTTGAACTATAAGTATCTGGGAACTGTTTTTGACCACAAGTTAAACTGGGACGTTAACACTGACGCTATTGTCAAAAAGGGACAACAACGTCTGTATTTTCTGAGGAAACTGAACTCATTTTTTGTAGACAAAAAGATCCTTTCCTTGTTTTACAAGTCTTACATAGAGAGTGTTCTAAGTTTTGCTTTCATTTGTTGGTACAATAACCTTAGTGTTAAAAACAAGAATGGCCTGCAGAGAATTGTAAGAATCTGCTCAAAAATAATTGGAAAAGAACAAAGAGATTTCATGTCGTTCTGCAATCAGCAGCTTGTACGCAAAGCCACAGCCATTTTGGCTGATCCTTCTCATGCTTTGTTTCCAGAATTTCAAATGTTGCCTTCGGAACGCCGTTTTCAGTGTCCCATCAGCAAAACCAACAGAAAAAGAAATTCTTTTGTGCCAGTAAGCATTCGACTTCTGAATTCACAATGATGTTGACTACCTAGTTCTTACATTTCTCTGAATTATCTGCCTGATTGTCATTGTTACGAGTGTAGTCAATACATAATTGTGTGTGTGTGTGTGTGTGGGTGGGTGCGTGGGTGTGTGAAATAAGTCTGTGTTCTAGTCAACTGTCTTAAAACATTGAATTCATATATTGGTGTATGGTGTGGGTGTGCGTGGGCGTATTCGCACACACACGTACGTGCGTGTGTACGTGCTGCGTATATGCGTGCGTAAAAATAAGTTTTTATGTCTTCTAGTCAATGGGTTTAAAATTGTGTTCACAATTGATGTTTGTGCGCATGCGCGCGTGTGTGTGGTGTGTGTGTGTGTGTGTGTGGTGACATTTTATTTGAAAACCAATATGAAATATAGCTTTTGTGTCTTTGATATATTTGATGAGTATCAATCTGCCTGTCAGTATTGTAATTGCCCTTCATGGGATGATTAAAGTGTTTTTGACTTGACTTGACTTGACTTGACTTGGAATTTATATAGCCCTGAATCTTGTAAAGCAACAAATCAAAGCGCTCAAATGACTTTTTTTTTAAATTCCAGGACTACTGCATAACTGTATTGTTTACCATGTCTCGGGAGGGGGGGGGGGGGGGTGGCACAGGCTCATTGTTTCCCAGGCTAATATTGTTCACTATGATCCTAAGCATATATATATATGCAAACTGGCTTGCTGTCACTCTTCATGTGAGAATTTCATCTTCAGCGGCTCTGCTATAAAAAGTACTGATCTAAATAATGTTTTGGTTGCGGTCTTGTCTAGCTTTCCAAAAACCTTTGTTTCTTCCAATGAACGATTACATTTTTCCCAGATAAAAAGACTTACTGCGTTTGATAGCGGAGACGTAGTGAAGCAGACTGAGAACGGTGTTGCAGGTCTCCAAAATGCATTTTGTTTGAAGGCTGACAATGGACTCTTAAATAGGGCAAAGTATACATGGAGCATTTTGGCTGATGTCTTGCAACATGTATTCCATCAAGTGAGATATTAAGAAACAGAGAGAAAAGCAAGATATTCGAGATGTAAATAACTCAGCTCTTTGATCCAAACAAGCTAGGTTAAATATTTCCTCTGATTGTCTCTTTTGTGGCCAGTCCATTAATGATTTCAGGAAGAAACGAAACACAGCTGTTCATCAAATTTGGACATTTAACATTTTAGTTTCCAGCAGCATATTGAAGAAAGCTGTTTTAAGTGTGGACAAGAGAACAAATGGGCGAAAAGTGTGTGCGGAAAAATGCAAGCTGTCAGTGGCCTTCATGCTGCAGATGCTGTGTATCACAAGCAGTGCAGTGTCAATTTTATAACCATGAAATTTGACATTTTTCAAAGGAAAAAACCAAAGCAACTGCAGGAAGACCAGCAAAAACAGCTCACGATGAAGCCTTCATGCGTGTCATGGTTTATTTCAAAGAGAAAAATGAACAAATCACAATCATGGACTTGTGTACAACAATGAAATAGTACTCAATGGAGGTAATCCCTACACAAAAAAATACATGCAGTGGAAAACAGAAAGTCACTTTGGTGATGAATCAATTATTACCTGCATCAGAGGGAAAGAAAGTATCATTACAATAATGTCAAATGCAGAGAAGATCCTGGAGAAATTTGCAAAATTCAGCAGAGAGAAAAATGCAGAGAAAGAAGAAAATCAGTATGATTAAAACATTTGCAAAACTTCTCCTATCAGGTATCAAAAACATGGACACCTCAACAACAGAGATTTCCTCTACCTCAGAAGTGTCAATTAGCACAAACAGCTTAGACTTTTTTTTTTTGGGGGGGGGGGGGTGATCCTTGATATATGGTTCCAGACCAAGAATTTGTGCTGGGAAGGTGGACTGTGACATAAATGTGATGACAAAAATACCAGACCTGTGTACAAAGGTAATAATCAATCAGTTGACTGCATTGCCTGCAGAGAGATCACAAGCAGTTTTAGTTCACTGTGAGGACAGTGCCATACTTGTGTGCAAATGCAATGAACATCATTTAGCTGGCAATGAGGACAATGCCAGACTTGTGTGCAAAGGTCATTCAAGTCATTTAGTTGACTACATTGTCCTACATAGAGGTCACAGTTTTAGTTCACTGTGAGGACAATGCCAGACTTGTGTGTAAAGGTCATTCAAGTCATTTAGTCGACTGCATTGCCTGCACAGAGATCACAGAAACTCTGATTTTCAGAAGTTTATCAATCCATCGTGGAGTTTGGATGCAGAGCTTTGGGGATGGGTGGATGGCAGCTTGAGTCTGCATGGCTGGAACAATGGCAGACTGATCTCCCTCTTGCTCCAGAGGATCTACTGAAGGTCATTCAAAGCCACTGTACTAACGACTGCAGTTCAAAGCACTGTACATGCAGAGAAAGACATGGGCTCCAATGTTCTGTGGCATGTGGACAATGCAATGGCTTGAGCTGTCTCAATACGCCATCTCTCTGGAAAGTGGATGATGAACTTGATTTGCTAGGTGTACCTTATTTTCATTGATTCTTTTGTTTCATTTCATTCCAGCAAGAATGTGCTAGATGAGCTGAGCTTTCCATAACTATCAGACGTGTACTGATTCTTCGTTGGAAACTGTTCTGATCATGCTGGATAATAGAGACTTGCCACAGTGATTTGTTTGAACTAACTCTGATGCTGTTTACCTCTACCTGCACTGTTTTATCTTATACACATTGTAAAAATCTTATCTTCAAAGAGAGACTACCACTTAACTCTGCCATGGGGACTGTACAGTGGTGAGAAACTTTGGCTTAACCCTGGTAAAATGCATGAAAGTATACGTGATTTTGCATGCTGAGGGGCTGCAAACGCTAAAGAAAGAACATGTGCAGTGTGTTTTCACTGATTTTTACGCCATTTTGCGTTTAATGGTGACTTTATTGTCAAATTTGTAATCAGTATGACAGACCCTTTCAATAATGTCCTTTCTTGGCACTTTTTTGTTGTTGCAAGATTGACTAGACGATATTGTTGTCTGTCATGTGAGCGAAAAATGCGTTGCACTGCCCTTAAGCACATGGCAAGTCTACTTTTAAAACACACGAAATGTAAACACTGGAACTCTCAGCAACTCATTTATCAAATGCATGCACCTTTGTTTACACGCTTGCATAAGAAATAACACCCACGCGAGCCGGTGCACACACGTACGCACATAAAACACACGCGCGCTCTTGTGCGAGCATGCATGCACACACACACACACACACACACACACACACACACATAAAATCTGTTGTGAAAACATCTACAAGGCATGGCATCGGTGGTCTAGAGGTAACGCGCCTGTCTAGAAAGCGAAAAGTCCGGGTCTGAAGTGTGCGGCGGTTCGTACCCCGTTTGGACCGGAAACTTTTCCCCCATCCATTAGACCATGAGTGGTGGTCTGGGCGCTAGTCTTTCGGATGAGACGATAAACCGAGGTCCCGTGTGTTACACGTAATTATTTAGCGCACGTAAAAGAACCCACGGCAACAAGAGAGTTGTCCCTGGCAAAATTCTTAGAAAAAAGCCACTCTGATAGGGAAACAAATACAGTTGCAGACATGGAAAAAAAAAGGGTGGCGCAGCGCTTGTGGCGACGCGCTCTCCCGCTCTCCCTGGGGAGAGCAGCCCGAATTTCACGGAGAGAAATCTGCCGTGACTTAAAGTGGTATGAAATGAAATCTGAGCGCTTTGATTTGTTGCTTTACAAGATTCAGCGCTATATAAATTCCATATATTATTATTATTTATTATTATTATTGCAGAAAGATCCTCAAACTGACACAAAGTAAACTATAATACATGAAACTAATTATTGAACATGCATTCACTCAAGATTAAAGCCTAAGAAGTTAGAATGAACATGAGCCTAGTTTTATTTGGCAGTTTCATTGGACAACTGCAAGCGGAAGTCACCTGATAGTATTTCTTGTGCAGTAATTGATTGAGGTGTGCTTCGATATCTTATGAACAAACTTTTTCCACAGTAATGCATGTAATCCACACAAAACCAAGAGAAGACAATAAACTACACAAATATCAAGAAAAAGAAACAAATGAATACTGACTCACCTCATAAGCATATTTCTCAGGCACAACCAATCCTTCAAGGATACTTTGCTGGGGAACTCTTTGACCTGGTGGACAGGTCAAGGTTGCAGCATGACCTCTGATGTCACTTCCTTCTTGACCTGGAGTTAAGGGCACAACATGACCCCTACTGGTACTTATCTCATCAAGTCCTTGACTTTGCGGGCAGGTCAAGGGCACAAGGTAACCTATGCTGCCACTTACCTCCTGACCTGGTGGGCATGTCAATGTCATGGTACTTTGACCTCCAGTGGTATTTCTTTCGATACGTCCTTGACCTATAGAACAGTTCAAGAGCATGGTGTGACTTGCACAATCATCTCCCTTTGTATTTCCATCAGCTGGTGGGCACATCAAGGATAAAGAATTCGAATCTTCAACCATGCTCCCTTCTTTTTCGATAATTTCTTCTCTGTATCGTCCTAAATCAATACTGAATCAATTCACTTATTGAACATATCGTGTTGTAGTGTCAAAATGATTTTTGTTCTACACCACAATTACACACACACAAATAGCTTTAAATATAACTCGGAATTCTATGGGGGGAAGTCTGGCGGCAGAACAAGCATGTTCACAAGGTTTCCAGCCTGTAAGACTGACTGACTGACTGACTGACAAGGGAGGGAGGGAGGGCGCACGCACGTTGGTTCTGTGTGGCTTTGGTGCGACTTCATTAACTAGGCCGTTTTCGCAGGGGTTGCAACACTCCGGTAATGCTCCTATCGGCAGTTTAGGCGGGAGGGGTTACTTAATTTCAGACGTCAACACTGTCTGTAGTCTACCCGCCTCTTTCGTCTGTTTGTTTGTCTGTCTGTTTTCCTCTGGCTGGTTGGCTTACAGACTCTCACTACATTTCATGTTGTTTATAGCTTCATGAAGGCCATATCAGAGCTGTCGCCTTACATCAATTTCAGAAACTCCAATAACATTCTCACCCCAAGTTCAAAATAAGCAACATCTAATCCCTTCAAATATCTTACGCTGTCAATATGAAAACAATGGGGGGGGGGGGGGGGGGGGAAATTCAAAACGACAAAGTGCCTTATTAATTTTATTTCTTTAGCATAGTTAACAAGACCATGCTGAGGATGCCAACAATCCGGTTTACTTCATCATCCTCAGGTTACAAAAAAGCATAAAAAACCCACTTCAATTTACAAAAATACACAGGAATAAACCCATATGGATAACTAATACAGCAGAATGGACACCCTGTGCTCATCCCAGAGTTTACAAAATCACTACCTGCTTGCCAAAACAAGACAACACAGGAAATGTGTCATATAACGCATGAAAAGAAATTATTTATTAGGTTTGCTTGAAAAGGGGCAGGAGAATGGGAAGGCAAAAAACAACCCCAAAAAACAAGAGAAGTGATTTTTTTAAAATCTCTAGAAAATGCAGACATAGAGAATGATAGAAAAGGGACATTTCTTACACAGAATTTCCAGAATGTGGATGTGCTTTTCATACTGAAAGACCCCCCCCCCCCCCCCCCCCCCCCCCCCCCCCCCATCTCTCTCTTCCTCTCCCCCCCCACTCTCTCTCTCTCTCTCTCTCTCAACATTGTATGAGCACGTGATCATGTGTTATAGATGCATTGGCAATATGTTTTGTGCTTATTATTTTGTAGGAGGCACCGTGGTCGAGTGGTTTAGGCGGTCAACTCGTGATCCAGAGGTCGCAGGTTCGATCCCCCTCCGCTTGGTGTTGTGCTCTTGGGAAAGACACTTTACTCCTATTTTCCTCACTCCACCCAGGTGTACAAGTGGGTACCAGCTCTGCTGGGGAAGTATCTGGCAACAGACTAGCGTCCTGTCACAGGGGTGGTGAAAAACCATCAGTTCGCTTAACGCTACAGAAACCAGGATAAGCTCCGGCTCTATGGGCCTTCTGGCTCGAAAGAACATACTTTATTATTTTGTGCGAATATGCATGGGCCCCGCAGATGTGCTTGTGTGTTTGTATGGGTGCAATTGTGCTAGTGTGTGTGTGAGTTGTGTGTGTTCGTCATGCGCGTTTGTGTGTGTGGGCGCCCGTGCATGTGTGCCTTCTGGTGTGTATGTGTGTGTGTTTAAAAATTCACAACTAGCTTTCTGTAGTATGATTTTGTTTCTTGTTCAGCTGTAAAGGTGGCGCATTTCCTTGCCTTATTTTTTTGCATGTATTTTCCATATCTGTTTCTGTTCTTTGTGATATGAGCAGTTTGCTTAATTCAGTTGAAGGAAGGTTCAGGGGAGAGGATGTTAAGACACTGGCACTCCACACTCAAAGGAATGATGTGAGGCCACGCAGGGGTGTTTACTTTTTCTTTTTATCTACCAAAGAACACACACCTGAAACATAATATTCAGGTAACTACTCTATCCATATTTAACTAGGCACATCATTGATGAAAGGCACACACAGCAAAATAGCCATATTGTTGTCTAGCCCAATGTAAGACAACCAAATTCCTTTCATCACTCACACCAAAATACCAAGTTAATCCTAGGGAACCAATAGAGAGTATACAGTTGTAAATCAGACAACCAAAGACTACAAAATAACTAGGAAACTCATTTCCTCAATGCTCTCAACTGACATTATCCTAATAATGTCAACAGAACTTAGTCTATACTAAGATCTTTCACAACTTTGGCCCCTATCATACCCCATGGATATTGTAGCAGGAGCCAGAGAGAGAGAGAACTCGAAAGATTTATTCACAAAAAGGTCATTGGCCCATACATGAAGGGGGGTTGCCAAACTGCTTAGTATTTTAATGAGAAGTAACACACACACAAACCAAAGTGTTAATGTATACCCACAACTACCAGGATAAAAATCAGTTCCAAAAAATATGACTTAAGAAACCAAGATATCTCTTATTCTAAAGGCTTTACACAAATATAAAGCAAGGCTGTGCACAGTCTCAGGGTGACTAGATGCCATGAGTAGACAGAATCTAAATAAATTAGGCTGCCTACTATACTTTACCGGAATGTAATTCTGTCTTACATCTTCTAATACTGGACAGCACAGCACAAATTGAACCTCATCTTCCACTGTTTGTTTACATAATGGGCATAGCAATCATGTTCTATATATCTAAATTTATAACATTTATGTCTGATACACCAAGTCTAAACCTAGACATAATTCTTTTCAAATGTATGTCCATATCAAGCTTTAGATAAGGTTTGACATCATGTGAACCTATAAATTGTCTGTACATTTGAAATCTTTCACTGTTTTGTATATGACCACTCCACTGCTGCCAACGGCAGTCAGTCAGTCTTTGCCTGAAAACCTTGATAAACTCTCTACAATTTCGGAAACCTTGATTGAGCCAAACAAACCCAAAGCCAAGTTCACATAAACAGGTACGTATTTGTGAAGCCCAGGTGCTTTTCCCCTTGACATCTAGATCATAAAGCATCTTGTAAGACTTAAAAGGTAACCTGCACTCATCCATATGCAGAATCTTAATCCAATATCTAATGCATCTTCATCATCATCATCATCAGACCCGTGACCTTGGCGGTCGTGGGGGAGACATGAAAGACGATGCCGTGGTAAGCCTCCTCCATCCATCTCGGTCCTCGGCTCTGCGCAGTAGTGCCGAGTCATTCATCCTGGTCCATTCTCTGATGTTGTCCATCCATGACTTGTTCTGTCTTCCCCTCCTTCTGCCACCTTCGAGTGTTCCCTGCAGTACTGTTTTGGGCAGAGTGTTGTGGCGGGTGACGTGGCCGAACCATGTCAGCTTTTTCTTCTTGACGATGGTGAGAAGGGGTTCCTGTGGACCTGCCAGCCGTGTTATTTGACTCTTGACAAATTCGTTGGTCTTTCGTTCTCTCCAGGATATGCCCAGTAGTTTTCTATGGCATTTTGTTTCGAATGACTGGATTCGCTTTGCTGTTTCAGCAGTCAATGTCCAGGTTTCACTTCCGTACAGCAGGATCGACTGAATTAGGGCTTTGTAGAGCTTTAGTTTGATTGGGAAACTGATCTCTTTACTTTTCCATATGGTGGTGAGTTTTGTCATGGAAGATGTTGCCATGGCTAGTCTGACTTTGATTTCTGTCGTCGATCGCCCGTCCTTTGTGAGTGTAGCGCCGAGGTATTTAAAAGCGTCTACCTCCTCCAGTTGTTGGCCGTTCATGTAAATTTTAGCGGTGGCATTGCTCGTGCTGTTCACAAGTACTTTACTTTTCTCCGAGCTCACCTCCATCCCATATGCTCCAGCTCTGTTCTCAAGTCTGGTCGTAAGATCTTGCAGCTCTGTGTTACTTCCGCCCATGAGGTCAATGTCATCGGCAAACCGTAAGTTGTTGAGGGGTCTGCCGCCAATGGAGATGGTAGGGTGGAAGTCATGGAGGGTCTCTCTCATAATGTTTTCCAAGAACAGATTGAACAGGACTGGAGATAACAGGCATCCTTGTCGGACCCCAACTGTGGTTTTGAAGTAGTCTCCGACCTGATTGTTCAGAAGGACTGCACTGCTTGCGGTGTTGTATAGTGCTTGAATGGTTTGCACTAGTCCTTCTTCAATGCCAAACATTCTGAGGACCTGCCACAGGCCTTCGTGCCATACTCTGTCAAAAGCCTTCTTGAAGTCGATGAAGTTGTGGAACAGGTCTCTCTGATGTTGAAGATGTTTTTCCATCATGATGTGGCAGTTAAAAATCTGTTCGATTGTGCTCCTGCCTGCCCTGAACCCAGCTTGTTCCTCTGCAAGGTGTTCTTCTGCCTCCTTCTTGCAGCTTGCATCTTACAGCAGCATTAATAGAGAGAGGATATCTATTGGTTTCACTATAAACAAGATCATTAGGTGTACGTCAATCCCGATCGGCTCGGTGTTGTGTCCTTGGGAAAGACACTTTACTCCTATTTTCCTCACTCCACCCAGGTGTACAAGTGGGTACCAGCTTTGCTGGGGAAGGATCTGGCGACAGACTAGCGTCCTGTCACAGGGGTGGTGAAAAACCTTCATTTCGCTTAACATACAGAAACCGGGATAAGCTCGGGCTCTATGGTCCTTCTGGATGAAAGAACATACTTTTTTTTTTTATCTAAGCCTAAAAACTGCTTTAAAGCAAAGAGGTGAACTGATTCACAATGTGTTACAGCTGCATACAGTCCCCAAATTTCCGCACCATATAACACAGTGGGTTGTATTTGTGCATCAAATATCTTAATCAACAAGTCAAAAGCATTATTCAATAATCGTAGTTTTTTCAAAACAATTAAGCTTCTTTTACCTCGACTTGCCAGATCTTTACATGCAGTTGTGAAACTAAGCTTTGTAGACAAACAGATTCCTAGATATTTATATACATTAATCACAGGCATGACTTTTCCATTGTACAGCCATTTTTCGTGAGCAGCTAAATAACCACAATTTCTGAATACAACAATATTACTCTTATTCAGATTAACCTTAAGATCAAGTGCTGTTGCAGCACTGCTTAAGCTATTCAGCTGCTGTTGTAAGCCTACAACAGTTTCAGATAGCAGGATGACATCATCAGCAAGCAGAAGAATAAACAATTCTGTGAAATCTTGGGGGAAAGTGGCACCATGTTTACCCTTATTAATGACTTCTATGGCTAACTCATTCCCCCCCCCCCCCCCCCCCCCCCCCCCCCCCCCCCCCCATGGGTCTCCCAGGGTATGAACCCTGCCTGCCATCCAGGCATGTCGTAAAAGGCGACTAAGGAGGCACCTTTCCCCCTAGGTAAAGGGGGTTGGACACAGGGCTAACAACCCTGCTCTGTAAAAGAACTCCTGTTACAGAAACCTTAAACAGCAATACTCGTGCCAACTCAGTCTTTGGGAGATCTGGGGATCCTTCAAGGAAACCTATGACGCGCTGCAGCCAAACCCGTCAGGAAGCTAGGAGACGCCTGCATAGTGAGCTGAGAGACTCCAGCCTGACATGGGAAGAAGCCAAGACCCTTGCCAGAGACAGGAGAAGGTGGAGGGACGCTGTTGAGGCCCTATGCTTTGCTAGGAGCTATAAGGATTAAGAAGAAGAAGAAGAATGGCTGACTCATTAATGAAAACAGAAAACAAAAGAGGGCTACATACATCACCCTGTGGTGCAGTATATTATGTCCGTCAGCTTAGATCCACATCTTATTCTGCTTTTGACATTCTGATACATAGCTCTCAAACAACGTAATAATTTACCCTTCACACCATTTTTCAGGAGGATAGGCCATAACAAGTTTCTATTAACAGAATCAAATGCCTTTTCAAAGTCAATAAATGCTACATAGAGCTTATGGTTATGAGCAAACTGTTTCTGGATACATGCAAGTAAAGTAAACATATGATCTATAGTGGAATACCCTTTCTTAAAACCAGCTTGGTGTTCACCTGTAATGTTTTTCTTAACCCATTCCCGTAACCTATTATTAATGATGGTACTGTACAGTTTACTACTTATATCACTAAGAGAGATTCCCCTGTAGTTATTAGGGTTGTCAACATCACCTTTTTGTGTAATGTTAGAATGATAGATTTAGTCCAGTTATCTGGAAAAAGACCATTATCAAAGATTTTGTTGAATAATTTTAGCAGAAAAGTGTGTAATGTTAGAATGATAGATTCAGTCCAGTTATCTGGAAAAAGACCATTATCAAAGATTTTGTTTAATTTTAGCAGAAAAAGTACAACATTTTCAACACCATTTTTTAGTAATTCTCCAATGATTTGATCAGGACCAGCTGCTTTATCATGTTTAAGTTTTCTAAGTGCCAATTATATTTTATCCTTAGATATGAGACGATCAAAATCTTCCTCAGTTTCTTCATAGTCACCATCAGAGTTCATGGAGTTGTCTACTGAGTCTTTCTCTAGCAGGGTTTTGAAGTGCTGCAACTATCTGTCGACAGATATATTATTCCTTGGCTGCCTCTTTTTTAAATGAAGCCTTAATATTCTTCCAGAACTGAACTTGAGAAGTGATGGAAGACATCATATCTGCAAGTAATGTCTTGTTATACTCTTTCTTTTTCCTTACAAGCATGTATTTATATTCCCTTCTTGTGATACAATACAAGTTTTTGTCTTCATTCTTAACGTTTTACAGTAAGACTTCAAAAGTTTTCTGACCCTACATTTAATTCTTTTACATTCATTATCAAACCATGTATCATTTGATAGGAGGCACCGTGGTTGAGTGGTTTAGGCGGTCAACTCGTGATCCAGAGGTCGCGAGTTCGATCCCCGCTCGCTGGTGTTGTGTCCTTGGGAAAGACACTTTACTCCTATTTTCCTCACTCCACCCAGGTGTACAAGTGGGTACCAGCTCTGCTGGGGAAGTATCTGGCGACAGACTAGCGTCCTGTCACAGGGGTGGTGAAAAACCATCAGTCTACAGAAACCGGGATAAGCTCGGCTCTATGGGCCTTCTGGCTCTAAAGAACATACTTTTCTTTTAATCATTTGATAGACTTTTATTGATATGAACCTGTTTCTTCATACAAACAGCACTGGTTTTTATGAGATCATTAAATAAATCTAGAGCTTCATCAATGTTCTCATCAATCATCTGGAAGGCATTTAGAAATTGTTCACACATGTTCTCTTCACAGAGATTTTCTTTATAAACTGAGAGTTTGTTTTCATCCCACACAAACTTTTCCACAACTGCTGGCTCCTTAGTTACTGTACATGTATCATATACTGGATTAATATGTAATTCAACAAGAAGGGATCAGAATCAGAACGCTCAGCAACAAACAAACGACATGAGTCAAAAATCTGAGAGAACAAATCATCTGACACTAAAAAATAATCATTAACACTGCATCCTCCATCAGAAATGAATGTATAGCATCCTAGCTGGTCACCATTGCATACACCATTTATAATTTGTAACCCAAATAAATAAACGTTGCACATAAACTACGTTCAATAACCAACCCTTTGACTTTCCTAAATGTTGTCTTTTTTGTGGTACCCCAGCAGAGCTCAATGCTCCCAGTGGCCCGAAGGTGCATCCAGTGAGAACACTTGAATTTCAGAGCTCGAGTGCTAGAATATGTTTACAGCGTGGAGATGAATAGGCAGACACTGTGAAAATCAGACTGGAATTTTTTTCTGACTTGCCAGCTGCTGACGCAATTTATCATCAAGCATGCAGCATCCATTTTAGAAGCAGGAAAAGACTTTCTAAACCCTTTTCTTCATGAAAAGATGAAAAAAGAATATAGCTTGGACGCCCAAAAGATGAGAAAAAAACAGATGTATTTGAAAGGGTTGCTGCTTTTATTCATGAAAATGATAATGAACAAATTACTGTTGGTGAACTCATCAACAAAATGAAAGAAAACAATGATGGTGATTCCAACAGGCATCCAAAGATGAAGGAGGAGCTCAGGAAACATTTTGGTGAAGAACTCGTCATCACAGAACTGGATGGAAAAGCTAATGTTGTGACTTTAAGAAAAACAGCAGCATCTATTCTGCATACGTTTTATTCAAAACAAATGTCAGATGAAGACACTCAGAAAAAAATGATAATAGAAACAGCAGCAGAATTTATCAAAAGTGACATTAAAGTTTTGAATACATCCCGTGCATTGTATCCAAACAAAGATGACATAGCTTCTCTCTCTGCAAATTTGAGCTTTGTTCCTGATTTGTTGCAGGTTTTGTTGAATTTCATTATCAGTGGAAAGGATACAGACTTGAAAGTGTCAACAATAGGCCAAGCAATTATGCAAGCAGCCCGTCATCGAGTTCTCCTATGTTCATTGCAGGTTGGCTTAGCAGTTCAGATGCACCATTGCTTCAATTCCAAGTTCTTGGTGGATACTTTGTACTCTCTTGGTTTTAGTGTGTCATACAGTAAAGTCATGACATATGAGATAAATGCAGCTACATCTGAGCACAGTGTTGCATCTGTTCCTGTTGGTCATTTTATCCAATACATGGCTGACAATGTTGATCACAACACGGCAACACTTGATGGATTCAACACTTTCCATGGCATGGGAATTATTGCTACAGTTACCCCCACAGTGAGTAGCACAATACTGGTCAAAAGGCAAACTGATGTCAGGACAGAAGAGATCATAGACAAGGCAAAGACTGACATTAGATATTACAGAGATGAGAGCCATGATTTGATGAAACTGAAATTTGAGAATTTGACCAACTCATTTGTTGAAGATCCAACATCAGAAGTGGATTTGCTGAGGAAAGCCTGCTGGCTTCTACACCCACACAGACCGTTTTGGTCTGGAGTCATGCAGACTGTTTACCATGAGCGTTTCCCAGGACAGTCATCCATTATATTCATGCCTATGACAGATATGAATCCTGGTGACAAAACGTGCATATATTCCACTCTAACAGGTTAACACCAGTGATAACATTTGACCAGCCACTGTGGTGGAAAGCACTCAGTATCATTTCAGGTGAACCGGAAAAAAGTGACCTTAAAGCCATTGTTCTTCGCCTCGGCTCATTTCATCTTGAAATGAGTTTTCTCGCATGCATTGGGCATCTGATGAAAGAAACAGGTCTCCTCGAAGTGTTGTCAACTGTATACCTTTCAAATTCTGTAACTTGTGTAAGGGCAATACTTCAAGGAAAGGCTGCACAACAATCAGTTTGTGGACACTTCCTTGTTGATGCAGCATTGAATGCACTCCTGGTGTCAGAAGCATTTGATGTGCCTTTGCCACAGCCAGAATGTCAGACTACATCAGAGGAAAATTCAAGGACGTTACATGACTCAAATCTGGTGCCAGATTCTGTGATCTCAAGTTACATTGGCCTGGAATGAATTTACACTTTCCCTCTTTGTCATGTTCTAGGATTTGTTGTATTGTGTATTGTGGCATCTATGTATGGCTGATATGCGAGTACGGGTATATTTTTCTGTCTGCTAATCCTTTATGCATGGTCTTGTTGTAGGTGTTGATTGCATGCATATGTTTGATGTGTGACTGTGCTTTGATTTTATTTATCAAGATAATAGTAATATTTATTATAAATGAAATTAATGAAAATTAATATTTACAAGCAGTGAAGGTTAATTTGTTGATTTCAAATACAAACAGAACTTCCAAACATCCATGACAGATCCTTTCAACTGTAACCAATGGCCGGGTTTGCATAAGTGATAAAAGCTATATTTATATGCTAGATCATTTTAGAAGTTAAGTAACCTTATTTGGTATTATCATTAAACCCTAACATCAGCTCTCAATCTTTCGTCCATATTTGGAGTCAGTGTCTTAAGACCTTTTCAATGAGATTCAACATGATAGGGTTTGAAACAGAATACGTTTTGGGGATTTGGGGTCTATATTTATGATATACAGTGGACCTCTGATATAAGAACACCGCAGGGGCAAGCATTCTGGTGTCCTTATAAGCGAGGGTCCTTATAAGCATAACCTCGGTTATAAGGTCAGTTGTGGAAGTGTGTGTTCTTATAACCGAACAAAGAAGAAAATAGCGTGGACAAGCTAAAAAGAGTTGTATATCGGCCTCTAATGGTCTGTGTGTGTGTGTGTGTGTGTGTGTGTGTGTGTGAGGGTGTGTGTGAGGTGTGTGTGTGTGTGTGGTGTTGTGTGTGTGCGTGCATACGTGTGTGTGTGTGTGTGTGTGTGTGTGTGGTGTGTGTGTGTGTGTGTCCACGGCAACTTCTTGCTTGTTTATGCATCAATGCAATGGAACTTGCTGGTTGGGTTGAAAAGTTGAATATCTGATGCAATCTCGTTTACGTTTTTGGTGTATTGCAAACAAAAACATGAATTCAATTCAAATAACACTAGAACGTATGTAACAGTAGCTGTCTGAATGAATTAGAGAGAGAGAGAGAGAGAGAGAGAGAGAGAGAGAGAGAGAGAGGAGAGAGAGGAGAGAGAGAGAGAGAGCTCACCTTTTCACAGAAAACCACTCCAACAAAGCAGTGTCAACAGTGCCATGCCTGGAGCCTCTTGCACGCTTTCTGGAAATATCATTCCTGCCGCTTTCAAACTGCCCAATGTATTTGGCTTTTTCTCTTACAATATTGAGCAAAGTCGTCCTGGGAACTTTCATTTCATCAGCGATGAGACTTTTGCTTTTGTGAGGGTTCCGCTCGACCTCCCTGATAATTTCTACTTTTTGTTTGAGAGACAATGCTTTTCTCTTACGCTCCGCCATCATGCCTTTCTGGAAGAAAATTTCTTGGAAGTGGTCCACTGTAATCAAATCAGCATAAATCAATTATGCAGAAGCCCCCATACTTATAATTTTCAGAATATGAAGACATGGTCCCAGGAAACACGTTACAACGAAAAAACTTTGTGTAACTGTGATGGTGTGGTAAGTAGATTACCTCCCATGTGTTCAGAGCGACGTGTGACTATTTTGGGACACACCTGCAAATTGTGCAGCGCTCTGTTTCCTTGGGTGGTGGTTGAAAACTACCCATTGCATACACTTTGCCTTCGAAGTAAAATGTAGTATTTATGCAGCCTCTTTCTTAGAGACCATATCCTCTCTGTTTATACTGTGCTGTCATAGCAAGGTGTACAAAGGTGTGGCAGAACAAATATCTCCACTTTGTTGCAAGTGGCGCTGTGAGCGGGATAGTGAAAGAACTTGGAGCCGATTGTACCTCGGAGCGCACTGTTTCCTTGGGTGGTGGTTGAAAACTACCCATTGCATACACGCCGAGAAGGTGTACAGAGTTGTGGCAGATCAAATATCTCCACTCTGTTACATAACAATTTGTTTTAGGTCATAGTTAAAATTTTCACAGGTTGACTACACTTTTAGTCCTAAGCCTAGTACACCTTGGTCAGAGACCTGTTTTTGTCTTGTTTCTTAAGGCCAGGTGTGTGTCTGTCACGCTCCACAGCACACAGCCCTATTGTGTCAGGCTCTAGGCTTACAGCACAAAGGGATGCTTGTGTGACTGACTCTGGCCTACTTATGACTGGTGTGTAGGTTTACTTTCTGGTTTACCCTGTGAATTTGGACCACCACCTGTTTGTTGTCAAGCTCGTTTGTCTCAGCTTTCGTCCTTGGCCAGTAGATTTAGGGGGGTGGGTCCAGGGTTCGTCTCCACATCACCACACAGCAATACAAGTCCCCCCCCAAAATAGATAGGTGAGGGTCAGTCCTAACATGACACCATCTCCCCGGCTTTTCAGTGTCAGGATGGAGGTACCCATGGCAGATTTGAATTCTGCCCATTTCAACATGAAACGGGCAGTATCTACAAATGTCCCACAAACAGCCCTGTAAAGTTGCACTGAAATTCCCATCCTCCTGATCTAACTACCTGCCAACAATGAGAAAGTAAAACCACTTAAAACTAGTGACTATTTCACAAAAAATGAGCAATTCAATTTCAATTCCAGTACATCTTCTTCACATCATGTGGTGCCCCCCCCCCCCCCCCCCCCCCGAGAGAGAGCAGGCACAATCTGGTACCACACAACCACATACAAATTAACCACTTTTGACACAAATGACAAACTATACACCAAGGCAATAACTACAAGGGCCTAGCTAGGCCTAGTCCTGTACTTCATTCAAGTCTAACCTTCAATTCTTCAACTCTTAGTTTTAGCAGTCAACTCTTATCTCAATTCAACTTTGCCATGGTAGTCTATCCCAATACCTCTGTTACCAAATCCACATTATTTTGATCAGTGCAATTCACAAACTTCATCTCACATGATACACACATCAAATAATTACTCATAAAATTCCACTTCTCACATGAACATCCAATTATGGAATAAATGCCAATATCACACAATTAAATAGTAAAAGTCTCATGACTTTAGCTAACATTCATGTGTTAAGCAATTACACACACTTCCACTGTACCAGTCACAATATTCAATCATTAGCTAAATTCAGCTAGTACACACACATGAAAATCACTTATTAAATTAGTTCTTACATTAATAAATATCTTTAACTAACAACTTCTATCAAAAAGAGAAATTCTCACTTACAGCTCAAGCAGGAGAACAAAACTGTTGTTTACCTTCTAAGTCATTCTGTCAGGTTTTACCAAACCACAGTCTAACTCAAGAAGAAAGTTGCCTCAGACATCCAGCAAAAAAAAGACTTTAAAACGCCATATACACCCTGTTATATTGGTTCTGTTGCAGGACTACTAATTCCAACTGACCAATGAATACATTTGGAAACTGAGACTAACAAATCCTAACCACACATCAAATCAGCTGACAAACAAATTTATTCACAAACTTAAATCAACCAATGTAGTCTCTACATGACAAATCTGCTGATTCAGTAGAGGAGAGAGAGGGGGTGGGGGTAATAGAGAGGGGGAAGGGGGGATGCTATTCAACAAGAAAGAGGCCTCAGGAGACTAGCTGTAGCAAGCTCTGAAGTGTTTATCACATGACTGTTCCACTGGACACTCTAGACTACAACAATGCCTCAGGCCATGAATAGAGAGGACTCCACTGTAGCTGACAAAGGAACTGTTAAAGACAAAGGCTGAGCCACCAGCTCTAGGACCATAGGCCTACATTGAGAACACTTAGCTACAACCATGGCACAGAGTTGCCAAGTCTTCTAGCTCACAGAGACATGCTGGACACTTAAGCTAAGAGGAGGTGTGACAGTACACAGGCCTCAATGAAATGCTAGGTCTCCCAGCCCACAGAGACATACTAAGAAAAAGCGTGACACTACACAGACTTCAATTGGTTTCTTTAGAGAAAGTCTCAAGAGGATTAAAAGAATTCCCAAACTACAAATAGAGGAGAAGTTTCTCCAAACAGCACACAGGAACATAGATTGACAAAAGAAACCTTAACTTTTTCAGAACTGCTAACATCAGCAAGTCATGAAGTCTAACCAGGTTGAACACATTCTTTCTAGAAGGGATGGGGGGGGGGGGGGGGGGGGAAGGAATTGAGAACTGTCACCCCCCCCCCCCCCACACACACACACACACACACACATTCTCTCTCTCAATGACTGTGTAGGTTTGGATTTCTTCTTTTCTTTTGTTTCTTGTTTTTATTGTGTGAGTGTATGGGTATTGAGTTTATTTCATTATTATGACCTATAATTTGAAGAGTATAATCAAAAATGAGTGTTGATGGGGATCACGTACTGTTTTGAGAATTATATAGTTGATATTATCTCTGAAATACACACACACACACTCTTTGTCTCTCTGTCTCTGTCTCTCTGTCTCTCTCTCTCTCTGTCTCTCTCTCTCTCTCTCTCTCTCTCTCTCTCTCTCTCTCTCTCTCTACCTTTTATCGTTTTGCTTATAGTTATAGTGTATCCTGATGAAGGATTCATACTTTATATTTTCAATACTTTATTGGGCTTGTCCGCTGTACTTAAGTTTTAATGAATGCCCTATTTCAATATCTTATTGTTATATGTAACAAGTATGTGTACCATTTGACAATGTGTAGATGTTTATTTTTATGACTTATTAAGTTTGGTTGTTATTTTTCTTGGTTTTGTTGTTGTTGTTTGTTTTTCTCTTTTTTCTTTTTTTTTCTTTGTTTTGTTGGTTTGGTTTTTCTTTTTCTTTTGTTTGTTTGTTTTGGTTGGGGGTTTTTTGGGGGGTGGGTTTTTTTTAAAGGGTTTTCTTTTATTTGTTTGTTTTTTTTGTTTTTTGTTTTTTTAATGGTTATTTTCCTTTGTTTCTAGTGTGTAAGAGTATAAGTATTGGGTTATTATTATGATGTATCCCTACGGGCGGGGACTGGATGTAAAAAAGCACATGAGTGCTTATTCATTATCCTCGAAATAAAAGAATCTCTCTCTCTCTCTCTCTCTCTCTCTCTCTCTCTCTCTCTCTCTCTCTCTCTGTGTGTGTGTGTGTGTGTGTGTGTGTTGGTGAGGTAACCTTGTCATAATTATCACTGTGCTGGGTGTGTTGTTTGAAAGTTTCTGGACTGTTTTTGGATAGTTTGTTTCATCTCTGAAGCACACCACAAATTGTACTGATGTGGTTTCCATGTCCAGTTTTCGCGTCACAGTTGGTTTTGTACATGACCCAAATTTTCAAACTCCTCCATGTATCGAAGACTCGCGCGACGCGCTTTTTAATGGTTTATGAAGGTTTAACTGAATTTCTTTTTCCATCGTCAGTGTTCTCTGGCAACCAGAAGAAAAAGAACACGACCGTTATCAAAGCTGGCAATATCTGTGTTTATTGCAGCTGTTAAGCCATGATGCAGAATCCATGCCATGAGGATTGCTCTGGCTGTTGTGCATTAGTTTCCTCTTCTTGTGTGTGTGTGTGTGTTGTATGCCCAGTCCCCCTTCCAATGTCCACGTGTTAGTGGGCTTAAAAAATAACTCTCTCCTCTCTCTCTCTCTCTGTTTCTTTGTTTGTTTGTTTGTTGTTGTTGGGTTTGTTTGTTGTTGTTTTTGGTTTGGTTTGTTGTTTGTGGTTTATTTGGTTGTTGTTGCTTTGGGTTTGGTTGGTTTGGGGGTTGTTGTTTTTTTTTTGGGGGGCGGGGGGGTGGGGGGGGGGGGATGAACTGGATTTTCACAGGTGCATGATGCCCTGTCACATCTCTGATGTTGTACTGTCTTGGTTTGGTTTTGTCTTAATTGTGGGGTCTGAATTTTATTTTAATTTTTAGTTCCTTTCAGCATAAATTTACATTGTCTTTGTTTGCTTCTTTGAGTCGGTTTTCTCGAATTTTTTGTTGTGTGAGGGCACACTTAACAAAATTTGTGTTAAATAAATTTTTTATCATCATTGAAGATCGTGTTGACTTGACCTGAATTTTTAAAAAAGTTGTATAGAATGCAATGCATTATTTTGTGTTTGTAGAATTTGTAGTAAAAAGCATAATGAATGGACGGAATACCATTTCTAAACAAAAGAGTGACTTCCCTTTCCGTTTGTTGTTCTTGTCACCATGTCCTGAACATTTATTAACCCTCAAAATCTTGAAATTTGTCAACGATGATTGCCTCAGTTGGAATGTTTTTTGGAGGTGTGGTGCTGGCAGTCTCCGTTGGACTGGCATCAGTGATTGTGAAGGTGTACGCCAGTGCACCACCGCTGTTGCTGCTCATCTTCCGTCACCTCTTCGAGTTTCTCTTTGCTCTTTCAGAGGCGAGCTGTCGTCTGGCAATGATCGTGGTGCTCTTCCTCTACAATGTGACAACCCAGTGTTTGGGTTCCATCCTCAGTATTGTCCCTGCCGTGTATCATGTTGTAAGCATTCTCTTTTCATTCACATGGTGGGTGTGCATTCATTTGATTCGAGGCTTGCTAGGACTGGAGACGAAGGCGCTGAATACGTTGAGTTGGCTCATCGCGATCTGTGGATTGTTTTTGTACCTTGAGACAAAGTATCAAGATGTCAGCATGCTTCTGTTCTTAAATAGGAGGCCAAGTCTGGCCCGGTTTTTAAATCGCAACAGACAGTTTGGAAATGAAGGCGACAATCATGAAAATAATGCCGCTGCCATTCCACAAAATGATGCAGCTGAGATTGTTCCAGAGCAGTTGCAGGAAAATCAGTTGCTGGAAATTGAAAACCGTGAGAATGAAAATGAAGAAAATGCTTTGGAAGAAGCGGACAGAAATCGTGTTAACATTGACAATGTTCAGAACGACCAAAGAGAACTGGACAGAGACAGAGCAGAACAAGTTCAGCAGCCTGTTCATCGGTTGGATGATGATGATTCCAGTGACTATGAACTTGATCCAACATTGTGTTCAGTGTGTTTGCATCGGGCAAGGGGAGCTGCATTGTTCCCCTGTGGACATACACAGTTGTGTAGGATCTGTGCTAGAATTATCATAGCTGCTCACAGACCTTGTCCAATTTGCCAGACTCCCATACAGGAATCCAGAAATGTCTATGTATGAAACATCACCATGTTTTCTTCAGACCTTAATTGGACTGATAAAACAGTAATATAATTGTGTATGTCACTATGTGTATTGAATAATTTGTAATAACTCCTTAAAATCTTACATTTAACTCTTTATTTAAAAAGAGTTACAGAAACAAACGTAAACAAAAATTGAACTGAACAACTAGTAGAACAAGGAGTGAATCACTGAGTGAGTTTCATTTGCAGAATCTTTCTAATGAGCAAAATTTTCAAACATTATTGTTCCTGAGAGAGAGGAGAGAGAGAGAGAGAGGAGAGAGAGAGAGACAGACTCAGACTCAGACTCAGAGAGGTATAGTTAGAGCAGATAACTTGAGAAGGAATCAGACTCAGACTACTCAGAGACACATCTGAAGAGCTTTATAATATATATTCATATATATATATTCATTATTGACAAGTGTGTAGATTGACTTGTTCACAAAGTAACTTTTACTTTTTGTGTGTGAAGGAAGCCCCGTTAAGTCTTTTTCAGGTAAAGAACTAATACTCTTTAGTAGAAGGCTTTCATTTTTAATAAAAACAATTTCATATGAATGATTATGATGTGATTAGTGAATAGAACAGATGTCAAAATTTGATATTCAGGAAACTACTTTTTAAATCTTGCTGTGACTAGTGGTAGTGAATAATGTCAGTCTGAAGTTTTGCAGTGAATTTTCATCAGGGTTTTATTTTTAGATGATCATAGTTTCCTCTTGGTGACTCGCTGTCATCCCCCATGGGGATGCCAGGGACCTGTCAGTATAAATAGCACCCCTACCTTATGGAAATCCTGTGCTAGGAATTGAAATTCCCTCTTTCCTATACCTCCCTTCTACCTTGTTCCTTTTCTTTCTGTTACAGTGTTGGTGTTACCTCCTTCATCAAGGTCTTGTCTGTTTTCTGCCTTTTGGGCTCATTATCTTTCTTTTTTTTTCCAGAAACTGAGAAAAACTTAAAAGATAACAAATCTTTCCCACACCAAAGTCTGATGCGCTGGGCCTGATGCTCGCACTGTTACAGTGTCAGAAACAAAAACAGCTTACTTATGTGATCACATAATATCAATAATAATAATACTTGATGATATGATGCAAGCTTGCAATTTATTTAATCTGCAGGTGCTCTTTTCTGTCTCTTTTTGTCTGCAGCCATACAGACCTGTCTGTTACCACCACCACCACCACCACCCCTTCCCCTGTTGATGTCTATTAATTCATGTACAAAAACTGTCAAAGTTACACATGATAGCAACTTAAAAAATTCTGGTTGTAGTCTTGTACATTCCTGGGAACAGTGACTGTAATATATTTACTAGTATTATAATAATTAGCTTGTTGAAGTTCTTTATTGAATTACTAATGTAGAGTTTGCATTACAATATTTTTGTACAATTTCATTGTTTTTATATTGCCATTGGTGATATAATTTCATCTTTATTGACATTTTTTGTGTGATCTGTTAAAACACTGTATTTTATCTTGATGAAAAGAAACTGTCATAAATAGTGTTAGATTGTTACTGTTTATTATTTGACATAAAAGTATTGTAGTGCAAGAATATTCAACTTAAAGCTTAAGATGTTAAGTTATTGACCATTGCAGCATTTGTTCCCTGCATGGGTTTCAGGTTCACTTAGACAGAGCACTTGTCTGAACATTGTTTTGGGCATTACATTAATATTTTTTATGTATACTATTTGAGTATTTCAGTAATTGAATTAATTCAGCGCTAGCCTGACTATGAATATGATTTTTTAAGAGAAGCAGTTTCAAAATTCAATATTGAGTCTTATTTTTTTAAGTACACATTAATCATTATAAAAATATTATTAATCTATGTAAATGTATGTGTGTGATGTTTTGAACTGCCCAACTGTTGCAGCTCTTTTCATTCTGACATTCTGCTTTAGCCATCTTGCTCTAGGTTCATAGTCATTAGATTACAAGATCTATTTAATTAATTGTATTACAATAGCAGGGACAGAAGATGAAAAGTGCATGAGAAGTTTGTTGCTGTTATTAAGCTGCACTGATGCCACAAAACCAGAAAGACCCTGTTGGGTCATTTTGAACGGTGATGTTCAGTGGTTCCTGTTCTCAATCAGATCCAGGACCCCACCTAGTGTTACACTTGTATGTACTAATATTAGTAGTAAACCCTCTGGATACTGATGACAAAATATTGATCAGTAGCTTAGTCACATGTAGAGCTAGACTGAGTGAGATCCCTTAAGGGATGGCGACCGCCATAACACTTAACAGCCCTCCAACAATATATCTGATCCATAATGTTCTGTCATTTGATCAACTCACCACCTGCAGAAGTGTTAGAAAACCAAAACTTGAGTCATCATTAGAGGCAGTTCGATTTAAATTGATTTTGCTTTTGCTTTTTTGCATGATGGTCAATGGTAATGTATTAATTACTCAATTGATACATGAATGATGCTATGGTAATGGTAATGAAAATGTGCCAGATTCAAGACTAATTGACAGAGCTGTAGTACTTACTCTATGCTCTCTATCATAGTATCAATCATAAATGGCATCAGCCAGGCCTGAGAGATATTAGCTAATGAGCTATAGACACATGCAGTGATGTTTTGAAAGTAATTTAAACAACTCTTACAATCACATGTTAAGTGGATGATGTTCAGATGTGGGGTCTCAGTCCGAGTCTTTCTAATGAGCCAAAAGCAAAACTCACTCTGGGTAAGAGCTGGCTGGAGTTTTAAAAGAAAGAAGAAAAAGCTAACTTTATATTTTTATAACTCTTACCAGCTGCCTTGGCGCCTGCAGTGGTTAGTGGCTTGGGTTACTACTGGAACTCAGTGGAAGGTTGAGGGTTCAAATCCTGTAAGAGTCATAGGGATTTTAAGGGGGCTCTGGCCAGCTTCTACCCATACTGAGTTAGTTTGGGCTCATTGGGAAGACTGGGACCACACAGTCGAACTTCATCCACTGTACAGATGCAATTTTAGAGTGTTGCTCAAACTTCTGACCACCACTGTAGGTGTCTGTATCTCTCTCAGGACCAGTGGACTCTGGGACGTATTATGATAGGAAGTGCAGCCCTTCATATAGTATCAAAGAAGATTATGTATACATGTGCATTTCCATAGCAGCATTGTTACATCATCCATAACATCGTTGATCATTATGCAGTAAAAGAAAATGGTCACTGATTCGGTGACTCACAGAACTTAAGGCAGCAAAAATAGATAAATAAATAAATAAGAAATTTTTAAAAGTATAAAGTTCTCTTATGGGATTCAAAACTAGTGATCTTTCAACCAGGCATCCAATACAACACACATCCTCCGAAGAGACCCACAATCAATCACAAGAACAGCATTGCACTGGACCCCAGAAGGAAGGAGAAAGAAAGGAAGACCAAAAGCAACGTGGAGGAGGACTGTAGAAAGCGAGATGAAGGCCATGCAGCACTCTTGGGGATCAGTGACTAGGTTGGCCCAGGATAGACAGGAGTGGAAGCGCTTTGTTGCTGCCCTACACACCACTGGGTGTAATGGTTGATGATGATGATGATCCAATACAACAACCATTGTATCATACTTTTCATAGTGGCTGGTCTTCCTTTCACTTCATGTTTTACAGTAATGTACAGGCCACACGTATTAATGACGAGCAGTAGGTAGGAGAGGCTGGGATGAGAATATCATGGATTTCTAGTGTACATGTATGTGAGTCATTGCACTTGTTCAAGATGGGATTGGTTTGTGTGACCGGCTCATTTGACTTTAAAACATTGATGTATGTATCATGTATGAGTTGTGTAGATACTGTGTACATTCTGCTCTAGTTACTTTTATACTGGTGGATGTGGGTGGGTGTGTTCAAGACTGGGTTTAGTTTGTGTGATTTGCTCATTTGACTTTGAAACATTGATGTATGTATCATGTATGAGTTGTGTAGATATTGTGTACATTCTGCTCTAGTTACTTTTATACTGGTGGATGTGGGTGGGTGTGTTCAAGACTGGGTTTAGTTTGTGTGATTTGCTCATTTGACTTTGAAACATTGATGTGTGCATGTATGAATTGTGTAGATACTGTGTACATTCTGCTGTAGTTACTTTTATACTGGTGGATGTGGGTGTGTGCGCATGTGTGCATTCAAGATTGGATTTAGTTTGTGTGACTTGCTCATTTGACCCTGAAACATTGATGTATACTTGTATGCATGAATTGTGTAGATACTGTGTACATTCTACTTATTACTTATTACTACTTATACTGCAGTGTGTGTGTGCGCGCGTGTGTGTGTGTGTGTGTGTGTGTGTGTGTGTGTGCGTGCGTGTGTGTATACATCACAACTTATATGTTTGCTTTTACATCTAGACTGTATCATGTGTGTATTATTAAAATCATAGTTTATTAGTTTGTTTTCACAATTCATTCATGGGGATGAACATTCTTATCAGACTGCATAGCAATTATAGCAGTGATTACATAAGTGATAAGTACATAACTACATAAGACATACATACATCAGATACATGTCTGATATAACAATTGTTTGTTGGTATTGTATTTGAACTAATTTTGGTTTTTGAATCTTTTTAAGTTCTACTGTAGTGTCAGGGATTTCAGATTTCGTTTATTTGTTGTTGGGGTTTTATTATTTGGTTGGGGGGGGGGGGGGGGGTGTTGTGATGTGATGTGTGGGGTTTTTTTTGGGGGGGTTGTTTGTTTGTTTTTGGGGGGGTGCTATTTGAACTCTAATAACATTACTTTCACATGAATAGGTTTAAGTCTATGTATTTCTGTTATTACTGTCAGAACTCAGATCATGATTATACTTATCTTGATGTTTGAATAATGCCTTAGTGGTCTTACAATGATAATAATGGTGATGACGAAGAAAAAGGTATTACTATTAGTAGAGAGCTCTAGCCCTCTTACTAACATACATAGAGAAAAATTTACTTATCCTTTTCTGCAATCCACGATCATTCTCACCTGACCTGTCAACTCCTATCTCGGATATGTCAGCCAGTTCTTCTTCGTCAAACACTCAGACAGCAACTATTGAGTACTGTTCTGTCATATTCAAGCGAATATGCATTGTGCTGCTGCCATTAAGTGCCTGAAAGGTCAGGCCCAGGTGTCTGACTTAGGCATAGGAGAGAATTGATTTATTTCAAGTCTTTTCTCAGGGAAAAAAGGCAGAGAATGGACCAAGAAGGCAGATAATATTAATAGACAAGGAGGATGTGACAGGAAGAAAAGGAACCAGGCAGACACAAAGAGGGGGATAGAAAAGGAATTTCTTGCACACTCTTCCCACTAGGTGGGGACGCTATTTATACTGACAGGCTTCCCCAGCATCCCCAGTGGGGGAGTCAGCCAGTTCAAATTTTAAAGATTGTTGTTGGGTGTTCCCCAGCTTAACAACCTGGGGGTCGCCAATATGCACTGTCCTATTGTATCTGGGAATCATTGTGACTGTGAGACCATAAACTTCTACACACTGGATGAGAGGTTTGCATGTATGTTTTTTTTCTAATACTTTTAGCCAGCCATAGTCTGACATCTGAGGATAATTATTAACAATAAATTTAGGAGTGAACAACAGTTGACAGAGCTCTGCAGTTTTGCTCCAACATCAAATTGGCTGACTACAGTTTGAGACTTAAGAGGTCTGAAAGCCGAGTGGTAAGAAAGAGTAAAGTGAATCAGCAGGAAAGTATACAGAGTTCTATTCATGAATTCTCTTGAACTGAAACATTGTTCACATTGGCAGATTCAGAGCTTACTTTGCCTTTTGTTTAATGTTCAATAAGTATCGATCAGTATGTTGTTATCTGAATGAACCTGGCTGAATCATTGAGTGCGCCAGTGTTATGTGTGTGTGTTTGTGAATTACTGTATGTGTGACTTTTGTGTGTGTGCATGTACTGCAATCAAACACGACATGTTATGCGTGTCTGTGCATGCACTAAGCATACTGCTGTGTTTAGTATGCATCTCAAAGATCGACTTTATTGAATTTTCACTTATCATTTGCAGCTGTTTTTTCAGAGTATTATTTTTGTTGCTCAGCAGCTGTGGTTTGTCTCTGGGTGGAAGAATGGAACTGACTAGTTAGCACAGAACAATATGTGAACTCAGAAACTGTAACAATTAATGTAACATTGCAGATCAAAAGCGACAAAATGGGGATACCCTATGATCTGATTACAACAGCCAAGAACCCCCACTCCCATCCCTTCCCAAACATCCCCTACACCCTAATTATCCTCTCCCCAATCTTCTCCCCCCCCCCCCCCCCCCCCCCCCCCCCCCCTCCCCCCCCTATGCTTTTCAACCAGTCCAATGAAAAGGAAGTGATGTTCTGAATAAGTTTCAAATAAAAAGAGAGTGGGATGAGTATACATTAGTCTTACAAATCAAATGTTTCTCTTTTGGTCTTTTGTAGTAGCTTTTGAAGTCAGTCACTATACTGCAGGTATTGTCTCTTACTGTATTAGATTGATTTATCATGTTGTGATTACTTCTTGGAATCCAAAGTATGATTGATAATGATATCTAATAAGTATGGATAACAAGATTGCATAATATTTTATTAAAAGAACAAAATAACTGTGTGATATAAATTTAATCCAATTTAATCTGGCTTCTAGAGTGAGTATTGTAACTTTCAGCTGCTTTATTCAAGAAATGTATGTGTACACATGTATGTACATTTGTGTGTGTGTGTGTGTGTGTGTGTGTGTGTGTGTGTGTGTGTTGTGTGTGTGGGGTTTTGTTTACCACTTTGTGATGATTTTTTTTCTTGTTCCACTTATTTTCCATTGCCAGGTTGGCACCATTGCTGTAGGAAAGTGAGTGTGCAGCATCATGTATATAATATGTAAATAGACCTCTGTGTGTGTGTGTGTGTGTGTGTGTGTGTGTGTGTGTGTGTGTGTGTGTGTGTGTGTGTGTAAACATCACATGTGCATATGTCCTGAAATTCATCTTTTGTGTGTTTGATTGTATATTTGATTTATTTGTTGTTGGCCTATTCATGTGGCTGGTTTTTTTAATTTATTATTTATACATCTTTAATTTATTTGCAATATATGTACAGTCATGTATCATGTAATGTATACATGTATGTATGTATGCATACATTATGTGTGTGTGTGTGTGCATGCGCTTGTGTGTGTGTGTGTTGATTGGTGGTGGTGGTTAGTAGAGGTGGTGATTTGTTTCTTTGTTTTGTTTTCTGAGTAACAATGAGCAGATTAAGGCCAGAGTATCCTGTAGATTAAGTAACGTGCATCCCTGCCAGTGCCTTATGACTGTCTGTGTAAACATATATTCATGCATGTATACTTTTAAGAAAGACCATCCCACCCTTACTGAAGTATTTTCTTTTTCTTTCAGACCATAATTATAGCCACGTGGCATCTTTTTATCAAAAGGACGTGCCATAGTTTTAAGTGAGGAAAATGACACTATCGTTGTTGTTTAAAAAGTTTTGTCACTCACACAGACACACAGACATACACACACGCTTGTACACATGCATGTACGCATGCATGCACAAACCCACACATACTGAAGAAAAGAGTGATATGAAATTTGCAAGGTTTCTTTATGAAATCATCAATAGGTTCATTATAATGTGCACACCGTAGTTCCATTACATTTAATCATCCATGGACCAAACTCATTGTTTTGGGGGGGGGGGGGGGGGGGGGGGGGGGGGGGTTCCTGCTTTGCTCTCATGGGTGGGGGTGGGGATTTGTTTGTTGTTTTGTTTTGAAGTGTGTGAGAAACTTATGTCTGAGCTAGCACAAAAGGTCATGAAGAATACTGTGAATTTTCGTTTTGATTGTATTTTGGGCCTTTTTTTTATTTTATTAAAAAAGGTATTATATTGTGGACATTTATCATGCACTGATGATAGAGAAGAATTAAGGAATAAAATGTTTCTTTCAGATCTGATGTTTATGTATTCGTGTGTGTGTGTGTGTGTGTGTGTGTGTGTGGTGTGTGTTGTTGAGGAAAGAAGAGGTTTTGATATTTAAAGGATATTTAATTAAATCTTTGAGCATAAACAAATACTATATCATCTTTTTAACCATAGTGCAAATTTATTTGCTTTAAGCTTATACTTGATGTTTTCTGCATCAGGTTTAGCTCTCTCTTTGTGTGTTGTGTGTTGTGTGTGTGTTGTGTTGTGTGTGTGTTCATGTGTGTGTACATGTGTGTGTGTGTGTACATGTGTGTGTGTGTGTGGTTAGAATGTGACTTGTGGGGTTACATTTTTAAAAAAAAGAAAAACCGCACAGTACTTGCTGTGAATGTATACTTTTAACAAAGTTGAGGTTAATAAGTATTACTGTAAAGCAACGTGGAGGAGGAGGACTGTAGAAAGTGAGATGAAGGCCATGCAGCACTCTTGGGGATCAGTGACTAGGTTGGCCCAGAATAGGCAGGAGTGGAAGCGCTTTGTTGCTTCCCTACACACAGGCTGGGTGTAATGGCTAATGATTGATTGATTGAAGTGTTACTGTGCAACTTTGCCTTGAAATGATGATAATGCCAAGGTCTTTGTTAATTTGATTTTGACTTGAGTGTTTTCTTTGATTGTACTATGAACAGATTGTTGCATTGAAATGAAAGTTAGTTTTCTCTATGTTTGTTAGTTTTCTGCTGACTAAACTCGATGAATTAAATAAAAGTATTTTCTTATACTTGTTTTCTTCATTTGTTTCTTTTTAAAAAAAAATGTATTTGATAATCATGTGCGCAACTTTTCAATCCTTTGACAGAAAAATATTTTTGAAAAATGAGACATGATGGCATTTCTATCAATCAAAAAACCATGCAATGGGGTGAAAGGTGGGGGAGGGGGATCCTAGAGGTTAGAGCATCAGTATCAACTCCACGCAAGTCCTTTATATGAGACTATAAACCAAGGCCCTGTATGTGAACACATGCACATGGGAGCGAATGACAATCTTTTTAAAAACTGCATGCATACAGGTTTCGTGTTTAGCACCATCCCCAAAGTCGGAATGCAGCTACCTGAATGGTGGGCAAAATCGGTTACACATGCAGTATCTTACCATTGGTGAACCTCAGAGCTCTAGCCAAGGATCAGGAAAAACCCCACCACCAAACAAATAACCAGATCAATCAATCAGCCAGCAGACAAACATGTTATTAGCTTGAGGGTGCCATCAGTTTCTCTTCCAGTTTCCACTTTAGTTCGATTTTGGTTTCAAAGTTTGTTTGTTTAGTATTTTAAAACAAAATATAATAGGGTTGCACCCATGTTTATTGAAAGTGTGTGTGTGTGTGTGTGTGTGTGCGTGCACTAGTTGTGGTGAGGGCAAGTGGGTGGACAGGTTATACTTACACCCGTATGCATTTGAATGCTCAGTCTCTGTTCCAGACCACACTGGAACAGAACAGACACATAGTATTCAAAGTGAGGACACTTGTAATTGTAAGACTAATAATGCTAACATGTTAACATGTTTTCTTTGTGTCTTTCCCTCTCTCTTCCAGTTCACCACAACACCTCTGCCTCCACACCTACACCCACACTCTCTCAGATGCAGCTAAACATTTTAGATTTAATGTGTCTTGTCCCCAGAACTGTGTACTTATCATCTTCAGAAAAATCAAGAGAGTACTTAAATGTATTGAAGATGATAAGCAAACAGTTCTGGGGACAAGACACACTGAATCTAAAATGTTTAGCTACATCTGCTAATCAATCAAAACTATTGTATGGACAAGAAGTCTTTCTAGTGCTCCCAAGTATTTGCTTAAAAAGTTACAAAGTGTAGACTGCAAAGAATACAGGGGACAGAACCAATGCCCGAAGAATGGGAAGACAGTATTACTGTTCCCATTTTCAAGGGTAAAGGAGATGCACTAGTAGTGGAAATTAAGAGGAATCAGGCTTCTGGAACATGGCATGAAGATCTGGGAAAAAGTATTGGAAAGAAGACTGAAGAGCCTGTGCAATATTGATGAAAAACAGTTTGGATTCCAGGCTGGCAAATCAACCATAGATGCAATATTTATTGTGAAACAACTGCAGGAAAAGTATATGGAGAAGAAAAAGAGCTTGACGCACATCTTTGTCGACCTGGAAAAAGCTTTTGATAGAGTACCCAGAAAGGCAATCCAATGGGCCTTGAGGAAACAAGGTGTACCGGAGCACACCATCTAAATGGTTATGACTTTGTACAAGAACTCCAGATCAAAAGTGAAAACTATAATTGGGACGTCAGAAAGCTTTGATTTAAAAGTAGGAGTGCACCAAGGGTCCCCATTGAGCCCTCTGCTCTTTATCCTCGTGATGAATGAAATATCCAAGGAAGTGGAGAGGCCAGAAGAGATCTGGGAACTGCTGTATGCTGATGGCTTAGTACTGGTAGCTGAGAACAGTGATGACGCTACTCAAAGATTTGGCAATTGGAAACAGAGTTTAGAACTCAGAGGAATGAAGGTAAATGTTACATAGAGAGCAAGGCAAATACCCGTGTGGTGTCTGCCACAAAGGTGTAGGGAACAATTCGATCAAATACTCCAAATGTCAATATTGGTGTCACAAAAGATGCTCAAAGCTCAAAAGTCTGAAGAAGGAGGACGGAGTATTTGTCTGCTCCAGTTGTCTGAATAAGAAGGGTGAAGACAATACCCATGCAGGAAAGAAGGAGCTAGAATTTGAACAAGGGAAGATAGAAATGGTAGTCGAATTCTGCTACCTGGGAGAGATGATGAGCTGCGAAGCAAAATCTGAGTTAGCTGTCAGAACCAGGATTGCGAGTGCTTGGAAGAAATGGAAAGAATTGGCAAGTCTGCTCGGAAATCAGAAAATCCCACTGGACAGACGCTGCCTGATATATAAGGCCTGCATCAGACCTGTTCTCCTGTATGGCTCGGAGACGTGGGTTTTCACAAAAACCGTCGAACGTTTGTTGAAGAGCTGTGAAAACCGAATGCTAAGTTACATGACAAAGATCAAATGGGAAGACAGGATCACAAATGAAGAACTATGGAGAATGTGCAAAGTTGATGATCTGAAGTCTATAGCTAGTACCAATAGACTTCGCTGGTTTGGGCACGTTCAATGGAAAGCAGACCACCACATCATAAAAAGAGCAATGAACTTCGTAGTGGATGGAAAGAGACCAAAGGGAAGACCTAGAAAGACCTGGGCTGCCTGTATTGCAGATGATCTTAGAGAAAGGGGCATAAATAAGGAGGAAGCTCAAAACAGAGAGATGGAGAAGGCTCATCAATGTCAAACCTCCCCGGGGAGAAACATGACAAAAAGGAAGAAGAAGAGACTGCAAAGAATACAGGCTTGTCCTTGGTGTTCCCTATCATGCATCAGTCATGGGAACTTACAATGAAGCTGGCACATGTCATTGCCTTTAGATGATTACCATTAACTAGCATGTGCTAAGTACGTGCTTAGAAACACAACAAACTGAAATTTTTATTTCCCTAAAAGAGCAAAGAATATATCTGTAATAGAGCAAAGAATATATCTCTTAATGCCCATTTGTATGTATATGTGTCTGATCTTGAACAAAATTCTTAAGTCAATCAACATAACATGGACAAGCGAGAAGCATTGCCTTGCCCATCATGGAGGATGATAACTCACATTTCAACACACAGGTGACTAATGTAAACAAAAATGACAATCCGAATATATACTATAGGCTTCTGATGTCCACATTCGTTATAAGTATTCTGATCATTAATAAATTTACACAGATGGCTCATGCCTAAATAATCGAGAAATAGGTTCTGCTTTTGTTATACCAGCATTGAAAATTGAAAAATCATACTATTATGTTGGTAAACATCATTCAATATTTACAGTGGAACTAGTAGAAATTTAATGGCTATTAACTATATTCTTGATTTGCCTTTGTATATGTGTATGCTTCAAATACTTATTTGTGTTGATTCTAAGTCAGTGTTGTACAGTTTAAAATCCCCATGTTGCCAGAAAACTTCAAAAATTACATTAGAGATTAAGTATATTAATTATTGTACACATTCTCTTAACCTTCTATGGTATAGATATCCCTTTTTGTTGGGTGCCTTCACATGCTGGGTTACCCTAAAAAGTGGGCTGAAAGAGCTGCTAAAAGAGGGACCAAAAATGGACAGGATTCGGCAGAATTACATGCATCTTTATCCATTCAAGAGGGCTACCACCCATTATGGAACTAACAAGTAACTTCATAGAGAAAGGTCTCTGAACTTATCAATGACAGATTTTGAGATATGCAATTAATACTGACAACTCAAGTTTTGAACCATTCAAATACATTGCGAATGTTTCTTCTGGAAGAAGATTTAATACTTTGTTTAATCATCATCATCATCATCATCATCAGTCCTGTGACCTTGGCGGTCGTGGAGGAGACACGAGAGACGATGCCGTGGTAAGCCTCCTCCATCCATCTGCGCAGTAGTGCTGAGTCATTCATCCTGGTCCATTCTCTGATGTTATCCATCCATGACTTGTTCTGTCTTCCCCTCTTTCTGCCACCTTCGAGTGTTCCCTGCAGTACTGTTTTTGGCAGTGTTGTGGCGGGTGACGTGGCGAACCATGTCAGCTTTTTCTTCTTGAGGATTGTGAGAAGGGGTTCCTGTGGACCTGCCAGCCTTGTTATTTGGCTCTTGACAAATTCATTGGTCTTTTGTTCTCTCCAGGATATGCCCAGCAGTTTTCTATGGCATTTTGTTTCAAATGACTGGATTCGCTTTGCTGTCTCAGCATTCAATGTCCAGATTTCACTTCCTACAGCAGGATAGTCTGAATTAGGGCTTCTAGAGCTTTAGTTTGATTGGGAAACTGATCTCTTTACTTTTCCATATGGTGGTGAGTTTTGTCATGGAAGATGTTGCCATGGCTAGTCTGACTTTGATTTCTGTCGTTGATCGCCCGTCCTTTGTGAGTGTAGCGCCAAGGTATTTAAAAGTGTCTACCTCCTCCAGTTGCTGGCCGTTCATGTAAATTTTAGCAGTGGCGTTGCTCGTGCTGTTCACAAGTACTTTACTTTTCTCGAGCTCACCTCCATCCCATATGCTCTAGCTCTGTTCTCAAGTCTGGTCGTAAGATCTTGCAGCTCTGTGTTACTTCCGCCCATGAGGTCAATGTCATCGGCAAATCGCAAGTTGTTGAGGGGTCTGCCGCCAATGGAGATGGTAGAGTGGAAGTCATGGAGGGTCTCTCTCATAATGTTTTCCAAGAACAGATTAAACAGGACAGGAGATAACAGGCATCTTTGTCGGACCCCAACTGTGGTTTTGAAGTAGTCTCCGACCTGATTGTTCAGAAGGACTGCACTGCTTGCGATGTTGTATAGTGCTTGAATGGTTTGCACTAGTCCTTCTTCAATGCCAAACATTCTGAGGTCCTGCCACAGGCCTTCGTGCCATACTCTGTCGAAAGCCTTCTTGAAGTCGATGAAGTTTTGGAACAGGTCTCTCTGATGTTGAAGATGTTTTTCCATCAGGATGTGGCAGTTAAAAATCTGTTCGATTGTGCTCCTGCCTGCCCTGAACCCAGCTTGTTCCTCTGCAAGGTGTTCTTCTGCCTCCTTCTTGAGTCGATTCAAAATAACTTTGAGCATGATCTTGCTGGCGTGGCTGATGAGGCTGATTGGTCTATAGTTTTGGCATTGGCGTTAATTCCCCTTCTTGGGCAGAGGTATGATGAGTGATTGTGTCCATTCTGTTGGCCACTGTTTTGTCTCCCAAATCTTCAGACAGATTGCTGTAACATGTGTGATAACTGTTTCGCCACCATGCTTGAGCAGCTCTGCTGGTATGTTGTCTGCTCCTGGGGACTTTCCTACTGGTAAACTGCGGATGGCTTCTTCCACTTCTTCCCTCAGTATAGGTAATGGCGAGGGTACTCTTGATGTTGCTGCTTCCTCTTGTATTATGCTCTTGTCAGGTTGGATTGGGTAGTTGTATAGTTCTTGACAATACTCAGACCACTCTGTTCAATGCAGCTGAGCTTTCTGTGAGGAGGTTTCCAGAGCTGTCTTCAATGACTGATGATTTGGTTTGAAGTGGTTTTGTGAGTTTCTTCAGGGTGTCGTATGCCTTTTTACTGTTGCCCACTTTCATGCTTTTTTCTATCTCATCACATTGATCACTGATCCACTTCTCTCTGGCCTTTAACATTGACTTCTTCACAAGATTGTTGGCCTCCCAGTATTCTTTAGGGTTGGAAGACCTGGTTGGTTTCAGTGCTCTTCTTGAATCGAAGAGGTCCAAGATGTCATTGGTAGTCCATGGCTGGTGTTTATTCCTCTGACGACCGAGTACCTCCTCTGCTGTTTCTCGGACTGCCTCATTAAAGTTGTTGGTGAGGTCTTTGATGTCACTGTCCAGGAGGGTTATTGCCGCAAAACGTCCGCCAAGCTTAGACGTGGACAAACTGAAAGATCCAGATGTCGAGGAGATCTTTCAAGCTAAGCTTGAACAATAGGAAGGGGAAAAGTAGAAGGGTAGAAGGGGAAAGCTGGGAAGTTGATGTTCCAAGTGTTCCAAGTGTTCCAAGTATACAGCATACTGTGAGCCCGGCTGCTTCCCAGCTTAGCACACATAATAATATAATACATAGCCTGGTGGTTACAGTGATGTATTGGTGATCTGCTGACCAGGTTCCATTCTCGTTCGAGAGGATTTTTCCTCTGAAGTTTACTTCAGTGCCGACTCCTCTACCCCCAAAAGTCTTTCGGATGAGACTATAAACCGAGGTCCTGTGTGCGAACGCACGCAGAACATCTTGCACACACACACACACACACACACACACACACACACACACACACACACACACACACACACACACACACACACACACACACACACACAACGTTAAAACCCGTTCCGCTTTTCGGAAGAGTAGGCCATTGTGTGCCGGTGGGAACGGATGAAAAAATTGACAAAACAACATACACACGGGGAATGGATGAAAAAAGCACACGAGTTCTTATTCCATTATCCTCGAAATAAAAGAGTTAAAAAATAAAAATAAAAATAAAAACATTAATAGGCTCTAGGCCCATTTCGACCACCACCACAACCATGAGAGTACAGAGTAGTGTCCCTTGAATTGCTGCCGAAACTTGTTGACAATATGGCGGCGTTTTTGAACAAACCCTCTGATTTTACAACTAAATCGGCAACAAGTAAGTAATGGATTAACATCAAACATGGGCAAGAATGAGAAATGTCAGCTTTATGTTGATAAGTGTAGGGGTGATTATATAAGTAATAAGTTGACAAGATTTCCCATTTGAATGGATCGAATTGGGCTTGTCTGAACTTGAAGGTGGTGTATAACTACAGGGCTGATCAATACTATTACTACAAGTACTAGTTTAGAATTTATAATAACAGCAAGTGGTCGTGTTTTAACGACCTGATATTTTGAACTGAGCTACAGTTTTATTATCGGCACAGAGATGGTAGAGTGAATGTGCAGTGCAGAATGTAATTGTTCTTCTCTTCTTCAAGTGTCCGTCTGGTCCTGCAGACATCGACGATCATGGCTCTCCATTCTTCCCTGTTCTCGGTCCCTCTCATGAGCTCATTGTTGGTGCCCTCTTTATTCGTTGCGAATTTGTTTAAGCTATCTGTGAATTTTGTGCGTTGTCTTCCTCTGCTCTTGTTTCCACATATTTTGCCACTCCATAACAGTGTCTCTAGTCCATCAGCCCAGATTATATGGCCGAAAAATTTGAGCTGTCTTTCTCTGATGGTGTTGATAAGGGACCCTTTATCCAGCCATTTCCATTACTTCTGCATTTGTTTTTCATTTTGTCCATGAGACTCATGATTCTCCGATGAACCACATCTCCACTGCTTCTAGTCGATGTTCTGTGTCCTTGGCAAGGGTCCAGCACTCACATCCGTACAGAAGAATGGACCATACGTAGGCTCTCACAACATGAATCTTTGTCTTAAGGCTTATCTTACTGTTGGTAAAAATGCATTTCATGTTGTTAAAAGTTGCCTTAGATTGACCGATTCTCTTCTTGATTTCTGTGTTACACTTGCCGTCCAGGAGGTATTTAAAGGTGTTTACTTGTCTGATTCTCTCTCCTTTACAGGCTATGTTGCATTGTGGCAGCTTTTTTCGAGATCACCATGCATTCTGTCTTCTTTGCATTGAGCTGTAATCCTTTCTTTTCTTTTTTGTAATTGTAAATCCCAGAATTTGGATGCATGCATAATGGCGTGCGAGTGCACGCAGCGCGCATGTGCCGCCACCTTTTATCCCCATCACACACACACACACACACACACACACACACACACACACACTCGTGCACACAACATGTGTTTTCCACCCCCACCTGCATTGTACACACATGGTGTTCACTGTTTATTAATCACCTGACTCACCCCATGCCGTGATTCCCAGAACCCACTTTTACAATGATGATTGAGATGCATGCTAGTTTACACACACACACACATGCACACACACATGCAGTGATGCACACACATACACACACACACACACACAAACACACACACACACACACACTCACACTTACACTCAGTGACTCACACTTGAGTCTCAATACAGCTACAGAAGTTTCCCAATTTTAATAATGCTGACACATTATCAACATGTTCAAATGAGTACACTATCATTTGTATCAAGCATCACTGTGAATCTATAGTATTTTATGCTCAGGTTAAAACCATCTTGTAGAAGAATAGGTGAAATGGCTAGGAATATTGATGGCAATGGACATGATCATACAGTCCACTTACCCAGCATGCCATCTGCATGCCATAATCACATGATAGTTTATATAATATCTTTACAGAGTATGATCTATATTACTTGTAGTTGTGTCACTGGGGGTTTGTTTGGGGGAGGGGGGTTGGAGTGGGGGGGGGGGGGGGGGGGGCTAGGGAGAGAAAGGTGCAGATAGAAAGGAAGTAGGAGTGAGTGTGACTGTGACAGTGTGAGAGAGTGGTGATTCACTGATTGTGTGTGATAGGTGACTTTGTTCAGTTGTGAATTTAAATAGCATTAATATGTCTTTTTGCTTGTTGTGAATGAATGTTATGTGATCAGAAGATAATTACAATGCAAAGAATGTGAAATCAAGTTTCTTTCATGTAATAGGTTTTATAACTTTTCAATTATGATTTCAAGTTTGAGTATTACTGTAATAAGTGTTATAACTGTTATGTCTTTTTGTTTGTGGTAAATCATTTTGTTATCAGCATCATCATTATCATATTATAACATTCATTTTTATCATTATTATTATCATCATCATCTTCATTGTCGTTGTTATTGTCATCATCATCATCATCATTATTATTTATTATTATTATTGTTAGAATATAAATAAGCTGGGGAGTGCCCAACAAGTACAAATCATAAAATCTCTTTATAACATACTGACAGCTCAAGAACAATTGACCCTGCTACCACCATCAGCGTTTGAAAAACCAAAGAGTGTGACCAGTAGCCAGTCTGACATGAAACTGAAGAAGGCAGCAGAGGAAATACAGACCTTGAGACTGGAGAACCAGAAACTGAAGTGAGTGTGCCACTGTCAGCCTGGGGGAAATATCACTTTACTGACCTCTGTGTGTGTGTGTGTGTGTGTGTGTGTGTGTGTGTGTGTGTGTGTGTGTGTGTGTGGATGTGTGTGTGTGTGAGTCTGTGTGTGTGTGTGTGTGTGAACAGAGTGTTTTATTGCTTAGGTATGATTAGTACAGCTTTTATCACTCACTATCATATGTTCTTAACAAACACACATGCACATGTACACCTATAACACACATGCACTCACACATACAATGTATACATACACACACACATACACACACCTACATGCATGTGTGCGCGCGCGTGCGCACACACACACACATTCTCTCTCTCTCTATTGTAATTCTCATGTAACAAAATATATTTGAAAAGGATAATAATGTTTACAGAAAAGGTTAGTTGAAAAAAAATCAACAATTTATTAGTCAAGAATAAACAATGATTTAATAAAATAATAAAAATAAAAATCAGAAATTGTGTAAACTTATGAATGAAAACTATTTGTTGTTTGTTTTCTTCAGGAGCAGGCTTGACAGCAGCATGTCCGAGCTGACAACATTTGTAAGTTTCGTGATGTGTGAATGTGTGTGTTTGTGTGTGTGTGTGAATGTGTGTGTGTGTGTGAATGTGTGTGTGTGTGCATGTGTGTGTGTGTGCATGAACAGTTTCTATGCACATGTATGCATTTTTGCGTATTATCATTACAGGATGTTATCGTCAATGTTCTTTCCTATTTGTTTCGCTGCTTGTGTGTGTGTGTGTGCATGCGTGTGTGTGTGTGTATACATACATACCATTTATATGCACATGTATGCATTCTTGCATATTTATGGTTATTACAGGATGTTATTGCCATTTTATATCTTTCTTTGTCTGCTTGTGTGTGTGTACACATGTGCACAATTTATATATGCACATGCATTCATGCATGTTATCACTATAGGATGTAGTTGTCATTGTATCTATTTGGTTGGTTGTTTTTTCTAGCTCTATAGTTTCTATTCACCAGCATACCTCAGGAGCCACTCACCGCTCCCTTCCTGCTGACGAGCGTCGCTACGCAGACGAACTGATCTCCAGGCAGGCTGAAGAGCTGAGTAAACTGAGAGCACAGGTGCAGCAGTTAGAGAACAGCCAGCAGAACATGCGGGAAAACTACGAACATCGTCTGCAAGCCACGGAGAGAGAGAGGGAGGAAACCGTTGCTGCCCTGAGTGACAGTCTCATGCGAAAAGAGGAGCAGTGTAATGATGAGGTAATGGTGGTGATATTTGACTTGTTGTTGTTGTTGTTGTTTTTCTTTTGTCGAGGTGAGGGGAGGAAGTATGGGATTGTGAAGGATAGGGACTTTGTGTGTGGAGCAGAGGGTAAGTGTCTTTGTTTGTATACTGTGCATGTGCCTGTGTCTGCTGTCTCCTCACTACACTTGTTTTAAAAGAAGAAAATTCAAAGGATTTGAGAATTAAACAAAAATCAACCTGAATAATGTACATGAAAAAGTGTGACTTTTGCAAACTTTCAACATATGGCAGACATGACATCATGAGGAATCCTATGAAAAAATGTATGACCTTTTTTCTTATGTGTGCATGATGTTTTGCATGTATACACAACCCACAGCTCGTCAGTTTCCCCCACTTTCAGCTGTTGTCCAGCCCAGCCCAGCCCAGCTGGTGCTAGTTATAGCAGGAACTGACCACACTTGGACTTGGTAAAAGGAAGGGGCATGGAGGTACAAGTGGAAAGGAAGGGGCGTGGAGGTACAAGTGGAAAGGAAGGGGCATGCAGGTACAAGTGGAAAGGAAGGGGCATGCAGGTACAAGTGGAAAGGAAGGGGCATGGAGGTACAAGTGGAAAGGAAGGGGCATGCAGGTACAAGTGAAAGGAAGGGGCATGGAGGTACAAGTGAAAGGAAGGGGCATGCAGGTACAAGTGAAAGGAAGGGCCATGGAGGTACAAGTGGAAAGGAAGGGGCATGGACTTGACTTGACTTATGCCTCTTGGTTCCTTGGGGAACATAGGGATGCAACAACACCCCTCCAACGAACTTGGTTTTGGGAGATCCTCTTCAGCTCGGCCCATGTCATTCTGGCTGCCTTCGTTTCTTCGTCAACACTTCTGCGCCAGGTCTGTTTTGGTCGACCAACCTTCCGCTTCCCTTGTGGACTCCAGTCAAGGGCCTTTCTGGTGACACTTGACGCAGGCTTGTGGAGTGTATGGCCGATCCATCCCCACTTCCTTTGTTTAATAATGGACTTGATTGGGGAAGGGGCATGGAGGTACAAGTGGAAAGGAAGGGGCATGGAGGTACAAGTGGAAAGGAAGGGGCATGCAGGTACAAGTGAAAGGAAGGGCCATGGAGGTACAAGTGAAAGGAAGGGCCATGCTGATTTTGCACTTGGCCTTGGACCTTTGACTGAGCTTTTTATTTTATTTTATTTTTTTAAGATCAGATTTTCAGTTTTTCCTCCTTGACTGAATTCTGCTGGATTTGTATGCTGTGACCCCACATTAAGAGGGTGGGGTTGTTTTTTACCTTTGTTTTTACCAGGTGAGTGAACTGAAACAACAGTACGAAGGTGAGGTGTTGGACCTGAAGTCTCGACTGGAACACCA
Source organism: Rapana venosa (assembly GCA_028751875.1). Lineage (NCBI taxonomy): Eukaryota > Metazoa > Mollusca > Gastropoda > Neogastropoda > Muricidae > Rapana > Rapana venosa. The sequence goes on along the minus strand of CM054161.1, from coordinate 16,209,752 downwards.
GTCAGCTGAACTGGAACGATCAAAAGGTGACCTGACGGCACAGGTGACCGACCTGATGACAGAACTCTGCTCCGTCAGACAGCAGGCTAAGCAGGGAGAGGAGAAGCTCCAACAGGAGCTGAGGTAAATGAGGAGTGAGTGTGTGTGAGTGTGTGTGTCTGTGTGTGTGTGTGTGTGTGTGTGTGTGTGTGTGTTGTGTGTGTGTGTGTGTGGTGTCTGTGTGTTGTGTGTGTGTGAGTGGTGTGCTGTGTGTGTGGTGATGTGTGTGTGTGAGTGTGTGTGTTTGGGAAGTGATGGGGAGGTGGGGGAGTATTGGAGGGTCAGTGGAGGGGTTTGAAAAAGTGGTATGTAGGGAGTTGTGTGATATATGTACATAAAAAGGTAAAGGTGTCCCATAAACTGTAAGGTCGTCAGGGAGCGAGGTGTCAGAGACCTCACTTCTCTAAGGGCCAGCATATTAAGGGTTGTGCCCATCTCCTCTCCATCGCTGCTTTACCTTCCCTGACCCTAAAGAGGCAGGTACCCATTTACAGCTGGGTGAACTGGGGGACTGTACTGAAGCCAAAGCGTGCAAACGGTCACCCATCCAACTGGTAACCATGCTCAACGCTGCTTAACTTGACTGGGGGAAAGCGAGTGCTTCGACCACTGAGCTATCCTGTCTCCATATATGTACATGCATGTGTTTATTTTGCTTGTGCACTCTGTGTGCATGTGTGTGAATGTGTGCATGCACACTGATGTCTGTGCTCATGTTTGTGCATGTAGGCCTCTGTAACTCCTGTTCAACCAGTCATATAAAAAGACCACTTTATAGACTGGCAGACACTATAGCTGAGTGGTTCAGTCCAACGGGTCCATGAAGGTGTGGGTTTGAATGTCGGCGGTGCCTGTTCAATTAAGGGTGGGGATTTTTACAATCTCCCAGGACAACTTTACATACAGACCTGCTAGTGCCTTAATTCCCTTCGGGTATGTATACACATGCAGAAGATCAGATATGCAGGTTTAAGATCCCGTAAATCATGTCAGGATGTGGTAGGTTATGGAAACATGAACATACCCAGCATACATTCCCGAAGTTGGAATGTGGCTACCTTCCTGGAGGGAAACAATGGTCACATATGCAGAATCTGACCATTGGTGAACCTTGGAGCTCTAGCCGAGGAACTAACCAAAACATCATGTTTTTGTCGGCGTGAAGATTTGTTTTGTTTCCCCACTATGTTGTCAGAGGGAAGGAAGGTGAGGTGTGCAGCCAGGCCCAGCAAATCCAGCAGCTGAAGACGTACATCACAGAGAGCGAGCAGCAGCACCACCCCCAGCAAGTGTGGATTCAGCAGTGCGAAACCCTCACCAACAAACTCAAGGTCCTTCCTGCCTGCCTTGTCTCTGTTGGCCTTTAAAGCAAAATGTGTTTTTCACCATTATTTTAGTTGATTCAAATGTACTGTATAGCTTATGTGGGTGGGGGGGGGGGGGGGGGGTTGTGTGTTGGGAGGGGGGGGGGGGTGTTTGTATGGGACGGATGTTCTTTGGTGTGTTCTTTTATTTCGAGGATAATGGAATAAGCACTCATGTGCTTCCTTTCATCCAGTCCCTGTGTGCATGTGGTTTTGTAAATTTTGTCATTCATTCCCACCGGCATAAATGGCCTACTCTTCTCAAAGGTAGAACAGGCTTTAACATGTGCACAGGATGTTCTGCTTGTGTTTGCACACAGGACCTTGGTTAATGACTGTAAACCAAGACTTTTGAAGTGGAGTCAATACTGATGTTAACTCCAACAAGGGAAAAATCCCCTTGAACACAAATCTTACTGGTGGCTGGAACCTGGGCCATCATATTTCAAGTGCAATGTTCCAACCACCAGGCTATCCTGTCCCTCTTGTGTGTATGTGTGTGTATGTGTGTGGTTGTGACAGTTAAAACAAATTGGAGAGAAGACTTTGAGGGTTGTTTGTTTTCATCATCTGAAAGTAACTGTTATATTATCAATTTTCATAAGAAATAGTTCATCATGGAGTTTTTATCATGGCTTCATAAAAATTCTGCAATTGGGAAGCGACATTTAGCTTTAGAATTGAAGAAATGGTAAAATACTTAAAATCCCAGATTATGTAAAAAAATTTGTTATGAACATGGAAGCAGCTTTATGAATTAATCCATGGAAATTGGTATGACTAAACAGTGAAAACAGACACAACTGTTTTAACTTCTTTCAATACAATGACACACTGTAGTGTACCTGATGCATGCCTCTGTTGGTTACTAAGATTATGCTGAAGTGTACCTCGACTTTGAACGCATGAGTCAAAGGATACACATACAAAACTAAAGGTTACAGTTGTATTCTAGGATCTATCTCCCAAGAGTGCCGATGTACCATTAGACTGGCTGTGACAGCCTTTGTTTCAGTTCTACACTCAGAGAATGAATAGGACTGAATTTGTCTCTTCACTTGCTCTCTGAACAAGATGGGTCTACTGTCAGTTCAGTAGTGGCCTACTAACATTGTCTGATTCCACAGTAAATATCCACTGTGCAAACACATCTGTTCCCTCCATTTCTACAGTTTTTAAAGTATCTGGAATATGAATAATCATTAATTATTAGCTTTCTATTATATGAGAACATGCAGCCACTTTTTGTAACATTTGAAAATATTTACTCCAAAAAATATTTTGATAACCAATGTTCTCAAACTTTGCTGTTGGCTAGCTTATGTCCCCTTACATCTAACCTCTACATGTCTAATTTGTACAGGCTTTTTTGGGGGTCTAAATATTTTTCTTGTAACCTAGACAAATGACCAGTATAGTATAGAGTGCACATAGAAGGAAGCAGTCAGCCAATATAGACTGAGTTAACAGTGGTCTGTGTATGGTTGTGCAGATTGCGGATGCAGAGAAAGAAACACTTGAGTCAACAATTCAGTTGTTGAATGTTCGCCTGAACTCTGTGAAAGAAATTCTCCTGACTCAAGAAACAGAACTGTCCAAGGTAAACAAGGATGAGTGAGTTAATGAGTTAGGCTGTGCAGCACAGCATGGTTTTATGGCAGTTAAAGCTGCTCTGATGTACACACTTCTTTGTAAATTGGTAATAACTTGACGTACACAAGTGTTGTGTGTTGTGTTGTGCATGTTGTGTTTTGTGTGTGTGTGTGTGCATGTGTGTGTGAGTGTGTTGTGTGTGTTCATTATGTGTGTGTGTGTGTTTGGTGTGTGTGTGTGTATGTGTGTGTGTGTGTTCATGTATATAAAATGCTCTCGACCATGCATGTGTAATGTAAGTGTTTATGAAATTGACACCCAGTTGTAATGATAATAACAATAATAGTATATGGCAATTTTAGAGCACTTAATCTTGTAAAGCAAACAAATCAAAGCATTTGCATTTGAGTAATTCATAGACATGCAACCATTCACAAAAGATTAACATATTTTACATTGTACGCCTTGTGTGTATGATTTTGGTGCATGAATTTTCAGGGCAAACTCAACTGATGGATTGGTGGTCTAGAGGTAACGTGCCTGTCTAGAAAGCGAAAAGTCCGGGTAGGAAGTGTGCGGTGGTTCGTACCCCGTTTGGACCCGAAACTTTTCCCCCATCCATTAGACCATGAGTGGTGGTCTGGGCGCTAGTCTTTCGGATGAGACGATAAACCGAGGTCCCGTGTGTTACACATAATTATTTAGCGCATGTAAAAGAACTCGCGGCAACAAGAGAGTTGTCCCTGGCAAAATTCTGTAGAAAAAAGCCACTCTGATAGGGAAACAAATACAGTTGCAGACAGGAAAAAGAAAAAAAATGGGTGGCGCTGCTCTTGTGGCGACGCGCTCTCCCCGGGGAGAGCAGCCCGAATTTCACGGAGAGAAATCTGCCGTGACTTAAAGTGGTATGAAATGAAACTGTCTCCATAGTTTGTTGTTGTCGGTAGGAGCTCTACATAATGCCATCTCTCTCTCTGTCACTGCTGAGTTCTATGATCTTCTGTAGACCTCCCAGACCACTGACCTCTTCAGTGCAGGATGTTGGTAGTCTACCTTTTTCCTTCTGCCCTCAACCTTCGAGAACTTGGAGAACTGTCGTCATCACATCTCTCTGTGTGTTTCTGTTTCAGGGCAAGGAAGAGCTGAAGGACAAGAGCAAACAGAAGGACCTACTGCTGACCAGGTATACATGATACATTCTCTGCCTGTTGCCATACACTGCTGTTTGTCGTACTATCACCTATTCACATTTATGCCCAGTGTTGAGGTCTTTTTCAGCCTTTCTTCCCTTTCATCAAAGTTGATTGTTCTCTTGGGGCAGAATAGCTAGTGGTTAGAGTATTGAGCTCATGATCTGGCAGTCCGGATTCAAGCCACCACCTAGGCACCCGTTTGAGGAGATTTTTTTTCCCTTAAGAGTCAGCATCAGTATTAACTTTACTCCCTAAAAGTCCTTTGGATGAGACTATAAACCAAGGTCCTATGCACAAATGCACGCAGAACATTTTATGCGCATGTTAAAACCAGGTTCACCTTTTGGAAGAGAAGTCCATTTCATGGTGGTAGGAATGAATGTTGAAATTTAGAAAAAAAACAACAACAACAAACACATCTCTGAAGTCGGAATGTGGCTACCATAATGGTGGACAAAGCAAAGTGTAACTTTGGTAAACCTGGGAGCTGTAGCTGAGGAACAGCAAAGACCAAAAACACCTTCTGTCTCTCTCTACTCCCTTAAGAGTCATCAGAGCACAGCACTGGAGGAAGAGTTCAGCTGTGTAAGAGAACCTGGCAGAGCCCATCCCTCTCCTGGTACAGGGTGCATGCTGGGCATGTTTCTGTTTCCATAGCCCAGGGAAAACTGTTGTGAATTACAAGGTCTTTAGCATGCATGTTTGATCTTCTACATATATGTATACACAAATAGAATTATACTGGTAGGCCTGCACTTTAAATTGAACTAGGAAATAGTTAATAAAAAATCCCTGCCTTCATTTACTGGATGTTGCTAACTGAATTCAAACCCTTAATTTTAAGGATTTACAGGGATGGAAGGCAAATGCTCTTATTCTCCCAAATGTCTTTGCACAGAGAAGTCATCAAGAATTCTTTCATTCTTCTGTCTCATTATTTGACTCTTAGAAGTCGCCTGTAGAACCACATTTTGCTTGCTGTGTTTGTTTTGCAGTAGCAAATCACTGTTATGAATCACTTTGCCAAACACTCCACACACACACACATGGTGATAGATGTGACATTTTTAACTCTGTGTGTGTGTACTTCAGGTGGCGGCAGAAGGTGTACAGTCTGCTGGTTCAGCAGAAGAGCGCAGAGCTGGTCAGTCAGAAGGACGTGCAGAACTGGAAGGAAAAGGTGAGTGCTGCCACCACACCATCGTTGCAGCAGTGGCCTTGTGTTGCTTGTGCTGTTCTGTCTTCTTCTTCGTCAAACACTCAGATAGCAACCATTGCTGTCTGTCATATGAGCAAAAATGCGTTGCACTGCTGACAAGTCAGGCCCAGCACATTTGACTTCAGCAGGGGAGGGAATTATATTTTAAGTCTTTCTGGAAAAAAAGGCAGGAAAATCAATCAAGAAGGCAGAAAATAGACTTTGGCATGACTGTTCTGTCTTCAGGAACAATTCTTCTGTCCACAGTTAGACAGTTTTTGGCAGTTATCATTTACAACACTTTTGGGTTTTTTGTTCCTTTGCTTGAGGTCCGAGGATTACCATTGGTGAGATTTTGTGTATGCCACTGTTTTTGCCCACCATTAAGGTAGCTGCACAAAAAAGAAAACCAGTTAAATAAAACAATCCCCACCCCCCACCCCCTCCTCAAATAAAAACAAAACAAAAATGGAGTGATTCAAAACCCTGAGTTTGATTTTTTTTCAGTTGTAAGGCAAAATGTTTAGATTATGCTTGCAAAAAAAAAATCTATAGCTTTTTTTTGTTTTTTGTTTCTTGTTAACTGGAAGAAAAGTTATCAGAATCTTGCCTACCTCACCTGTTGGCATCACCGAGTACGGTGTTGGCCGCCACACCCAAGGACACTGACATGATCCTCCTCCTCCATTGGCTCCGGTCTTCACTGGCCCTGCTGCTGACTTCATGGATTCTCATGCCTCAGGATTCGGTGATGTTGCCAACGAGAGAAGCTGGTGGTCTGCCTTTTTTCTCTTTGCCATGAAAGACAGTCTTTATGAGGTCTGTGTCTTGGCTTTGTAGCAGTCTCCTTTCATTTGTCAGTGTAAGTTTTTTCGTTGTTCCCATTTCATGTAATATGATTTAAAATATGCTTTATCAGAAATTCCCTAATAGAGATGCCAGGGACCTTGACAGGTATGTCTGGAAATTCTGTGCTATAAATTCCCTCTTTTCTATCCCTCTCTTTTTTCTGCCTTGTTCCTTTTCTTCCTGTCATCTCCTTCTTGTCTATTTTCTGCCTTCTTTGTCCATTCTCCCACTTTTTTCCAGAAAGTCTTGAAATTAAAAAAATTCCTCCCACACTGAAGTCAGATGTGTTTGGCCTGAATTGTCAAGGCAACGCCACACATTTTCGTTCATATGACAGACAAAAATAGTTACTATCTGAGTGTTCAGTGAAGATGAACAAGTCCCAAAATAGTTTTTTGTATTCAAGTGCTCAATTCAGTGCTTCATTCACAAGTAACTGAAAACACGTCGTTCTGAACGCTAGTTCATTCTGTGCAGATTGCATTGCTGGAAGAGCAGTTGTCGTCAGCCCACAACAAGATCAACATCCTGCAGCACACAGTGGCAGAGAGAGAAGCTGACCTGCAACTAGCTGACAACAGGGCTAAGGTCAGAAAGAACGACACTCTGTTGAACCTTTTGTTTATGGAACTGTCAGTTTTGTGTGTGCTTTTTGGAATACTATTGAACACTTGTTTTGAATGAAAAATGTCACCGTATTCACTCTCTAAGATTTCACAAAAACTGGTTATTTTTGGCGTTGGTCGGTACCTAGAAACAAATGATACATTTTATTTTATTTTAATGTTTGCTAAAGTACACACTATTTAACATTTTCCTCGAACGCATCATGACTGACGCCTTGGAAGACCACACAGGCACAGTCAGCATTGGAGGGCGAACAATCACCAACCTCAGGTTTGCCGATGACATTGACGGTCTGGCAGGAAATGAAGAGGAACTGGCCAACCTAGTGAAGAAACTGGACGAAATATCCTCCCGATACGGCATGGAAATCAGTGCCGAGAAAACCAAGCTCATGACAAACAGTGCCCAGCCAATCACCACCAAGATCACTGTCAGCGGAAAAGAACTGGAGACAGTTGACCATTTCAAGTACCTTGGAGCCATCTAAGTGAAGAGGGATCGAAGACCGAAATCCTAGCAAGCGCACAACAGCAGCAGCAATTGGCAAGACTGAAGACCGAATGGAAAGACAAACCCTCCCTCTCGAACCAATGGTATAGTTAATTAAACGCGCTAGCACCTCAATTCATGCTTTACATTGAGGCATGGACACTAAACGCAGATACAAAGGAGGATCAAGCGCAGAAATGAGATGCCTCAAGTGCCCTTGGCATCTATACAAGACCTAGTCACAACAAGTGTCCGCAGAATGTCATCAGAGCAGTTGCGTGGTATGAAGCCTCTGACCACGGCAAAAGAAAAAACAGATGGTATGGGCACGTAACACGTACAAGACTTGCAAAACATCCTGCAAGGAACAGTCCAGGGAAAGAAGACGGTGCAGACTGAGGAGAAGTGGACCGTACAATCCGTTTGGACAGGAGGACTTCATGTGACCCATGAACTTGCTCTCGAACGAAACTAAGTGGAGCCAGCTGGTCACTCTCGTTTCACACATGTCAGTGCCCCTACGACCTGGCGGTTAGGACCAGTGAATGTGAAAGTTGAAAGTAACAACACACACACACACATATATATATATATATATATATATGTATATGTATATATATATAAATGCAAAATTACTAAACAAAAAACAACCAAACAAAGAAACAGAACAAAACAACAACAGAAGTCCCAAACATGTTTGTATTTCAAAACCAGCTAAACGCTTGATAAGCAATAGAACAATTTAATGCAAGAATAAATGGTGAATTGACTTACTTTCACAGTGCTTGGAATACATTTGAACCAGTTGTACTCAAAACTGGTCAGACTTATTTATGAGAAAATCTCAAAACCTTATGAGAATATCACAATTTTTTTTTTATTGCTATGATAACCATCTACATCTTAGTATCTGTTCACATCTATCCATGATTGCTAATGGTTGAATGGCTTTATTTTTTCTGAAATGTGTATGTTGTATTGTATATGTAAAATGTTTGCATCCCCAAAAAAATCTTTAAAAAAAAGAAAAGGTGCTTGCAGTCTGTGTCAGTGACTGTATGTTGATGGCAGTATCTGATGAATTAAAGGTTGGGGATTTTTATGATTTAACCAGTCATCGTCAAATGCAGACCTGCCAGTGCTTTAATTCCCTTCTTGTATGTACGCATGCAGAAGATAAATCTGCATATTAAAGAGCCCGGTAATTAATGTCAGTGATCTGTAGGTTACAGAAACACAAACATACCCAGCATGCATCCTGTACAATAAAATGAGCTGCTCTGAAGTCGAAATGTGTTGGCTGAGTCGAGATAAGGTGCAGATCTTTGCAAAAAGACAAGCACAGGAGAGACCAGGCATACATCCCCACCCTTGTAGGACGAAGAGGAAGAAAAGATAAAGGAGTACCAAAATAGGATCAGGTTATGTTTTGAAAACGAAAGAGAGTACAAATAGGGAAGGTGTAATTCGGTTAAGAGAGAAGAGAGCAGCAAAGCAAAGTATGATATTTTTAGAAGAAGAAGACGTAAGAGTAGCAAATAGGAAAGTGTGATATGGTTTAGAAAAGAGGACAACAAATAGGAAGGTGTGATATGGTTTTGAAGAGAAGACAGCAAATAGGAAGGTGTGATATGGTTTAGAATAGAAGACAGCAAATAGGAAGGTATGATATGGTTTAGAATAGAACACAGCAAATAGAAGGAAATGATATGGTTTAGAATAGAGACAGCAAATAGGAAGGTATGATATGGTTTAGAATAGAAGACAGCAAATAGGAAGGTTGATATGGTTTAGAATGAGAAGACAGCAAATAGGAAGGTATGATATGGTTTAGAAGAGAAGACAGCAAATAGGAAGGTATGATATGGTTTAGAAGAGAAGACAGCAAATAGGAAGGTATGATATGGTTTAGAAGAGAAGACAGCAAATAGGAAGGTATGATATGGTTTAGAAGAGAAGACTCAGAGTACCATTAATAGGAAGGTACATAGTTCAGATATCAGAAGACTGCAGCCATTTAAAAAAAAATTTTTTATTTTATTCTTTTATATCGAGGATAATGGAATAAGCACGTGTTTTTTTTTACATCCAGTGACCATATGTATGTGGTTTTGTAAATCTGTCATCGTGATGGATCGGTGGTCTAGAGGTAACGCGCCTGTCTAGAAAGCGAAAAATCCGGGTCTGAAGTGTGCGGCGGTTCGTACCCCGTTTGGACCGGAAATTTTTCCCCCATCCATTAGACCATGAGTGGTGGTCTGGGCGCTAGTCTTTCGGATGAGACGATAAACCGAGGTCCCGTGTGTTACACGTAATTATTTAGCGCACGTAAAAAAACCCACGGCAACAAGAGAGTTGTCCCTGGCAAAATTCTTAGAAAAAAGCCACTCTGATAGGGAAACAAATACAGCTGCAGCAAAAAAAAAAAAAAAAAAAAAAAAAAAAAAAAAAAAAAAAAAAAAAAAAAAAGGTGAAAGGGTGGCGCAGCGCTAAGTGGCGACGCGTTCTCCCGCTCTCCCCGGGGAGAGCAGCCCGAATTTCACGGGGAGAAATCTGCCGTGACTTAAAGTGGTATGAAATAAAATCTGAGCGCTTTGATTTGTTGCTTTACAAGATTCAGCGCTATATAAATTCCATACATTATTATTATTATTATTATCTGTTCCCACCGGCACACAATGGCCTACTCTTATGAAAAGCGGAACAGGATTTAACATATGCGCAAGATGTTCTGCGTGCGTTCGCACACGGGACCTCGGTTTATAGTCTCATCCGAAGGACTTTTGGGGAGAGTGGAGTCTGCACTGATGTTAACTCCAGGGGAAAATATCCCCTTGAACGGGATTCGAACCGGGGGTGTCAGATTGCGAGCACAATGTTCTAACCACTAGGCTATCCCGTCCCCCCCATGAGTCAGACAGACAGACAGACAGACATCAGTGCTAACAGTCTGCTGGGCGTGCAGGGTCTTCAGCAGCAGATGGGCCATGCGGAAGAGGTGGCTGTGTGTCTGGAGGACCAGGTCAACAAGGACGGGGCATCCGTGCTGCAGCTGGCCCACTTCACTCACAGGTCAGTAGCGCTCCGGCTGGGGTTGTTTGTTGGGGTTTTGTTTGTTGGGTTTTGTTTGTTGGGTTTTGTTTGTTGGTTTTTTTGTTGGGTTTTGTTTGTTGGGGTTTTTGTTTGCTTGTTGTTTTAGTTATTGGTTTTTTGTTTGTTTTGTTTTTGGTTTGTTTGTTGTTGTTTTTTGGGGGGTGGTTCTTGGCTTTGAAATGTGCATGTGATTGGTGTGTGCTTGTGATTGGTGTGTGTCTGTGTGTGTGTGTGATGAAGGTGTGTGTGGGCGTGTGTGTATGCATGTATGTGCATGCGTGTGTGGGTATGTGTGTGTTTCTGTGTATGTATGCATGTGCATGCACACATCTATGTAAACCTT
>CM054161.1:16111464-16196464 GCA_028751875.1 Rapana venosa | reverse complement strand
GCGGGGAAGTACATGGAAAAATGTGTGACAGGGTACTGAAGAGGTTAAAACAGTTGGCTGTATGTCTGTAGCAAGGTGTGTAAGGCAGACTGTGTGATGCAGGCCAGCTGAGGAGAAGGGAAGCGCTGAAACAGCTGGAGGATCAGCAGCCAGCACAGCAGGAGGGTGCTGCAGTGGACACCGAGACAGAGGACAGCTGGAGGTGGGCTGTGTGCATGTGCTCTGTAGACCACACGTTTCTTCATTCGTTTGTCGTCAAGTGGTGTGTGTGTGTGTGTGTGCATGCGTGTGTGTGTGTGTGTGTGTGTGTGTGTGTGCTGTGTGTGTGTCATGTGCATGCGTCTGTGCATGCATGTGTGTGTTTGTGTGTGGGGGTGGGGGAGGTAGATTGGGAGAAAGGTGCTGTATGTGGAAGGGAAAAGGGAAGGGAAGGAATGGGGTTTGAAATGTACAGACAGTAGTTATTGTTTTTCTCTTTATGAACAAGCAAGTATATAATTATGTATGTGTGCACACACATGCTTGTGTGTGTGCTTAATAATAATAATAATAATAATGTATGGAATTTATATAGCGCTGCTTACACACATGCACACTCACATATGCACACACACACATGCACATGCATATGCAGTCTGCACTCTTTCTGCCTGTGTGTGTGTGTGTCTGTCTGTCTGCCTGTCTCCCCCCCCCCCCCCCCCCCCCTCCCTCTCTCTCTCTTACTCACTCCATTCCCATGCAGTCCATGTTATATTTTGTTTGTGGTGGTAGGTTGTTTTGTTTTTTCACTTCACATCTTTCAATACTGAAGATCTTCCAGCCCTTACCCCCACTCCCCCCCACCCCCCCCAAAAATCATAATGATAAAAAAAAGATGAATTTCCCTACAGGTAACCCACAATAGTGTAGCCAACCATCTACAAGCCCTTCCCTCCGTATCACCCACTACTGGGTTACAGTAGCATATAAATGTGCACAGTGCACATGTACTGGGAAAGAGGGGTTCTCTCCTTTAATGTAGGGATAGTGCTAAAGATATGCATCTCATCTTATTTGCCATAAGAAGAAAAAAGTTCTTTGCTTGTTGGCAGAATGGAGAAGGCACACATGATGGAGGAACTGTCACAAGTCAGTCGTGAGCGTGACATGTTGGTGGCTCAGCTACAAGAAGATTCTGAGAAGTGGACGGAGAAAATCTCTTCGTTACGATCCCAGTGTATGTGTGGATTTGTCTCTTTGGGAGAATAACATTCCTTCTGGTGTGTGTGTGTGTGTTTGTGTGTGTGTGCAAGCATGCGTGTATGCACGTGTGATGTGTGCATGTGTTTGTGTGTGTATGTGAGAGAGACTGTGTGTTGTGTTGGTTCTTCAGTTTAACATCTTTTCACTTAAATGTGATATCAGATGGTAAAGTGTAGAATGTGTGTGTGTTTGCGAATTTTTTTTTCTTTTTTTAAATACTAAACTGGTTTTGGTTTGGGGTTGGTTTGTTGTTGGGTTGTTGTTGTTTTTTTTGGGGGGGGGGGGGAGTGGGTTGTTCTTTGGCTAGAGCTCCGAGGTTTGCCACTGGTGAGATTTTGCATATGCAGCCTATTTTTATTCACCATTAAGGTAGCTGCATTCCAATTTCGAGGATTCTAAACTGGTTTGATATCAACAAGAGCATCCACATACTAATAACGCTGCCTTCATCACCAGCATTACCAATAACGCTGCCACCATCAGCACCACAACAGCAACTGCAGCGGCTATCGTCTGTTCCTGTCTGTGTCTGCAGATGATGCAGATGTCACCTCCCTGAAGAGGACTGTTGAGGATTTGGAATCTTCCAACCAGGACAAGTCTCAGGTAAATGCTGTGTGTTACAGCTGTCGTTATACAGAGATGTGCTGTTTGTAGTCAGGTGAAGGCTGTGTTACAGCTGTCATTATACAGAGATGTGCTGTTTGTAGTCAGGTAAATGCTGTGTGTTACAGCTGTCGTTATACAGAGATGTGCTGTTTGTAGTCAGGTAAATGCTGTGTGTTACAGCTGTCGTTATACAGAGATGTGCTGTTTGTAGTTAGGTAAAGGCTGTGTTACAACTGTCACTATACAGAGATGTGCTGTTTGTAGTCAGGTAAATGCTGTGTTACAGCTGTCGTTATACAGAGATGTGCTGTTTGTAGTCAGGTAAATGCTGTGTTACAGCTGTCGTTATACAGAGATGTGCTGTTTGTAGTTAGGTAAAGGCTGTGTTACAACTGTCACTATACAGAGATGTGCTGTTTGTAGTCAGGTAAATGCTGTGTTACAGCTGTCGTTATACAGAGATGTGCTGTTTGTAGTCAGGTAAATGCTGTGTTACAGCTGTCGTTATACAGAGATGTGCTGTTTGTAGTTAGGTAAAGGCTGTGTTACAACTGTCACTATACAGAGATGTGCTGTTTGTAGTCAGGTAAAGGCTGTGTTACAGCTGTCATTATACAGAGATTTGCTGTTTGTAGTTAGGGGACGGGATAGCTCAGTGGTCGGAGCACTCGCTTTCCCCCAGCCAAGTTAAGCAGCGTTAGCGTGGTTACCAGTTGGATGGGTGACCGTTTGCGCGCCTTGGCTTCAGTACAGTTCCCCCAGTTCACTCAGCTGTAAATGGGTACCTGCCCTCTTTAGGGTCAGGGAAGGTAAAGCAGCGAGGGAGAGGAGATGGGCGCCACCGCCCTCAATATGCTGGCCCTAGAGAAGTGAGGTCTCTGACGCCTCGCTCCCCTACGACCTTATAGGTTATGGGACTCCTTTACCTTTACCTCCTTTTAGTTAGGAAAAGGCTGTGTTACAACTGTCATTATACAGAGATGTGCTGTTTGTAGATTGTTGGGGTGTTTTTTTCAGCTCTTTATTTAGTTGGGGTTTTTTGTTTTTTTTGTTTTTGTTATTTTTCAGCTAGAGCTCCAAGATTCACCAATGGTGAGATTTTTTGCATATGCAACTGTTTTTCTCCCACTATAAAGGTATCCGCATTCTGACTTTGGGGATACAGTTGTGAATTAAACCTATCAATTTTGCCATGACAGTTGTAAGGTACCTCTCTGGTGTATCCAATTTCAACTGTCATAGGTTCTTTTGTCGTGCACAAGTTTGTAAGCACAGGGTCTGACTGGTTTGAAGTCTCTTCACAAAGACTTGACATTCAGTTTGATTTTCCCATCAAACTGAGAAGAAAGATCAAGGCTGGGATTTGAACCCAGAACCGCATGGTTTACTTGTTAGCAGGTGAGCATCTTAACTATTCTGCCACCTTCCTTCATTCTGTATTTTATGAGGCAGAGGATTCTACATAAGCAGCTGGGCTGTTCAGGTGTCTGCTCTAAATTGCAATCTGGCAAAAATTGCTTTGTTGTGTTTGTAAGTCAGGTTTAACACCAAAACAAAACGCGCGTGCATGCATGTGTGTGCAGATGTTGGAGCGGCTAGGCCAGGAGCTGCAGGCAGTGCAGTCAGACCTGGAGGAGACCAAGGAGTGTCGTGACCAGCTGGGCACAGAGCTGGCCCGACACCAGCACACCATGGAGCAAGGTAGACCACCGGTCTGGATGACCATTCCTTGTCAACACTGTGTGTTGACTTCTTGACTTCTTCCATACCTTCTGCAGTCATTGTTGGACCACGCTGAAACTTTCAGCCAGTGTGTATAGGGCAGAATTGTTTTGTTCCTCAGCTAGAGCTCTGAGGCTCACCATTGGTTAGATTTTTTTGCCCACCTTTAAAGTAAAACATATCCTGACTTTGGGGGTGGTGTCTAAACGCAACACTTGTGTGCATGTGGGGTTTTTGTTGTTGTTTTCTCCTTTGTCGTCTGTTCCTACTGGCATGAAATTGCCTACTCTTCTAAAAAATGGAACAGGTTTTTAAGATATGTGCAAGATGTTCTGTGGGGGTTCATACACTGAGCTGGTTCATAGTCTCATCTGGACTTTTGGGGGAGTTGAGTCAGTACACTGATGTTAACTCCAGGGTAAAATCCCCTAACACAGGCACCTCCATGGTGTTTCTGTCCCGGGTTGTCAGATCACAAGCACAACTCTCTATCCACTAGGCTACCCTGTCCCCATTGGGCAGATTGGACATGGTGAAGGCGCTCTCTCCCCAGGCTGCACATCCCATTCTGAATGTCTTCCTCTTTACCATCCACACCACACAGCCATTGCTGACCCAGCCTGGAACAAAAGAGAATCAAGTTTTTAGTGACTGTAGATATCCACCATGTTTTTGCAAAAGGGACCTTTAGCATACCAGTGTTGAAGTAACTACTGTTCGTGTGTACATGAATGTCAAGTTGCAGTCAGTCATTTTTAAAAATTTGCGGATGGTACATGGAGTAAGCAACGCATCTGTTTTTTTTCTCATCAAGTCATTGTCTAAGAACAGCAAAAATATCAACAACCTGTGTGTGTCTGTATGCACATAAAATAGCACATTTGTGTGTGAGTGTGTGTATTTGTGTGTGTATTTGTGTGTGTATATGTGTGTGACATACATGTCTATGTGAGCGGTTGTACATGTTTGCTGGCACACATATTAGAAAATTGTTGATAATGATGATGTTAGATTCACTTGAGTTTACATGGATGTATGTATGTGCATGAACATAATTATGTGTGTTGTGACTATATGTTAGGCACAACATAGTTTCTCCTGTTGTAACACAGTTGTCATACAGAACATGTAAGTGTGAAAAAGCTATACATAACAGACTTGTTGTTGAATACCATCATTAACAATGTGATTATTCTCATGGGTGCTGGTGTTGTGATTGTGCCCCTCAGCACTGCAGGAACAGAGGCAGAAGCTGGAGGAGGAATTCACGGAACACCTGGCTGACATGGAAAGGAAAATGAACGACGCTCGACGTGAACATACTAAAGCAGGTAAGTAGACGAGTCGCTCACTTGAATGAATGATCACATGAATTGTCAGAGACATAAAAGTATATGCACCCATGAGGTGTTATGCAAGGAAATATTCAAGGATTGCTGTCCACAAAGAGGTGTCTCTATACAACAATAATGGGGGGCAGGATAGCCTGGAGGTTAGAGTCTTGCACTCATGATCTGATTGCCCGGGATCGAGCCACCATTGAGGCATCCATTTTATAGAATTTTACCCTGGTGTTAACAGCAGTACTGATTCCACTCCCCCCAAAAGTCCTTTGGATGGGATTATAAATTAAGGCTCTGTGCATTTAAAACATATTGTGCACATATGAACCCATTCCACTTTTTGAAAGAGTAGGCCATTTTGTGCTGGCTGACTGTGTACTCACTGTGTACTGATTGTGCACTGACTGTGTGCTGACTGTGTACTGACTGTGTGCTGGCTGTGTACTGACTGTGTACTGATTGTGCATTGACTGTGTGCTGGCTGTGTACTCACTGTGTGCTGACTGTGCATTGACTGTGCACTGATTGTGCATTGACTGTGTGCTGACTGTGCACTGATTGTGCATTGACTGTGTGCTGGCTGTGTACTGACTGTGTACTGATTGTGCATTGACTGTGTGCTGGCTGTGTACTCACTGTGTGCTGACTGTGCACTGATTGTGCATTGACTGTGCACTGATTGTGCATTGACTGTGCACTGATTGTGCATCAACTGTGTGCTGACTGTGTACTCACTGTGTGCTGACTGTGCACTGATTGTGCATTGACTGTGCGCTGACTGTGTACTGACTGTGTGCTGACTGTGTACTGACTGTGTGCTGACTGTGCACTGATTGTGCACTGATTGTGCATTGACTGTGTGCTGACTGTGTACTGACTGTGTGCTGACTGTGTACTGACTGTGTGCTGACTGTGTACTGACTGTGCACTGATTGTGCACTGACTGTGTGCTGGCTGTGTACTGACTGTGTGCTGGCTGTGTACTCACTGTGTACTGATTGAGCACTGACTGTGTGCTGGCTGTGTACGATGTGCTGACTCACATCTGCCAGTTTCCCCAACTTTCAGCTGCTCTCAGCTGCTGCCCAGCCCAGCCCAGCTGGTGCTATTTATAGCAGGAACCCACCACACTTGGACTTGGTCAAATGAAGGAGCGTGCTAAATTTAGCACTCTTGACTGAGTGATGTCAGATTTGCGCGCTGTGGTCTGTGTGCTGACTGACTGCGTGCTGACTGTACTTTCAGTGGTGGCCCTGCGGCAGCAAGAACGGCAGTGGGGGAGGGAGCGGGAGAGGGGGGAGGAGGTGAGGAGCACCACAGAGGCCCACTACCAGGCTCAGGTACACCGCCTGCACCAGGACCTGCAAACCCTGGAGAAAGAGAGGAACTTGTTCATGGTCAGTCTTCTCTCCGGGTGTGGGTGTGTGTGTGTGTGTGTGTGTGTGTGTGTGTGTTGTGTGTATGTGTGTGTGGGTGTGTGTTGTGTGTGTGTGTGTGTGTTGTGTGTGGTGTGTGTGTTGTGTGTGTGTGTGTGTGTGTGTGTTGTGTGTGTGTGTGAGTGTGTGTTGTGTGTGTTGGGAGGAGGGGGGAACAGTTGTAGGTGTGTGGCAGTGAGGGGCACATGTGAGTGTGTGTGTGTTATTGATTTTTTTATTTAATTTTTTTGTTTAAATTGTGCTTGTATGTGTATTTGTGTACACACACAGTGCATGCATGCATGGATGCACAGTTGGGAATAGGGAGCGGGTGGGGGGTTACGGACTGTATTTTTCACTTATACTCAACTGCACAAAGCTGTGCTGCATTTTTTTTTTTTAGCAACTCCATAATCACAGAGGATAAATTTATTTGTGTGTGTGTGTGTGTGTGTATCGCTTTGTGTCTATCTCAATCTTTTATCATGGCCTACATGTGGGCCTGTGATGTGAAAGACACTAAGTATATGTGTAATTTCCCTGTCTGTCTGTGGCAGGCTACTCTGAGGCAGGAAGGATTGCTGGGAAAACTGCGCTCGGAGCGTAAAGAACCCATGACGCTGGCCCTGCAAGAGGGGGAGGGAGAGGACAGGGTGGAGGAGGAGGAGGAGATAACTCCTCAGCCCCAAGACTCCGACAGTGCTACACAAGTCACAGAAACTGACTCCTTGCAGGCATTGCAGGAATGTAAGTGTGTCAAAGTCAAACTTTAATTTCAGGTGATACATTGAATAAGCAGTGCAACTGCTTTTTTTCATCATGTGTGTGTATGTGTTTGTGTGCGTCTGTATGTACACATGTGTGTGTACGATGGGGGAAAAGTTTGGGGCACAAACAGGGATTGAACCAGCACTGGAACACACTTGTGCTTTGATGGGAGTGCATGGTGACAGCAAGGACACCGAGACATGTGGTGTGGTTGGATGTTTCGTTCAGTATGATAAGACAGCAACTTAAAAGGAAGTCACATCTGTGAGTGTCCACTGCTGTGAAGTATCTAGGAGTTGTTATCGACAACACACTCTCTATGCAAAAATTCATCACCCAGACCTGCCAGTCGTGCTACTATCAATTACGACGTATCAGTGCAATTCGAAAGTACCTGTCCACTGATGCAACATCCAAACTTGTTGCGTCTCTCATTCTCTCACGTCTGGACTATTGCAATTCTCTTTTAGCTGGTCTGCCAGCAACATCTATCCACTCCCTTCAACGTATACAAAACTCTGCAGCTCGCCTAGTCCTCAGAAAGAAAAAATCTGAACATATTACTCCTCTCTTGCGATCTCTCCACTGGTTGCCTGTGCCACAGAGAGTAAACTATAAGATCAGTACCCTCTGTTACAAATGTCTCCACCAAACAGCACCCTCCTACCTCTGTGAATGTCTTCTCCTGTACACTCCTTCTCGTTCCCTCCGCTCTGCTGCAGATACCTTGTGCTTACGAATACCTAGATTCAAGCAGTCCACCGTTGGTCGTCGCTCTTTCTCTATTTCTGGTCCATCGATCTGGAACAACCTTCCTCTCTCTCTTCGACAGAGGCCTACATATGACACATATAAATCCAGCCTCAAGACATATTTGTTTCAAACCTAACTTTTTCCCTCTTTCATCTCAAAACTGCCCCTGCCTTCAACAGCCCGAATCCCATTACCCTGCCAAAGCCTACAGTGTGTGTGTGTGTGTGTGTGTGTGTGTGTGTGTGTGTGTGTGTACATTTGAATTTTGTTTAAGCTTTTGATAGTTATTGGCTGCATGACTCTGTAAGAATATGTTGAATGCAAGCGCTCTGATTTGTCTTTGCAAGATAAAGCGCTATACAAATTTAATTTATTAGTAGTAGTAGTAGTAGTAGTACAAGCATGTTTCATCAGCTTCAGTTGCACAGTGAGCTGTCTGTCGGCATGTTATTGTTTTGTTTGTTATTTGTGACACAATTCTCTCAACTGTCTTGTGTCCCTATTTATTTATTTATTTATTTAATTATTCTTTTATACCGAGGATAATGGAATAAGCACTCATGTGCTTTTTTACATCCAGTCCCCGTGTGTATGCAGTTTTGTAAATTCTGTCATCTGTTCCCACCGGTACACAATGGCCTACTCTTCCGAAAAGCGGAACAGGATTTAACGTGTGCGCAAGATGTTCTGCATGCGTTCGCACACGGGGCCTCGGTTTATAGTCTCATCCGAAGGACTTCATACCTATGCAGCACCACAAGCACACAAGTAAGAAAACAAAACCATGTTACTGTTATTGCGCATCATTTTGCTACACAGCGGTGTATGGCATGTTAAATTTATTATTCAACAATACAGTGTAAAGAAACAATAACTGGAGAACCCCCTTCAGCACAGTTTCTCTCTCAGAAACCCAGGAAATAAAGAAATAGTAGGTCTGGAAACTCAGGCCTCAGCAATAAGAAATACTCTCCTGCTTAAGTGGCCAGCCAGGATGAAAGAGTTAATGGGAGGTAAAAATAGTCGCATACACAAAATCACACCATCAGTGAACCTCAGAGTTCTAGCTAAAGAATGACCCCCCCCCCAAAAAAAAAAATAAAATAAAATAAAACCACGAGATATAATGGGCATGGTTAAAACTGAGGGGGGAAAGTATTGCAGTAAAAGCCATCAATGTCTATGTTGTGTTGTCAAATACACAGATGTTATCTGCACATCAGGCACACCATACTGCTGTTGTTGTTGGTGAGTGCTCCACAGCAAAGCAAGCACTGTGGGGGTCACCCAGAATAGGCACTGTCTCTGCCTCATTCCTCACACCTGGGAATCTCTGTGAGGACACACACGAGATAGGAAGTATTATGGCTGTTTTCAAATATCTTCCCCTGTAGGCACCCATACTCTGACTTCAAGGGATTTTTTCCCTTCCTTTAGTGGAGGGTACAGTTGGTTATGCTCCCCCACATATTAGTTTAACCGTTTTCCTACGGGTAACCCGCTACAGGGTAACCAACCATCTACTAACCCTTCCCTCCATATCACCTACTACCGGGTTACGGTAACACATAAATGTACAGTGCAGGTGTAAGAGGGGGAAAGAGGGGTTCTCTCCCTTAACGTAGGGATAGTGTTAAAGCTTTACAGTAGTTTGATTGTTTCCCCTGTTCCTCAGCTGGAGCTCTGAGGTTCACCAATGGTGAGGTTTTGTCTAAGCTGCCATTTTTGCCCACCGTGAGTATTTTGATTTAATATAAGCCTTGGCACTTAGCTTACATCAATAAATCACCTTTTTTGTACCTGTGTCTAACATCATATGATATAGCAAAGAGTTCAGAAAAAGTGTTACTATAAAGAAATGTTTATACTGTGTTGTTGTCTGCTATAATTGTCTGTGACATGTTTCAGCTTCAGAGCCAGTGTCTGCAGTGCTGGAGGACCTCAAGTCCCTGGTGCCAGCTGTTCTGGAGGACTCTGTGGACAGCTCTGATGACAACCAGGACTGAGGGAGGTCACCAAGTGGTGGTCACCCAGCCCACAGCGAGCACATCCAGCATAGCTCAGTCCAGGGTCCAGTGCTAAAATTAACCCCTTCCTTTTACCCTGTCCAAGTGTGGTCAGTTTCTGCACCAGCTGGGATAGAATGGATAGCAGCTGAGAGGAGCTGAAAGTCGGGGGCAAGCTGACCGCTGTGAGCCAAGGACTGAAGGATGGTGGTAGTCACCCAGTGGTTTCAGACCCCACACATTCCATAGATAACATGACCGTGTCAGATTGAAACTGCTGCTGATGTTGAAAGATTCAGTTGAGGGAAAAAATTAAAGGTCTCTGTGCGATGGAAAAGTAGATTCCTGGTGATATTTAGATGGAGACTTATGTGATTCTGCAGGAGCGGGATAGCCTAGTGGTTAGAGCGCTGCGTTTGTAGTCTGATGGCCTGGGATTGAGCCACCACGGAGACGCCTGTTTTAGGAAATTTCACCCTTTTGCATCTATACTGGCTCCACTCGCTAAAGTTTCTTCAGATGAGACAATAAACTGAAGCCCCATGTGTGAACACACGCAGGACATTTTGTGTACATTATAAAAACCTGTTCCGCCTTTTCAAAGAGTAGGTCATTTCTGTGTTGGTAGGAGCAGATGACAAAATATAAAAATCGCACGCACACAGGTGTCATGCTTAGACACCAGTCCGGAAGTTGGAATGTGGCTACCTTAGTGGTGGGTAAAATTGGTTGCATACGCAAAATCTCATTATTGGCGAACCTCAGAGCTCTAACTGTGCACTTGTTGTTCTGTTTGATTGATCGACTGTGTTATTTCCATGTCTCGCCATACACAGCCACTTCGAGGCTCATTTCATCACATTCTCAGAGGTAACAGTTTACTCAGACTCATGGGTGTTGAAGGCTGTAGGTTCACTAACCAGAGGAGGCCCTGCACTGCTGATGGCTGTTCAATAAGAACCTGTCGTGTGGTACACCATGTAACACCCACTGACAACGGTACCAGATCTGTCAGGGAGCTGGATGTCCATCTTGTAGTGGTTGTGATGCCATGTCCATTCCAGTAACATATACCCCTAAATGTGAGGACCCTGAAGACATGGCTGCCAACTCCCCACAGGTGTGGAGGAAGTAGAGAAGAAAGCAACACTGATGTCAGCATAAGACCCAGTGTGTGAGGGGCCACGGAATCCCAAACAGATTTCTGTCCTTGATTGATGATCAGTGGGATGAGGAGGATGACACCAGTGATGTCAAGATCTAGCTTGGTTCTCAAGGGATGTATTCAGGCTTTGTTTCCTAGTCTAGCCCTGCACCAGCCAGCCTGAGGGTCAGGTCATGGTAACAACACTCTCAGGTCAGAAGCTAAACAGGGAGATGATACTGTGTTTCCAGTCTTACTGTTTAGCTCAACCACTCTCAGTGAGTGGCTTCCCTTGCTTGGCTGCCAGCAAGACGCTTTCTCTCCAGCTCCTGTAAGTTTTTCCTTTTCTTCAACAATTCCTGTTCAAAATGCCAGTTGTGGGCCTCCCTGTAACCTTGGAGGGCATGTTGAACGCAGTGTTGCATGAACAGACGGTGTCTTCATTCAAAGTGGATGGGCGAGAACATCAAACTGTTGTTGTGATTCGATTGACAAGTAACGCCACCAGCCATTCCCCTGTTACTCCAGTTCAACAGGCAATGTATCGCAAGAAGTGTCCGTCTCAGGTGAATAGAGACAAAATAAGAGCAGAAAGGTATAGAAATAACAACCAGAAGAAAGTGAATGAACAAGTTTCATCCCCCTCGGGTTTGTTTCTACCCACCCCGCCTAGATTGTGCTATACTACAGGCCATTCTGACAACACTGCTACGGACATGTTTGTGTATGAGACCCACTGCCCTCCCTCTTCAAGCCACTGTCAAAAGGAACAAAGTATTGACATGATAATGGATGACACTGACAGACAGACAGTGACAATTTCATTTGACAAAAATGTAAGAAATGAATCATGTGGTGAAATTGTGAATGTAGCAAAAGAGTGTGGTTGTAGTTACATAAATGGAATCAAAGATTGTGTCCATGATAACAGGAATGAAGAGGGAGATTGTGAAATGGGGAAGGAGGGTGTGGAAAATCACGAAAAGCATGGGAAGAAAGGTTGGGATGTGATGCAAGCAGAAAATGACAGAGAAGTGCGTGCAGAGAGGGAGAGTGAGGGAGAGGGTGTAGAAGGTGAGAGTGGGGAAAGGTGTGGGGAGAATGAGAGTGAGGAAGAGTGTGCAGAGAATGTAACAGGAGCAGAGTTTGGGGGGTTTATGGAAGATGGGGATGAAAGCTGCGAAAGGGAAGAGACTGTTACACTGGCAGATGTAATGGAAAGGTTGCAGCAAATGACGGAGAAGGCTGAAGATGTCCACTTCATGCTACGTGACACGAGACAGTGCACTGCTAGGACCACTGCTGTGTTGAAGGGAAATGTTTACAAAGATGTTTCTTGATTAATGTGTTGTACACTTCCGGACTGACTTAACAACATGAAGAAACTGTGGTCCGATGAATGACATTATATGTATATAGAACAATGATATGGAATCCATGTCATGAAGACTGTTTGGGCTGTCATTAATTAATTATGCTTTTCGTTGATTCTGTGTTTTGTGCCCAATCCCCATCCCACTGTCCCCTTGTGAATGGGCGATGATGCTTATCACAATAAACTGTTGTCATTGTCATTGTCATTGTCATTGTCAACCACTCTCAGTTCTAGTAAAGAGCTTCCCCGTGGGGATGCCGGGGGCCTGTCAGAATAGATAGCATCCCCACCTTCTGGAAATTTTGTGCTTGGAATTCCCTCTTTTTCTATCCCTCTCTTTGTTTCTGCCTTGTCCCTTTTCTTCATGATACCTCCTTCTCTTTTCTGCCTTCTTGGTCCATTCTCCAGCCTATCTTCCAGAAAGACTGAAAAGATTTTCTCTCCCATGCCGAAGTCGGATGTGCTGGGCCTGATGAGTCAGGCGCTTAAAGGCAGCGCAATGCATCTTTTCCTCATATGACAGCTAACAATAGTTGCTGTCTGAACGTTTGAAGAAGAAGAAATAACAGTCAGTGCCCTCAGAAATCACACCAACATATGGCTTTGATGAGAAATGAACCTGTGATCTACTGCAACCACGCATTTGTGAGGATCTTGCGACTGAATTGGCATCGTTTGGGGTTTGGGAAAAAAAAAAGTAATGATAGAGAGTATAGTTTGATCAGGAAGGTTTCTCTGCGGTCAACTGTATGCAGAACTAAGGGATGTGTGTGCTAGAGTGTGTAGTGAATTTAGATATTTGAAGGAAAGTGGAGTATTTATTGCAATGAATGGTTTGTGTGACAGTGTGGTTCAGAGCCTCTGAGAGGAGAATGTTCAAATGTATCAAACAGTGAATGTGTACTCACATCTGTGTGAGAATGAACACATGCATGACCTGAGTTAGTTTGAGTGCATGAAAGACTTACAGATTTGAGTGATGTGGGGGTGTAAATGAGAGACATATCTACAGTTATGGTATTGTTACTTTGAAAGTGCACATATTTCAGAATACTGTGGTTTTGAGAGGTAATGCAAGTCTGCTGAGAAGGAGTTTCAGAATACAAGTATATTATAAATGCAAAAGATTGTGTTGTATTTGTCTGTGTCAGCAGATGGGCATATCAGCAATTGTCAAAGAAAAAAGTGTGTAAGCTTGTAAACTTAAGAAATGTTTAAAAAGTGATGCAGATTAGTGCTGTGATTTAGCATGTTGTGCGGACTGCTTGGTGATTTATTTGAACAGTGTCATTCATTGTGATATCAGATGTACTTACATTTCCAGAATCTGTCGGTGTATATTTGAAAGACTGATTTTGTGGATAAAATAAATTATAATGTCACTTCATGAATTGTTCTCATGCATGTTTGCCTGATACGTGAGGATGTACAAGTATGAACCAAGTATAGCCATCCATGAAGTCAGAATGTGGCTACCTTCATGGTGGGTAAAAACAGTCGCATATGCATCACCAATGGTGAACCTTGGAGCTCTAGCTGAGGAGCAACCACAAAACAAAAGACTAACAGACTTGTGTGTGTGTCAAGTTAAAATGATCTTGTGTGTGTGTGTGTGTGTGTGTGTGCGAAGTACATGACAATCTGATATTTAAAAATATGTTGGATTTAAAACTGTTTTAGATTTAGTACTGTTGACATCATTTCTCTCAGTTTTAAATTCCATGTCTCATGGACGAAAAAAAATTCAGAGCACTTTCCAGATGTACATTTATGCATCAACATTCATGCTTGTACACACACACATTTTATTGTTTTGATATTTATTTGTAGCTTACATATATTATATATACAGTAGTTTGCTTTTTAAAAAAAATAGTCTGCAAAGATACCTGCAGACACAAATTTGCTGGCAAAAGGATAGGAACAAATAGCAGGATATCTGTAACTGTGTAAGTCATGTACAGTTTCATTTATAACTCGAAATAACTTGAAGTCATGCAACACATTCCATTGTTTGAGAGAACAAAATGAAAGCATAACTGCACAGAGACAGCATAAAAGCCTTTTTACCAGTATTCAAAATTAGGAATAAATAAACTACTCTATTCCTGATTTTCTTTTACAATTTTTTTCACTGTGAAGATGGCAACAGTTTGACACCTTACACAGAGTATTAGTTCATACAGTCCAATTGTCATCCTTTTTTCATTTTCTTTTTTTGGGGGGGTGGGGGGAGATAAAGTCATTTTATATATTGGGGACAGGATAGCTCAGTGGTAAGAGCACTTGCTCTCCCCAAGCTAAGTTTAAACATGTTGAGTGTCAATGTGGATGGGTAACCGTTCATGAGACAGAGCTTCAGTACAGTCCCCCAGTTCACCCAGCTGTGAATGGGTACCTGCCCTCTTTAGGACCAAGGAAGGTAACGCAGCGAGGGAGAGGAGATGGGTGCCGCCCTCAATATGCTGGCCCCTATAGAAGCTGAGATATCTGATGCCTTGCTTCTTAATGACTGCATAGGTTATGGGAATACCTTCACCTTTTTATATATTTTCTTTCATTTTGTGAAGTCTGTTCTGGATTACAGCAAAATATGCTCTGTCTTCACCAACTAAAACCCAACAAACAGAAAAAATTATATCACAGGTTCACTGGATAATATTACAGTTAACAAAAAATAGGGGGAAAAGAAACAGAAATCACTTTACATGTAACAAAAACTGACAACAAACATCCCTTTAAGTCCAAATCCTCCCACACACATGTTCAGTACCGCTTAGGAAGTGGTTTAACGGTCATACTCTCCAAACACTCAAAGACAGTGTGGGGATCCTGGTCAGCGATAATGTGTTGGGCATCTAGGTAGTAATCGGAGATTTCCTCCACGTAGGCGTGGTACTGGGCGAGACGTTTCCGCACAGCCTCTTCCTGGTCTTGCGGGTGGTGGACCAATCTGTCCTTGACCTCTTGGGTGCGGGGCGGGTTGTAGAGCATGTGGTAGCGATCTCCTGTCATGGGGTCTGTGGCGCGCTGTGTCAGACGTTCGATGACCGAGTCGTTGGGAACCTCCAGGAAAAAGACCCTGAACAGACATGTAAGTGATGATGATGATGATGATAGAGAACGGATATTGTATGTGTGAAAACTAGTGCGTAGAAAGTACCTTTTCACCACTTTTTAATGTTTCTTCTTCACTGGTCTTTAAAACTGAAATTTAAGAGCTCACTTTCAAACTACTGAGTAAGATCTATGAAACATACTACCCATTATTTCATCATCAAAGTGGTAAAACTTTTGTGATGCTTTACAAGCTGTGCTGATCAGACCTACATGCATAACCAAAAGCAAACTGTTCCAAAGGAAACGTTTTCTGAAGTTGACATGAACATGTCATGGTGAGCAATGGGTTTGCACTTCCCTAGCATCAGTGAGTTATAGCTCAGCAGCACAGCCTGCTCTGTGGACAAGTCTCTGAGTTGTAAATGTAATGCAGATTGTAGTATAACGCATCTTACTGGCTTGGAGGTGTGGAGGAAAAGTACTTGCCTGGGAAGGGAGAAGTCTGTATGTTGTATCTTGTCTGAAGCTAGACTTTTCCATCTATTCATGAGACCATAAATTACGTTTTAAATGCTAGCCTTTGGGACAAGACAATAAAATAGAGGCACATAATGCATCAAGCACTTAGCACATGTTAAGGAATCTACAGCACCAGGGGATTTTTCCCTGGTAAAAGAGAGGGACAAACACACACACCAGACAGAAATTTTTTTTTTTAAAGGCATACATGAACCTCAGATGACACACACTTTCTGGGTAGAGCACCCTCAATTTCATCTGCCCTTTTCTCATTCTCATCCCTCATAACTTCCCACCCTATAACAGGGAAGGAGGCACCGTGGTCGAGTGGTTTAGGTGGTCAACTCGTGATCCAGAGGTTGCGGGTTCGATCCCCGCTCGGCTCGGTGTTGTGTCCTTGGGAAAGACACTTTACTCCTATTTTCCTCACTCCACCCAGGTGTACAAGTGGGTACCAGCTCTGCTGGGGAAGTATCTGGCGACAGACTAGCGTCCTGTCACAGGGGTGGTGAAAAACCATCAGTTCGCTTAACGCTACAGAAACCGGGATAAGCTCCGGCTCTATGGGCCTTCTGGCTCGAAAGAACATACTACTACTATAACAGGGAGAAAAAAGATGGTAGTGCCAAGACCACTGACCTGTTAGGTGCCAGCCCTGCCTTGTCCAGCTGTTCTGCCTGCTCTCTGGTGCGTGGATAGCCTGACAGCACCCAGCCCCTGGTCTGACAGTCCAGCTGACACAGCCGCTCCTTCAGGATGTTCAGCACAATGCCGTCT
The DNA here is from genome assembly GCA_028751875.1 of Rapana venosa. NCBI lineage: Eukaryota > Metazoa > Mollusca > Gastropoda > Neogastropoda > Muricidae > Rapana > Rapana venosa. The sequence goes on along the minus strand of CM054161.1, from coordinate 16,179,731 downwards.
GGCACTGGGGACACACACACACACAGACCATCAGCATGTGCAATCATGTTGCCTTCAATGTTGTAAAAAGTAAGTAAGGGTATTTTGTGCACTTCGTCTCTCTTATAAAAGCTCTCAAAGCGCTTACCAACAGAGAAATAAAAATTGTACAGCCTGCCAAACAAAAAGAAATGCATATGGGCAGCCACACTCCTTGACACTAACTGATTCCCCTCACTGGCTACCCTTCATCATTTATAAGCCCCCCATACGCAAACATCGCACCCTCCCACATTACAGCCTTCCTTACCCATATGTGTGCGCACAAACCCATACGCCCACATGTGTGATGACACTATCCCTATTTCAGAAAACCACCCCCAAAAAATTGCAAACCTGTCAAAACTGAATCTGATGGTGTGCATGTTAAGTTTTGGAATGGTCTATAGAGGTGAGTGATAAAGAGAATTTTCAACGTTGTGTTGGCATCCTTCAGTCTTGTAAGACTATGGAGTTGCACTCTATGTGTTTATTTGGATGAGACTATAAACAGTGGTCCTGTGTGTGAATGCACGCAGAACATCTTGCGTACACTCAGAACAAAAAGACACAGAACTTTTGCTTTTTGGAAGAAGCCATTGTGTGCCGGTTGGAACAGATGACAAAATTTACAAAACTGCATACACACAGAGACTGGATGAAAAAAGCACGGGAGTGCTTATTCCATTACCCAGTGGGAACGGATGACAAAATTTACAAAACCGCATACACATGGGGACTGGATGTAAAAAAGCACACAAGTGCTTATTCCATTATCCTCAATATAAAAGAATTTGTAAAAAATTTTAATAAAATAAACATCCTCAAAATAAAAGAATGAATAAAAATAAAATATTCTAATACAGTGTCGGGTGTGGCTGGCCAGTTCAACACAGAAATGACAGTCCCTATGGCAAAATGAACCAACAAATGGTGGTTCAAATTAGTCATGTAACTATGTAGGAGACCTTTGAATCTGGCCAAATTCTAAACAGAAAGTCACAAAGTAGTAACATGAATCCCTGTGTTCCTGTGGGTAAAACAACTGTGTACACAAAATCTCAGTATTGGTGAACCTCACAGCTCTAGCCAAGGAAGACAACCTAAAAAAGAGTCAATAGCAGAACACTGTTAACTTTGGAGTCATTCTAGTCCATTGGGTAAGACAACACCATGGCATAATGCAAGAAATTTGCACAGATAACCTTGCCTCCAGGGAAAATCTCATAGCACCCTTTCCAAGAAGAGACGGCAGCTATTGCTCACCAGCAGGAATAAGTGACAACATGAACACACAAGCACACTGATGTCAGGTGCAACATTCACAGCATCAACAAGCCACAACCTCAACAGTGGGAAAGACAATGGCATATGCAAACATCTCACAAATGGTGAACTGAACAAGTTATGGACAAAGACTAGGAAAGATGGAGACTTTGTCAGCATATCACTGAAACAAACTACTACCATCTCAGAAGAGAAGAACAGGTCATCATTCTAAGACTCCACACTGGGAACAACAGGCTAAATCACCACATGTCCACACGTCCTTCAGATGAAACTATAAATCGAGGCCCTGTGTGCAAACGCATGCAGAACATCTTGCACATACATTAAATCTGTTCTGCTTTTTGAAAGAGTAGGCCATTATGTGCCAGTGGGAACAGATGACAACATTTAAAAAAACTGCATACACACGGGGACTGTATATAAAAAAACTTATGAGTGCTTATTCCATTATCCTCAATATAAATGAATAAATAAAGCTGAAACTTGTTCCTTCTTACCTGTGTGCCTGTGCCAAAGAAAACCAGACTGACGAACTCACCCTTCAAAAGATGCACAGTATACAGCAACCTGAAGAAGATTGTGTGGCTGATGGAGATAACCCTACAAAACCAAGCCATGCAGCCCACAAGAAGAGCTGGAAAGGATTTTTCTCCAATACATCGAACGGTGTAAAGCAAACAAGAGAAGAGGAGAAGCCTTACTCATCATGTCTTTCTCCACGTAAGGCTTGGCAGCCAGACCAGCCTTGGTCTCCTGTGTCATGGCTTGCTTGATCAGCTGCCCGCAGGACACTGCAAGCACAAATATACAAATAGTCACATATGTATGTGTATGTGTTCATTTACATGTACACACACACACACATACACACATTCATGATTGGGTTCAAATCCCACTCAGGGGGATTTTTTCCCCTGGAGTTAACATCAATGCCAACTACGCTTCCCCAAAAAGTCCTTCAGATGAGACTATAAACTAAGGTCCTGTGTGCAAATGCACTCAGAACATCTTGTGCACATATTAACACCCATTCCACTTTTCGGAAAAGAAGGCCATTGTGTGCTGGTGGGAATGGATGATGAAATTGACAAAACACATACACACAGGGACTGGATGTAAAAAAAACCCAAAACAACCACAGATGCTTATTTCAATACCCTCAAAATAAAAGAATTAATTTTTTTAAGCAATAAAAATAAATAAATAAGATAACATAAATAAACAAAATAAAATAAGATATAGACATTAGCCTTTTTCGTTCCACATAAAACTGAGCAATCTTATTCTCCAGACCAAGTAAATTTCGAGCAGTCATTGCTGAAAGAGGGTGAGGTCAGAAAAATATTCATCAAATTTTTTTTTCTCAATGGATTAATGTAAAATTTGGTAGGCATGTTGAAAAATAAGTTTGAAAGCAGGCTGTAAATACATATGGAAAAAATCTGGTTAGTTTTTATAACCACTTGCGCTGTACCATCCCTACCTTAGCAAGACCCTGCCCCCTCACACTCTGACCTCAGATGTTGTTTGTTTTATGTGATCTAGTAGAGTTGATTTCAATCAGCATTAACATGGTTTCTCCTTCACTCACACTGCTATCAACATCAAGTTTAATCTCGTCACTTTTATGCTCATCTAAATCAGTCTCCCACCCATTATCAGAGCTATCAGTGTCATACAGGGGGATGGGAAAGCCTAGTGGTCAGAACATTGCACTTACAATCTGACAACCCGGGTTCAATTCCTGTTCAAGGGGATATTTTCCCCTGGAATTAACATCAGTGCAGACTCCACTCTTCCACAAAGTCCTTCGGATGAGACTATAAACCAAGGTCCCGTGTGGGAACGCACACAGAGCATCTTGCGCACATGTTAAATCCTGTTCCGCTTTTTTGAAGAGTAGGCCATTGTGTGCCAGTGGGAACAGATGACAGAATTCACAAATCAGCATACACACGGGGACTGGATGTAAAAAATTGCACAAGAGCCTATTCCATTATCCTCGATATAAAAGAATAAAATAAAAAATAAAAATTTAAAAAATACCCACTGATATAAGTCATGAATAGTCTCTCATGAACCTCAGAAATGAATACATTTCTTTGATTGTCCATGTCATCAGCATCAAACACATATTCGATACCTGGCACAGGAAGAATCAAGATTAATCTCCTTCCATATAATAGGACTTTAGCAAGGCTAACTGAAACTACTCATCAAAACTGAAAGTAATGTTCGAGACATGAGTCCCTTGTTCCGCAGTCTCTGTGAATGAGTAAGTCACAAAGGACTCATGCCGCAGGAAGAAATGTGTTATCACACAGACACAGTCATGTATATGCATGCACACACAGACACACAGACACACACACAAACACATACACATGCACACATATACACATCCATTCTTGCATACACACACCCCGACACATAAAACACTTTGTTGCTTGATGAATAAAACCATCCAGAATTGAAATTTGACTTTCTCTCTCTATAAAGATTACCAATCAATCAATCAATCAATCAATCAATCAGTCTCTATCTCCCTTTCTCTCTCTCTCTCCCTCTCCCCCATTCTGTCTCTCTCTTTCTCTGTCTGTCTGTTTTTCTCTCTCTATCTGTGTCTCTGTCTGTCTGTCTATATATATATATCCTCACAGTTATGAAGTATTATGTTCCATTGATTATTACAGAAGTAAGCTTGTGGATTTTTCAATTTTCTTTGTTATTGATTTGCATTCACTAGTTGTACTGTTATAGAAGGCTGTATGTAACAAAGCAACTGTCGTGCTTATTCCTTCACCTTCTGAAAATAAAATTGAATCAATCAATCAATCTTTCCTCCTCCTCCCTCCCTCCCTCGACCTACCCCCCACCCCTCTCTCTCACTCACTCTTTCTCTCTCCCTGTCTCTTCGGGGATGGTGGGTGGGGGGGGGGGGGGGGGGGGGAATGGGATAGCCTAGTGGTTAGAACAGGTGATATTTTTCCCTGGAGTTAACATCAGTGCCGACTCCACTCTCCCCAAAAGTCCTTCGGATGAGACGATAAACCGACGCCCATGAAACGAACGCCACGAACCGACGGCCGCAAACGCACACAAAACATCTTGCGCACACGTTAAATCCTGTTCCGCTTTTTGTAAGAGTAGGCCATTGTGTGCCAGTGGAAACAGATGACAGAATTTACAAAACCGCATACACACGGGGACTGGATGTAAAAAAGCACTTAAGTGCTTATTCCATTATCCTTGACATAAAAGAATGTTTAAACAAATAAATAAGATACCTTTCACCAGGTTGTACTTGTTGGCCAGCAGCGAGGCCTGCACTCCCTTCCCGCTGCCTGTAGGACCCAGCAGCACAATGCGAGGAGCCAGGGGAGCGTATGAGCGAGGCTGACTCTGCAGGAAGGAGAAGGCTGCACACACCACAAGCATTTCTTGTCAGGTCTTTTATGCGCTTTGTGAGCCACATCACACCCTCACTACCCCTTTCTTTTCTTAAGACTGAATCATATGGCCTTTTTCCTGAAGTTGGAATGCAGCTACTTTAAAGATGGGCAAAAACGGTTGCATATGCAAAAATCTCACCATTGGTGAACCTCAGAACTCTGGCCGAGGAATGAAGAAAAAGAAAGGTTGCCTTTGAATGGGTTTTTTTTTTCCTCCAGATTTTCCCATGTCTGTTTTTAAACAAGAAGATTGTAGTTTTGGAGGTATCTGGTCTGCATACTGCTGGTATCTGCTGTGCATACTGCCAAATGATTCCACCAAACGTTGTGTTTAATGATATGCATGATAAGCCCAAGTCTAATAATCTTTTGCTATGAAAAATGCTATACACCTGTCATTAATTCACTATCACCTATTCACATAGTTTAGTGATATCTAAAAATAATTTTTTACCATCTTAAGCAGAATTCTACATAAGAGTTTTTAAATGCTTCATTCCTTATTTTTAGTTGGCTTGATTGTCTTTTTTAATTTGAAACCCAAAACAAGATGAAGAAAAATCACCTCTGACAGATTTAATAGCTAATACTCAGCTGATATTCATTCTAAAAAGTTTTCAGTAAAGCTTTTTCAAATAATGATAATAATAATAACAATAATGTATGGAATTTAAACTGCACTGAACCTTGTAAAGCAAACAAACCAAAGTGCTTAGATTAGGCTTTATTTTTCATTCCTACTTTTCACTCTTTTTTCACTTGATTATTGTATCGTCATTTATCAATCATTTGTAAATAAAACTTCACAAATACTACACAGAAAAGTGACTGCCCTTGCAAGACTGGCAGCCAGACAAGAAACAGAACATGTGCTGCAGTCCTGCTACATGAGGCGCTCTGAAAGAGGATCTGGCCTGACCCATATCCCCCCAGTGGCCAAGAAACTCTATAGAGACTGGAAGGGAGGACCTGCAGCATACAGCTGCCTTCATGACAGAGACTGAGCTATCCATCTGAGAAAAACCTCACCCCCCCAAAAAAAAGAAAAAAAAGAAAAGAAATCATTAAAACTGGTCCTGACCCCCTTCAACATGGTTGAGCTTCTTACCCTGTGAAAAGACATCGGCTTTGGGCTGGTCGGCGTTGATGACTTTGAGGGAGGAGGCGTAGCAGCGAGCGATGGCGTCACTGTGGCGATGGTACTCCACCAGCTTCTCCACCATCTCCCCCTCCGTCTGGCCCGGCCCTTCCTCCAGACGATTCTGCACCTCCGGACTGCCCGGCCAGTCAAAGGTCGTGTGGTACACATCTGACCACAGTCATGAGAATTAGGTCGTGATGTATGGCATCATGAGGCTGGGTTGGACTGGGTCGGGTTGGGTTGGTCCAAGTTGGGTTACTTTCTAGGTATTTAGGTTGGGTTGGGTTGTGGTATAAAATGTGTGGTGTGATGTGATGGGGCATGTAGTGTGGAATGGCATGGTGTAGTGTGGTGTGATGTGGTTTTTATGTTTTTACATTCTTTTGTTAAGTGTCCTTTTCTTTAAAAGGAAGATATTTGATTACATGTGTGTGTGTGCTAGTAATAGTCTTCGATTTTACATCTTTCCACATAAAGTGATACCAGATAGAAAAACAAGTAATAAAAGGTGTGTTTGTGTGTGTGTTTGTGTGCATATGTGTTTATCCATGCATTCATGCCTGCTTACATGTGTGTGTACATGCATGTATGTGCATGCCCATGCTTAATTCATGTGTCTCTTGCATACAAGTGTGCATTCCTGCATTTATGTGCATGTTTCTTCATATCATACCTCCAGTTTTGGGGTCCACTCTTTTGCCAGCAGCCCTTTCTATCAGCACTGTGTCTGGAGCATCCAGGACCACTGAAACACAAAGCATCACACAGACGTCACACACTCTCCTCTGAAGTCAGAGTATGGCTACCTATATGAGGAGGTACTTAAAAACAGTCATAGACCCAAACTTCTCATCCGGTGTACTTCCTGTCTCACAGTGATTCCCAGGTGGGCTGAGTGAGTCAGAGTGCATAGAATGGGTGACTCCCAGGGTGTTCAGCTGGGGGACACAAACAACAACAACAACAACAAACAACAGATGTTACACAGCTTAAGTTTACTCATTCAGCATCATGCCCCAGCACTGCTCAAGCCAAATAGAGTAGTCTTACCGGCCTGGTTCCAGGCATCTCTTGGGCTAGGTACCTGTTGTATTGTTGTTGTTGTTAAGATTATATTTGATGTCACACACAAACACACACACACATATGCACACATGCATGCACACATACACACACACACATACCTGTCTAAAATCACTTTGTAATGGATATATTTTAAAACAAACATGCACACACGTCTGTCTAAAATGACTTTTTAATGGATACACTTTAAACCAAACACACACACACACACACACCACTCTCCTCCAATCTCTCCCCCCTTCCCTGACTCACCACAATGTTTGGGGTATATCCCCAGCTCCTGCAGGGCCAGGGCCTGCTGTCGTGTCTGAGGGAAGCCCTCCATGATCCAGCCCTTCTTCACACAGTCGTACAGCTTCATGCGCTCCTTCAGCACCGACACCCACATCTCCGTTGGCACCGGCTGCAACAACAGCGATTTTGGGGTAGTAGCTATGATGATGACGATGATGATGATGATAACAATAATAATAATAATAATAATAATAATAATAATAATAATGTGGGCATCCTTCAGTCTCGTAAGACTATGGTGTTGCAAATAATAATAATAATAATAATAATAATAATAATAATAATAATAATAATGATGATGATGATGATGACAATGATGGTAATAATAATATTAAATAATAATAATAATAATAATGAAGATAATGAAGATGATAATGACAATGACAACTATGATGACAAGAATAACAACAACAACCATCATCATCATCCTCATCTATGGAATTTTTGTAGCACTGAATCTTGTAAAGCAAACAAATCAAAGTTCTTACATCCAAATTATTTGTTCACATCCAACTGTTCACAAAAGATTTAAACAGATTTTAAATGTACACACATACACACACAACTCCTCCAACACATCCCCTCCCCTTCAACTCGCCCTCCCCCCTCTCACTTTCCCTCTCCCTCCTATGCACAAAAACACTTCCACTTTCCTTTCCACTGTCCCCCTCCCTTCCCCTCACTTCTTCCCCCCTCCCTACACCCACATTTTTAGCTCCCCTCTTTCTTTCTTCATTTTCAATTCAATTCTTTTATTGTCCTCTATTAAAGGAAATTTGTTCTGTAGTGATTATAAACACACTAAAAGGAATGATAAGACATAGATATATAGATTTTGTCCTCCTCTCCTCCCATCCCCCTACCCATCCCTTCCCCTTCCACCTCTGCTCCCACCCTTCCTTCCCCTCCTCCCCCCTCCTCCCTCCCCTCTCCCCAGCCTCCCTGAACAGACACTCACTGCTTTCTTGGCCATGAGAGCTTCGATCTTGTCCCTCAGTTTGAGGTCGGCCTCCTGCACCAGGTTGTCTGGGGTCAGGTGGGTGCATCGCAGCTTGGTGGCCACCATCTTGCTGATGCTGCGCTTCCCTGCTGCTGGGGGGCCCAGGATCATGACCTGCGGCACTGGGGACCAGAAATATCAATGATTAACTCACTCCCTCCCTTCTGGCCAATTTTATTATGCGTATCTCTATATACTGGCCGTTTGTGTTGATTAGTAAAAAAAAAAATATAAAAAAAGATTCATAACTAAAAAGATATTTGACACAAGTACATAAAACTTTTAGGGTTTATTGTTGACATGTTGTTGGAAGGTCAAAGTAGAAAGCCTGCTGCCATATTTTTTGGCATAAGTTGACATCATTGAGCTAAAGAGATTCAAGGTCAAATCCTGCGATCACAGTGGTTCATAGGCAAGTGTTGTGCTAGAACACAGTGCAAAAATCCAGCATGACTCAGTCAAGGGTCCATGGCCCAGTGCTAAAATGAGCTAACAAGTCCAAGTGTGGTCAGTTCCTGCTATAATTAGTGCCACCTGACCCCAGCTGAGCTGGGCTGGGATGGAATGGACAGCAGCTGAGAGCAGAGAAAGTGGGGGAAACTGACAGCTTTGAGAGACCACTGCAATCACAGTGGATGGTAGAAAGTGACTTAATGAAGAAGAAAGAAGGAAAAACAAGTGAACAAACTCTTGGAAGCAGTCAGGTCACAGTTTGGGTCTTTTGGTGTGTGTGTGTGTGTGTGGTATAGGTCTTGTTGATGTTGAAGGTACCGCTCACATAGTATTCTGAGGTTGAATATCTGTTCTGTTGTGCTGCGCCCTGCTCTGAAACCTGCTTGTTCCTCAGCAATGATGGTCTCTGCTTGTGGCTTCAGTCTATTCAATATTATCTGCAGCATGACCTTGCTTGGGTGACATATGAGGCTGATTGTGCGGTAATTATGGCATTGTTGTAGATTTCCTTTCTTGGGGAGGGTGATGATGAGTGACTGCGTCCATGGTGTTGGCCATTTTCCTGTCTGCCAGATCTTGTTGCAGATTCTTAGTAGGGTGCTAATCATGGCTTCCCCTCCAGCTTGGACCAACTCAGCTGGAATGTTGTCAGCCCCTGCTGACTTCCCCTTTTTCAGCGATCTGACTGCTGTTTCCACTTCTTCTCGGAGGATAGGGTGACTGTCTGTGTCTTTGCTTTCGGGTACATTAAGGACTTCTGGATCTCCTGCGGTTCTATAGTTATACAGGTCGGAGCAGTATTCTGTCCATCTGTTCAGAATATCCTGGTCGTCAGTGAGACACTTCCCATTTTTGTCTTGGATTGTTAAACCTTTTCTCTGTTTCGTGCTAGTCAGGTCTTTCACCAGCTGATATGCTTTCTTGCTATTGTTTTTCTTGATGTTCTCTTCAATGTCTTGGCACTGTTCACCGATCCATTTCTCTTTTGCTTCCGTCATGGACTTCCTGATTCTTTTGTTGACTGCCCTATATTGTTCTGCTCTTTCTTTTGTTTCATTTTTCTTTTTCTTCAACTCTCTACGCTTGTCGCATAGTTGTAGGATGTTAGGTGTGACCCATGGTTTTTTGACTGGTCGGCGTTTGCCAAGAAGCTCGTTTGCTGTTTCAGTCACTGCTGTATTGAAACTATTCGTCAGTGTGTCTATGTCTGAGTCTAACACAGTGAGTGCTGCAAACTTTCCACCTATCCTTGCTTGAAAAATTTCTAATACCTCTGGGTCCTTCAGCTTCTCGAGGTCAAATTTGATCCTGATGTTGTTCCGCTTGTGGATTTTCTTTAGACGTAGTCGGAAAGTCATCATCACAAGATCATGATCACTCCCTATGTCTGCCCCTGGAAAACTTCGTGTCTGTGCGATGTTAACGCTAGACTGAAACCGTCTTTTCACCATGATGTAATCTATTTGGTTGTGGTGTTCTCCATTTGGGCTATGCCATGTCCATTTTCTGGACTTCTTGTGTGGGCCAAGTGTATTCACTAGCTGGAGGTGGTTGTTACTGGCAAACTCCAGGAGTCTCAAGCCTCTTTCATTTGATTGGTTATTACAATGTGGCCCACAAACGCCCTCCCAGTCTTTCCATGCATCTTCTCCTACCTTGGCGTTCCAGTCGCCTTGCACAACGAGGATGTCTTTCTTGGGTGTTTCTTGGAGATGAGATGCTTTCGGAGACTCCTTGGCATCTCCTACAAAGACCACATAAGCAACGAAAGCGTGCATAACAGAATCCAGCAAACCATTGGACCCTATGAGAACCTTCTAACGATCGTGAAAAAGCGTAAACTTAAGTGGTATGGGCATGTCACAAGATCCCAAGGAATTACAAAGACAGTTTTGCAAGGCACTGTTCAAGGAGGAAGAAGAAGAGGCAGACCAAGGAAGAGCTGGGAGGATAACATCAGTGAATGGACAGGCCTAGAACTCAACAAAACCCTGAGAAAGGCAGAACAGAGAGAAGAATGGAGGGAACTGGTTGCTGAGTCTTTGAGGGTGCCCCCACGGTCGTCAGACTACGGGACAGATAGATAGATAGATAGATAGTGTGTGTGTGTGTGTGTGTGTGTGTGTGTGTGTGTGTGTGTGTGTGTGTGTGTGTGTGTGTGTGTGTGTGTGTGTGTGTGTGTGAGGGGGATGGATGAATGCATGCATGTTTGTGTCCATGAAGGTGTGTTTGTATGCCTGTACATATAGATATGTGTTGTTGTTTACTTTAAAGTCTATTCAGCCTTGCTGATATTAGACTAAACAAACAAACAAACAAACAATATGTGTGTGTACTTGCATGTGTTTACACGTCAGATAGATCTATGTAATAGTGTATCAGTTTGTGGCAGAAGGAAGACATGATGCACAGAGGCAGACATACCATCCAGCGTGTCTCTGTTCAACAGATCAATCAGGAAAGCCACAGGGTCCTCAGGGCGATTGATGATCAGCTGTTCGATAAGTTGCTGCACAGAAATATCATTCACATGGTACTTCAGTTAAAAACACAGTTATAGATAAGTAACAGAGTCAATGAGAAACAACAACATGAAGAAAAACAGAAAAAACAACTACAACAACAACAGTAATGCACACACACACACACACAACACACACACACACACACCACACACACACGCCTAGCCTGCTGACCTGGGTACAAATCTTGTTCAACAGGATTTTTCCTCTGGAGTTAACATCAGTGCTGACTCCACTCCCCACAAAAGTCCTTCGGATAAGACTATAAACCAAGGTCCTGTGTGCAAATGCACACAGAGCATCTTGCATACACGTTAAAGCCAGTTCCACTTTTCGGAAGAGTAGGCCATTATGTGCCAGTGGGAATAAATGACAAAATTACAAAACTGCATACATATGAGGACTGGATGAAAAAAAGGCATATGAGTGTTTATTCCATTATCCTCAAAATAAATGATTAAATAAAATAAATATTCTGGCAAGGAGTCACTGCCAGTTTGAAACAGCTTTTCTTCCAGCTTTGACCCCAGACTATCATAATCCTAATGTCCAGATTGCATGCTGGGTTCTTTTGTCATCCTTTCATATCCTCCTTCCAACTATATTCTGACTTCTGGCCTCAAGCCACCCCCCCCCCCTCCCTCTCCTCTCTCTCACATTCATTATCCTCAAAATAAAATAATTTGTCATGGTCATTCTCTCTCTCTCTCTCTCTCTCTCTCTCTCTCTCTCTCTCTCTCTCTCTCTCTCTCTCTCTCTCTCTCACTCTCTCTCTCACACACACACACACACACACACACACACACCACACCACACCACACCACACACACACACACACACACACACACACACACATCTTGCACACATGTTAAATCCTGTTCTGCTTTTCGTAAGAGTATATCATTGTGTGCTGATGGGAATGGATGACAAAATTTACAAAACCGCATACACACGGGGACTGGATGTAAAAAAGCACATAAGTGCTTATTCCATTATCCAGGTAATAAAAGAATAAATAAATAAACACACACACACACACACACACACACACACACACACGGAGAGAGAGAACACGATGCAGTGCAGTAGGCAATACATTATGTTTGTATTCGTTCCCTGAACACAAGAAAACAATGAAATAGTTGCACGTACCTTGTACATATCGAAGAGTCCATGTTTTTCTGCATACATGGCAAATTCTGGAGGAATAAGCAACGGGCGTTTAGTCTGATCCATTTTGAAGATGGTCGGCTTCGTTCTTTCTATCTTTCTCCTTGTTGACTGAGGTTGCTACGAAGCCTGGCAAGCCAATTGTAAACCTTATCACAATTGGCTCATACCAGTCGCCGATGTCATACTTTCGTTGATTGGACATTTTTCCTTCAAACAGGGAAGCAACTCCCTTTTGCCGCATAGTTTCACATCCGGTGAATTCACCTGACAAGATGGCAGCGATAACCTTAGCTCAGTACGGCACAGGTGCTTTGGTGACCACAGCTTTGCATCCACTGGGTTATGCAAAGGTTCTCATTCAAGCTGGGTATGAACCTTTGCCTCCCACTCCGTGCATTTCTCTTTTTGGTAGAGAATCACTCGTCTATCCAAATGTCTTGCAGTATATTTCCCATATCAAGAAGGTGGACGGTTTCACTGGCCTCTACCGGGGTTTGTTTCCCCGTGTACTTTCTGGGACTTTGGGGAATTTCGTACAGAGCAGTGTGGCGGAAAAAATCAAAACCGCCATTCCTGATCTGCAGCAAGAGCAATCAAACGGAGGTGAGGACGACAACGAAATGACTGTATTTCTGAGAAATTTCTGCATCGAGACATCGCAGGAGACCGTGGCACGATGCTGCGGAATCGTCGCCAGTCATCCACTGCAGGTCATCACTGTGCGATGCATGTTGCAGTTTGTCGGCAGAGAAACAGCATACGACTCCTTGTTTTCATCCATACGCGAAGTGTACGAAAATGATGGAATTCTGGGCTTTTTCGCGGGTCTGGTACCTCGACTTGCAGGTGAGATCCTGATGGTGTGGATCACCAACTTCCTGGCCAGGCTGCTGAACCGGTACCTGGTGGAGGAGAAAGACATGAAGTCTTACACTGCTGCAGCCTGCGGTCTGGTGGTGTCGCACTTCACCTACCCCTTCACACTCATCAGCAACATCATGGCTGTCAATGGATCAGGACTGGTGGCTGCCAGTCCTCCAAGGATGCCTCGATATGAAAACTGGATGGATTGCTTCATGGACCTGCAAGCCAAGGGTCAACTGAAGCGAGGAGCCAGTATGTTCTGGCGTTATTACTCTGGACCTGTTATTTACAGAGATGGAAAGCTCATGGCTTCTCCAAGACCATTTGGAATATAAAATGGACTGTAAAATAAAAATCATGATCATTGTTTTCACATAACTTTACTGAACTAGAACTGTCTAGAAATCATATGATAATTGATATCAACTTATACCTAAGCTAACTGGCTGTGACTTTGAATACTGTGACAATTCTTGTAAAGAAAATTTTGAAAAATACATAATTCATGTTCATGTCAACATTATAATTTGATATAAAACTTTTAGCTACTAATACACACAGTATACTATAGTAAGCTCTAGTTGAATGCTGTTGAGACTATGATTCTAATTTTAGTGAGAGTAACTTACGAATTTGCTCTTCCAAATGAAATACCAATTACCATACAATTCTTCATTCTCTTTGAGTTATTTGATTTTTGAAAAATTAGTTGTGAATACTGAATGTCTAATACATTATACAGTAATACTAATAGACTAATACTTCATTGTACTTTATGATCATGATTAACAATGTCATCTTCCACCCAACCCTATCCCCTGTTTTCCTTGTGTTGGTAATATGGGAACCCTCAGTAGTATCCCCTGTTTTCCTTGTGTTGGTAATATGGGAACCCTCAGTAGTAAGTTTTTACTTTTAATCTTTAAGTCACTGACACTGTATACTAACTGTATACTGTGTATACTAATTTATAGTAATTACTAAATAGTGTGTCAGCTTTCATGTTGATAAAGCACTATATTAATTGTGACTTTGATCAGCAAACAATATCTGGCATATCTCTCATGTTGAGTCACAGTCTCAGTGGATGAAACGAATTCATATTGCTGAAGTTTCTGTTAAAATGAGTCAGAAACTGATGTATTGAGCATGCTCTTGATAGTTTACGAGTAATAGTGTTTTTTCCCTTGGCTATAGTATAATTTTGTACAATAATAAGTAATATCAATGAGTGTTATTAGTGTGCATGTGTTTGAAAGTTTGGGTGTTACTCTTAGTACTGTTAATGTGTTATTGATAACTTCATAACTGTAATACATTTTGTGTAGCTCTTTAGATTGACAGTGCTCTCCAGTGCAGTATGTAACCAGTAATGTAATGAATGACAAGGAAAAAAATGGAGTGCCTGAAAATTAGAACAAAGCGTTGTCATTTGTACTCTTTTTTTTTTTCGGGGGGGGGGGGGGGGGGGGGGGGGCAGCACTTCAGGTATTGCAAAAAGTTATTTTTTTGTAAATTGTTGACTATTGAGAGCTTAGTCATATATACTAATATAGTGAACTAATTGTTAAAAAAAAAATTGGATAATGAATTTTGCCTTTGCTAATTTGCTTAAGAGTCACTACTAGTAGTGGTACACAATACTAGTATTACAATTCAGTGTCAGTGAACAGTAATATGTAATTGATGTTCCGCATTAACACACCCCCCCCCCCCCCCCCCAACAAAAACAAAAAAAAAGAAAGAAAAAAAAGAAAGAAAAAAGAAAGTGGCTGTCAAGTCTTTATGCAAAAGGCTGTAAACTACAATATTTCAAGTATTTGAGTAAACTAGATGTCACCTCATACTGCTCATAGTCACACATCATATTTTAATTCTACTGTATCAGTATATGGATTTATCATATTCTGAAATATTGAATATTGCACTTTGTGAAACTTTGTCATGATCGTAAAAATAAGTTCAGTTTATTAACTGATTGGCAAGCTTTCGCTCCAGTGAAAAAACAAAACAAAGCAGCAAACAAATTTTTTTTAAAGATGGTAATGAATATATTGTGTCTTGTGATTATTACTATTACTAGTATTAGGAGGGCTTGTTTTGAATGTACATGTTTATTGTTGGTTGTTTTGAAAGTGATGTTTACGATTTATGTAGGTTGTGTTACATCACACTTTGTTTATAATGTAATGGTTTCAGTGTATATAGTTTACTTTAAGTGTAGTATTATGTTGTTATGTTTTTGTATGTTAGTCATATACTATAGTATATATAGATTTGTTTTTGCCATTACATTTCATTATTTAATTTTAACTAAAAAGGTTTGTGCTACCCCTTTGCTGCACTTTAAAGTATCTGTTATTATTGCTGTGCTAAAAGTAGGGATCCATTATTATTTAAAATATTATTGTTGTTGTCATTATTATGACATTACTGTCATTAGTACTGTGGTATTAGAAGTAGTACTAGTAGAAGTAGTTTGTGCATGAAGACTACGATTTCTTTTATTTTGGTTTAAATCAATAGTATAAGCTGCTTAGTAAATCATGCATTTTGTTTTTCTTCTTATTATTTTTGTCTTTGTAAATATATATATATATTATATATATATATAAAAAATATATTTTTTAAACCAAATATTTGTTTCATTGAAGTTTTTAAATTCTACTTTTGAAATAATCCAGTAACCAGTGAAAACAGAGTTATGCAAAGGCCTAAATATATGAGATTATGGCACATTATCATCTTGCTTTTAACTGAAGTTAAATCCAAGGTAAATTGATTTAAACTTAAACTGAAACTTAAAAGTCCTAATTTCTCTGTCTTTTATATTATAAGATTTTTGTTTAAGTTTAAAAAAAAAATGCAGTACTTGAAAACTTTAAAAACCCCAGTTCTATGGACCTCATGTTTTGTGACTTAAAAAATGGTATATTAATAATAAATGCTGTGTTACTTGTTTGTCACATATGACACAGGAGTACAAAGATAGTTAACATAGGTTAATCCAGGTTTCATTATCAAAATATGCTCATTCAAAGTTATCAATGTACTTTGTATGACTATGGTGAAATGTTTAGATAGTGTTAAGTGGAGATGATTTTTGTCCTTGAAATGATAAACTAAAGCTATTGATTGAATGTTGAACTTGATATGTAAGGTTTAGTTTGGGGGAGGGGGGGGGCTGATACCTTTTCCAAGGAATGAGTAAATAGACCTATCTTCAGGCACTTCAGCTTACTTCAAAACAAATTAACAATACCCCTGTTTTCTGAAAGGGAACAAAAGATATTGAGTAACCAGTATGATGCTAACATTGAAAAATAATAGTTGAAAACACTTGTGACAACATCATTGGTGTTGTAATAGTTTGTTTCATTTTGTCATCATTGATAAAAGCAAACAGAACCCCAGTAATGGAAACACATGCTCACACATGCATGAAGGCTCAGTTGCATGCATGCATGCATAAACCATGACATGGTTACACATTCACACACACTCAGACACATCTTATGATAGAAGTAATTATACAGTAAATTGTGGAATATGATATTTTTTTAAATTAGCAATTATTTACACACACACAGATTTTTTTTTTAATGGGGGTAGGGGATCAAACAAAACAAAAGGCAAATCTTACAAAAATATTAATGGCGTGATATGATCTATAACAAATTGTATAGGTTGTGTTTAATGTGAAATCTTTAATTTGATCTCAATAACAGTATAGATGACATTAACATGTTAGCAACAACTTTCCAAAACAACAAAAGCATCAGTTTATGCTGTTGTCATGTTTTCCCCATTGCATTACTTTCAACACAGTACTGTCTGCATGTTGTTCCAAAGCATCAAGAAAATCAACTGTATTTGATGATCAGTTTTCTTCTTCTTCCTCATCAAACACTCTGACAGTAACTATTATTGTCTATTTTATGAGCAAAAATGCATCATGCTGCCATTATGCCTGACAAGTCAGACCCAGCGCATCCAACTTTGGCATGAGAGAGCATTGTTATCTTTTAAGTCTCCCTGAAAAAAAGACAGGAAAATGGTCAGTTATGAATAAAAAAATATTTTTTTTTTACTTTACAATTTTTTCCCTTCTTTAGTACCATTTGTGCAACAAGTATGCCCTTAATATTTTTGATGATAAATTAATTAAAACATTGGTACAATTTGCAAATATGGCGGTATTTGACTCCTCCAATTGGTGATTGCAGAGTGCATTGCTAATTCTATGTAATTTTTGGTTTGACATTGACTGTGAATTGCTTGGAAAATGTGAGTGAAAAATGACTTGGAATGTGTTATGTTATATTTTTGTGATATTGACTCCCATTACGGAATTTGTTATTTTACTGGTTGTTGTGACTGCCTGAGACGCATTTGGCATACATAATAAGTTTTTGGTTTTATTCCTTTCCCATGTCTTCATGTACATCCAGGGTGTGTGTGTGTTTTGTGTTGTGTGTGTGTTGCGTGTGTGTGTGCTATCCCTAAATAGTGATATCCAAGCTTAAAAATGAATTCTTGTTTACGTTTTTGGTTGTTGTTTTTAAACTAAAAGGCATACTGTACATGTATACTAACATAGTCAATTTGTGTTCCTTCTAAACCAGACCCATAGAACACTTTTCAGCAGCCTTTAGTATTGCTGTCAGTGAGCTGTTATGCAGATAGGTAGGTCTGTGCACAAGTGCCAGCTTTGTGCTCTGGCCTAAGCTGGGGATTTTAGCCTAGAAGTGGAAACAATGATTCCTTCAAGCACCTAGCATTCTTTTCAGGCTTGAAGGAGTGGGCTTCCAGATTTCTGGTTTTATTTTGTTCCTTGACTCGAATTTCAGATTCATTTGCTTTGAGTGCTGGAAGTGAAGCTCACAAGGTTAAAGAAGTTGAAGGAAGGTGGCAGGATGGTTAAGACGTTTGCCTGCCAACAAGTAAACCATGAGGTTCTGGGTTCGATTCCCAGCCTCGCCCTTTCTTCCCAGTTTGACAAAAAATTCGAATTGAATGTCAAAGTCCTTCGGATGAGACTATAAACCGAGGCCCTGTGTGCAAACAAATGCAGAACATCTTGCGCACACATTAAATCCTGTTCTGCTTTTCGAAAGTGTAGGCCATTGTGTGCCGGTGGGAACAGATGACAAAATTTACAAAACTGCATACACACGGTGACTGGATGTAAAAAAGAACATTAGTACTTATTCCATTATCCTCGATATAAAAGAAAAATAATTAAAAGAACCTAAGTGTCTAGTTGGTCTGCGGCCACCCTTTGCTAAAGATTTCTTGGTGGCTGTTCCATTCATGAAGGCTTGCCATTTTATTTGCCTTGTAGAATCAGTGGTGAAGATGAAAGATTAAGAACTGTGTTCTTTTGGAGGTTGAGAAAGTTAAGTATTAGACAAAAGTTTATAATTTCTGGTCAACATGTTTTGAACATTTTGACTTTGTAGGGTGACAGTCCTGTTATGGCTGTGGCAGTCAGTTCTGGGCTCTAAAGAATAATTTTATATCAGTGTACATACAGAAATTTCATGTTTGCTATATTATACTCAGGCTTTTGTTTATGGCAAAGAGAAACTACAAAAGTCGCTTGGACTGCTCTCAGGTTATTCTGTGAGTTTGATGATCTGGTGCTTGTCTGTGTAATGTGCATGGAAGATTTATACTAAGAATAGTTGAGATGTAACTGAGAAGGAAATTTTTTGGGGGAGTAGGGGCAGGGAAACATTTTCTATGTCTTCTTCCAAATATGGACACAGAGGAGAAGAATTTGCTGTAGTGTAGTGTGACAGGAAGATGAATGTTAATTGTTATGAATTCTATGCTGGTAATGGGATAGTTCAGTTGTGATTGATTGACCTTGATAACAAAATTATGCAAATGCCTGAATTGTTTGTACTCACTGTTAAGTCCAATCATTGCTTTTATTTTCAAAGTTGTTTCATGAGAAAAGTGTGTGTCGGGGAGGGGGGGGGGGGGGGGTAATACTTTTTTATCTGAATAAAAATGTCTACATAAACATGATATTGAATTTGTGAGTTCAGAAATGTTTTGTTGTTCAATCTTATCTTTGTATTTACTATTTGTGCACATGACTTTCTGTATGCTTGGTAATTTCATTGTGTTTGGTTGGGGTTTTTTGTTGTTTAAAAAAAAATTAATATAGTATGTAAAATCCAGAATATGAATAGATCTCATGTAAGAAATAGCTGTAGGTGAAGGTAGTGTGATATCATCATTTTTCTTTCATGCATTTCATTTGATTACACATTATTTACACATTATTTTTTTCACTTCTCCATTCACTTCCCACACTGTCACTTTCAGGAAGTGTCACAGACTAGTTGAATCTGGCAGAGCCCATCTCTTGCCAGGTTTCAGGATGCATGCTGGGTTTGTTCTATTCTACCATCACCCACACTACCAATCTTACCTAGCTGTCCTGCACGCTCTTGTCTTGTACAAAAGATGGGCAGTTGTTGAGGTGTGTTCAGCTCACAAGATCCTGTGAGTGTAATTGCACACAGGAATGAATGGAGCTGGATCTGATGTTAACTCCTGCGGGGAGGAGGGGGAGGGTCTTCTAAATTGGAAAGTTCAGTGGAGGCTTGAACTCAGAACTTACAGATTACTGTCAGCTCACAATATAGATCTATCTAACCACTGTATTGTTTTGTTCCCCCACCCAAACACTTGTGCACATTACAAGTGGTAATGTGGACAGGAGAAAAATATGTCGTGTTTCTAGGCCTTCTGATAAATGAAGAAAAGGTAATAGAGCAGTCCCTATCATCATCATCAGGTGCTTATTGAACAAGTTGCATGACCTTACCAAAACTGAGATAGTACCAGCAGTATTAATAATTGTAATTTGCAGTAGTGGCCATTCACCCTCTAAATGTCTGTCTTCATTAATTCTGATCATCAGTGATTTATCATTCCTTCAGTCTGTTTATCTGCAAGAAAGCAAACTATGATTTCATTTTTCTAAATCAATGGGTTTTTCCTTGGTTTTTGTGGTGTTACAAATTATTGAACTCCCTAAGCTATTGTGTTGTAACTGTTAAGTAATATTTGTAATAGATTGTGTAAATGCATCAATCGGTCATCATTCTATGCTTGTACAGATTTCCATTTCCTTAGAGCTGTGTGTGTGTGTTCCTTGGTGACAAGGGTTCTAATGCTGTAAAATCATATCACTTTATCATCATGATTAGCAGACTCATTTAATAGTCACTGTGCTTGGCAATTGTCTTGATTTCAATTCATGTAAACGGACAGATAGAGAGAGGGAGAGAGAGAGAGAGAGAGTTGAAATCTTAAGAGCATTATAACAAAGTATGTAAAAACAGAATAGCATAAGCAAAAAGAATGAAAAAATATCTATGCTTTCAATTTTTCTTCTGTTTTTTTTTCTTCTTTGCGTTTTGCGTCCCTTTTCAGTGAAGATAGACACTGAGTTTGATAAACCCCTCCATTCATGGCGATTGCTCACATACTTTGTTTTCCAAAGCTTTATGTGCATGTGGAAGGCTTTGGATGTTTTCCCTATGGTGCATTTGGGTTGTAGTACCTCTTTGTGTGCTTACCAGTGACCTAACAGTTTGGGGCTGTTGGTTTGGTTTGGCAAGTGACACCCTACATGAAGTGAATCTGGAGTCGCCCGTTAATTATTAAAAAAATAACAAGAAACAAATGGATTCACAGTTGTGCAAAGATTCAGACTAGTAGACAAATAAGATGAAAACTTTGGGTCTAAGAAATAAAAGATGCTCCAAAGGGTGTAAGACCCAGAAAGCTGTTTCAATGTATGTTTGCTCATTTCAGTTTCTTCATATTACAGAACAACAACAAACATAACATGAACCAATTGTTTATCATAGCCAGTAGATGAAACAGCCACAATAGCTTTGGTCATGACAGCGTATCACAGCTAATAAAAAAGAAATGCATGAAGGGTTGAACTTATGAATGTGTATACATATTTTGATTTTGCAGCAAACCTTTTGGTATAGAGATACACAAGAAGTGGACACATTTTAAAGATTCCATGGAGGTGTCTTCAACATGTTCCAGTTTCTATTTTTTAAATGAGGACATGTCTAACAAAACAAAATCAGACCAAAAACAAAACCCAACCATAAAAGTCCTCAAAAGATTTCAATCAAGCAGTATCAAGTTGTTTCAAATTAGGATGTGGATGAAGGACATGTCTGTTAGCCTGCAGTTGCAACTCTGTAAACAAATATGTCTTTAAAACAGTAACTAAACAGAGCTGAAATGAGGATTGTGAAAGAGAGGGTTGAAATGAAAAATTAACAAGTTTCCAATTTCTTTTCGGGAAACTACTTAGTTTTGGGATAGATAATATTCTGAGAACTGAGATAATTATAAAAGTGACATGGAACAAATTGTGACATCAGACTCATTTTGTGGTAGAGGCTCTCATGACTGGGTTGTTTTTGTAGTTTTTTTCCCCCAAGATTTTATTTTGAAAAGAAAAAAAGACATGCTTTTTAAATTGCTGTGTTTGTGCACTATTATACATGCATTTAGTGACATAGAAACCCATCCCTCTCTTTTGTGTCATTTGTGATAATGTTTGAGAATACTTGAAAACATATGAGGGTTATACCATAGCATTACAAATACAAATAAAATGTTTTGTGAGCTTTACTATCCTGAATCCATTCTTACTAATTGTGGGGAAAATATTACTGGTGATCTTTCGTATACTTACAACTAATAAAGCAATAAGGTCAGATGGACAGGCACTGTGCTTTTTGTGAGTGCATGTGTGTGCATTAATGCCTGTGAAGATTGATGATGCATGTTTTGTTGATGCACTTCACACATCTTGTATGTTTCTCTGATAACATTTCTCTCTCTTTCTTTCATTGTATGACTTTGTAAACTGATGTTTGTAAACTGATGTAAGGATTTGTGTTATTCTTCGTGCTTCTGTGGTTTCCAAGCACTTTTTAAAATGCCTTCCACCTACCTCCTCCCCCCCCCACCCCACACACGCACATGCAGCATGCACACACACATCACACAACACACACACATCACATAACACATACACATCACATAACACACATATGTCTGAATACCTATAAAAAAAAATTTCTTTGTTTTTTCGAAGAATATCAATTTAAACAAACATTTTTGTAAAAAGATAAATTTATTCCATCACAGTATAAACTGAAACTGCAGCAGCCAAAATCAAATGTGATATGTATTAAAACAACTGTAATACAACAGTAGCAACTATGCCAAAGGTTAGAATGATAAATTAAAAAAATGATAGGTTAAGGTATTTACCAGCAATAACAAAAGTAAGGCAATTTATATTGATTCAAACATATGCAATTTATTTACCAGTAACAACAAAAGTACAATAGTAGCAACTAGGCAAAAGATCTCTGTAAAACATGATATGTATTTACCAGCAACAAGGACAGACAGAACATCAGTGACAAGGTGAAAGATTTGTTCACACAAAGCAGATATCAGTTTCAGAAGCATCAAAGTTAAAATCACAATCCATAGACTTCACCAAAATGTTGACATAGATTTGTCATTAGAAGACACCAAATTGTATTTTCTGTGGATTGTGATTTTTTGTGGGGGGGAGGAGGCTGACAGAACTTGAAGACACCTCATTAGTGAAATTTTGCATATATGACTTAAAAAAAAAGCCACCATTTAAGGTAGCCACATTATGTTTTTGGGGAAGTAAGACAAAAACAGTTTGAAATGAACTGGGATGGATCAATTCATAATGGTATTTCCATGTGTGTAATCCAAGTCTGACTACTACTAAAGATATTTAAATTAATCACATCATCCAACAGATCAGTTACAATAGTATAGGTCTGTATTCAAGAAGAGACTGAAGGCATTTCTGACCACAAAAGAAAAAAAATTATTCTGAAAACTATGGGACCAAATTTCCAACAAAAAAACCCCACCCATTAACCAAAACCATTATAGTTCAAGTAACTGTTTTGTTACACACAAAATCTTCGAAACAGATTTTCAGTGTCTCTAGAGAAATTTTAATTAAGAAGTACTGACTTCTTATAGTTCTACTGAGAAGTGCCAGAGATTACTCCCCCCCCCCTCTCTCTCACACTTACCACCACCCTCACCAGATGCGCACCCCCCCCCCCCTCCCCATTATGAATATTCAAAAAGTCCTGTCAAAACCATTTCACCAAAATAAGTTGTTTTGGAATTTCTGTTCTCTCTCTGCATTTCCTTACTGGTGTGCACTACCCCAGATCTTTTGCTGAGCTTGTAACTTTACAGAAGGTCTGCCCGCTGGCCTCGACCCGATACACGCCGACTTCAGAGCAGCTTATTTTTTGTATGATGCATGCTGGGTATGTTCATGTTTCCATAACCCACAGAATGCTGACATGAATTACGGCATCTTTAATGTGCATATATGATCTTCTATATGTTTTGAATGTTAAAACAAACAAAAAAAAAGTTTCTCAAACAAAAAGCTGCTGCTTACTGGTATTTTAAAATTGAAAAAAAAGATGTAAATGTTTTTATTTATTCTTTTATATCGATGATAATGGAATAAGCACCTATGTGCTTTTTTACATCCAGTCCCTGTGTGTATGCGGTTTTGTAAATTTTGTCATCTGTCTCCACCGGCACACAATGGCCTACTCTTTCGAAAAGCGGAAGAGGATTTAACGTGTGCGCAAGATGTTCTGCATGTGTTCGAACACGGGGCCTCGGTTTATAGTCTCATCCGAAGGCCAGCCATGGCAACTGGCATAAATGACACAAACATACTCAGCATGCTTTTGTAATATACAGAGTGGTGTGCTCCACCAGGATACAACTACCCAAGAGTCACTGCCTGAAAACTAGCAATACTCCAGTGATCCCCAGTCACAGCCTCGTCTGATACTATACTGCAGCACACACCATTCTGTGGTGCTCTCTCATCTGATACGATACTGCAGCGCACACCATTCTGTGGTGCTCTCTCATCTGATACTATACTGCAGCGCACACCATTCTGTGGTGCTCTCTCATCTGATACTATACTGCAGCGCACACCATTCTGTGGTGCTCTCTTATCTGATACTATACTGCAGTGCACATCATTCTGTGGTACTCTCTCATCTGATACTATACTGCAGCACACACCATTCTGTGGTACTCTCTCATCTGATACTATACTGCAGCACACACCATTCTGTGGTGCTCTCTCATCTGATACTATACTGCAGCACACACCATTCTGTGGTGCTCTCTTATCTGATACTATACTGCAGCGCACACCATTCTGTGGTACTCTCTCATCTGATACTATACTGCAGCGCACACCATTCTGTGGTGCTCTCTTATCTGATACTATACTGCAGTGCACACCATTCTGTGGTGCTCTCTTATCTGATACTATACTGCAGTGCACACCATTCTGTGGTACTCTTCTCATCTGATACTATACTGCAGTACTCCTCATCTGATACTATACTGCAGTGCACACCATTCTCTGGTACTCTTCTCATCTGATACTATACTGCAGTACTCTTCTCATCTGATACTATACTGCAGTACTCTTCTCATCTGATACTATACTGCAGTACTCTTCTCATCTGATACTATACTGCAGTACTCTTCTCATCTGATACTACACTGCAGTACTCTTCTCATCTGTAACTATACTGCAGTACTCTTTTCATCTGATACTATACCACAGTACACACCATTCTGTGGTACTCTCAAAGCCAGCAATTCACAGGGAATTATTGAGATTAGACTAATCAATCACATCTGAAATTTTGGGTTAAAAAAAAAGCCCCAAAGCTGCACACACACACACACACACACACACACCAAACACCCACCACCACCCAACCAACCCCCCCCCCCCCCCCTAAAAAAAAAAAAGGAAAAAGAAAGAAAAGAACAATTGTACACAAATAAAATCTGACTACTGCTTGAACATCATTCCAGTGGTTTTTTGCAAATACCATTGATAAAAAAGAAGTTTTGTAGACACACACAGGACGGACAAGCAGGCACATACTTGACGAGACAGATCGTATTATGTCATGATATAACACTATAAGTTTTTCTAGTGATCAACATGGTCTAGAGTTTATACAGACCATCCCCCCCTAAAAAAAAGAACCCCCAAAAAACAAAAGAAACAAAAACACCCACCCAAACACCCCCCCCCCCCCAAAAAAAAACAAACAAACAAAAAAAACATAACAACAAAACACATACACATGAAACAACCAAAAAAGGATAACATCAATAGCTTCATATTTCTACACAATGTCAAGTATAGGCAAGCCATTTCTCAAGAAAATAATTAGAAATTAACAAAATACACTGTTACTGTATAATCGAATCTGATAAGGGTACAAATGATCAATACTGTAAAACTTTAAAGATTGTGGACAATACACAATGAATATGTTCAGCATATGTATAAAAAAAAAACCTGAACATTACACAAATCACAAACACATCCCCACATATAAAATAAATTATACACACTAACAATAAAAACTAAAACAGTACACTAAATACTCATCTAAATATAAACATTAAGTGCAAAATATTTTTTTAATGATTTTGAAATGAAAAAAGACAAGCCTGTCTCAGGATTTAAATGAAAACACGTACAGGATCTGTTGCTATAACGTAGCAGAACTTCATGACCATACAATAAGGAAGGAACAAAAGGCTACACATGTTAATTTAACAGCAAACTCAGAACTGGTTTTGATTATTCAGTGCGGCAGTGACAGCAGTAAAACCGAGGACAACTTAACAGAAAAATACTATGATGCACAAGGCTTGAATGAAGCATAACCCCAACAATAATGATCTATATAAATGAACAAAGGAGAGGAGGAGAAATAAATAAACTTTTGTCAAGATGCATGTCTTTGTTTATCCACTTTCTTATTCACTGCCCCCCCCCCCTCCCCCCAAAGTAACATGCATATGCTTCAACCATATGTTCCAGCATGTCAACTTTGACTGAGCTTTGATTCTTCTCTCTTTGCTTGGATGAGCACAAAGTCTTTTGGCCAGTGTGCCTTTTCATATTCAGCCCCTTATGTCGGGAACGCTTTGCCTCAGGATCTCCGTCATTCTTCTTCTTCCCTTCATTTCTTCTTTCAAGAGCAGTCTGAAGACTCCAGTCTCTTCAAAACCTCCAATTCAGTTTCTTTACCTCACCATTACAGTTTTCAGTGTGTGTGTGTGTGTGTGTGTGTGTGTGAGTGTGTGTGAGTGTGTGTGTGTGTGTGTGTGTGTTGCATGTACAAACACTAGAGGAAAGGAGGGAGAGGGGATGAGCAAGAGATTCAGTGTCAGCAGGAAGAGAGAGGAATGAAAGCAAAATATTTGTCATCATGAGTACTTGTATTAGTCTATTAGAGATGTCTCTCTGTACAGTTGTATGTATTATAACATTTGTTACGTAAAGCGCTTTGTGCCTCTAGAGTGGAGAAGGAATGTGCTTTATAATGTCCATCATTATCATAATTATCATGTAACCAACAATTGTTCTGATTCTCATCTCAGTCAGTCAACTGGCTTTGCTTCTATTATGTCAGCAAATGAGAGCCATGCTGTAAAAATTAATGGTGAAATCATGGTAACCAATAAGGGCTGGTGATATAAAAAGGCATCGGTAACAGCTCAAAATCAGCAATATACATATCTGTATAAACATGAGCTCAACAAATCGTTTTTGTTTGTTCTTGCTGACAATATTCAAATATAAGTAGAAAAGTTTTTGTGAATAAAACCTGATATGAAAACATCTTTTGCATACACATTTTTGATACACAACATTAAGATAATCCATAGCAAGTATAAATGCATATCAAATCATTGTTACACTTGTGTAAATTCAGCAAAAACCCCAAAAAATAAAAGCCCAATATCAATTCATCACAACTCATAATAAGCAGACTTTACTTCTGCTGATCTTATATGAATGCATAGCATACAGCTTTTCAAGCAACTCGAGCAATTATTTCTATATCAGCATTTCTCTTTTTCTTGACATCGGCTTAAAAAAAGGAAAAGGGATAAAGGTACAAGATAAAAGATATGTATGGCAAGCACTTGTTCATTTGAGCAAGGAAACTAGACCAAGCATTGAACTGCAAAGTTATCCATCTTTCTTTTCACTGCGGAAAAGACATGGCACAAAAAAAGAGATGTTTTCCTGTCTCAACGTGTTTAGTCTACTACAACAAACACAACCACACATACAAACTAACTGAATGAAGAGACATCCACAAAGACCATTTGCTGATGAATGTTTTCCATTCCTCAGTTAGAACTCCACGATTCACGGAAGGAGAGATGTTTGTGTATACGACTGTCTCCGCCCACCCTGAAGGCAGGCCTGGGATGTATGCTGGGTGTGTTTGTTTCCACAGCTCACCAAATGCTGACATGAATTACAGGATCTTGAACATGTCTATCTGATCTTCTACATGTGTATATACACAAAGGGAATTAAGGCACTGGCAGGTCTGCACTTGAAGTTGACCTGGGAGATTGTAAAAATCCCCACCCTTAATTTGCCAGATGCTACCGAGATTCGAACCTGTGATTTCATGGACCTGTATGGTCTGAACCACTTGGCTACAGTGTCCATTGCTGATGAATTTAATACCCTTGACCTGGCTGTTCTTTGAGGAGTTATGGGGCACTAGCGGTGTGCACTGAGTGTTTCAAGCTGTGCATCTTGGGTATCCTGGTAAAGCCCATCCCTGCCCAGGTTACAGGCTGCATGCTGGGTATGTATGTTCCTTCATGCATGCAACCCGCCACAGCTTCCCTACTTTTCAATGACAGGTCGATGGGCTTTTCATGTAGACAGGTGAAAGTTGTATTTGAAGACCATTTTTTGCCACAGCAGACTTCTCTGTGTCAAATCCAGGCTGCTCTCCCTGGAGAGAGCGCATTACCACAAAAGCAGTGCTACCTCCCCACCACCCCTCCCGTTGTCTTTGTGGTTTTGTTTTTTTCCTGTTGGAGTGGCTTTTTTTCTACAAAATTTTGCGAGGAACAACTCTCTTGTTGCCATGGGTTCTTTAACATGCGCTGAATGTTTATTGCCTCATCAAAAAGACTAGCACCTAGACCACCAGTCAAGGTCTAGCGGAAGAGGGAAAAGTTTGGAGCACAAACAGGGATCAATTCCACACTTTCTAGGCAGGTGTGTTACCTGTAGACTGCCAATGTTACGCATGCATCAGCACACAGGACCTGGATGTACAGTCTCGTCTGAAGGACTTGTGGGGAAATGGAGTCAGTGCCAATGAATCCTAAGTCCAGAGAAAAATCCTTCAGATGTGATCAGGCTGTGTTATGTCAATTATCTGCAAAAGGGCAGTTTATTTGTGGGCGTTTCTCTTAATCTGCAAGGTGAAGGTTTAGTTTTGACAGCAGTGGTCTTTGTTCTGAATATATCATTTTTCAGTTACTCTGAGGCATGACTGCACACTCACACCTTGTGCAAATATAGACTACTACACACTCATACCTTGTGCAAATATAGACAAACTACACACTCATACCTTGTGCAAATATAGACTACTACACACTCATACCTTGTGCAAATATAGACAAACTACACACTCAAACTGTGTGCAAATATAGACTACTACACACTCATACCTTGTGCAAATATAGACAAACTACACACTCAAACTTGTGCAAATATAGACTACTACACACTCATACCTTGTGCAAATATAGACTAACTACACACTCAACCATGTGCAAATATAGACTACTACACACTCATACCATGTGCAAATATAGACAAACTACACACTCATACCTTGTGCAAATATAGACTACTACACACTCACACCTTGTGCAAATATAGACTACTACACACTCATACCATGTGCAAATATAGACTACTACACACTCATACCGTGTGCAAATATAGACAAACACCCAAATAAACACATCTGCACATGAACAAGTCAAAACTGCACACTGATTTACCATTCCAAATTAAAAAGTTGCGTTGGTTTTATGTTTGATTTTATCCCTCCATAAGACTCAACTAAAACATGGTAGGCTATACACACAATAATATTCTTGTTGTAAAATACTGACCCCCCCCCCCCCCCCCCCCACCCAACCCAAACAGCAATTATGTAACTAACATTCAAAGAAGCAAGATACATCATTACATATATACTGAAACATTCAGATCTATGCTTATAAATAATCAGATTCATGTCTAAATTTTCTAAAACAAAATAATGTTATCCACACTGAAAAGCAGAAGGAATACCTGACAAACTCAGCCCTATTTACAATATTTGAAATTTTGCACATGAATATTTGTTGTCAT
Organism: Rapana venosa; assembly: GCA_028751875.1. Classification (NCBI taxonomy): domain Eukaryota; kingdom Metazoa; phylum Mollusca; class Gastropoda; order Neogastropoda; family Muricidae; genus Rapana; species Rapana venosa. The sequence continues at coordinate 16,150,042 of CM054161.1, read as the reverse complement.
AGAATTCAACAGCAGGATATTTCGATTGTATATGGACTGGATATGTTTTGTTTGTTGATTGCAGTAGAAACCAACCTAGTTCAAATTGCACTTGGTAAGGTTTCGATATATTTGTAACTGTTTTTCTGGACATCACTACACCAGTCAGCATCCATCACTCATAACTTGCCATCCATCTCCTAAAATAGTAAAAGCAACCTAAAAATATTTCTCATTTTCATTACTTTCACACACACACACACTCACTCATTGACACACACACGCGCGCAGGGTAGCCTGGTGGTTAGAGCATTGGCCTTGTGTTCTGACAGCCTGGGTTCAAGCCCAGGTTTGAGCAACCACTGAGACGCCCGTTCAAGAGGATTCTTCCCATTAGTGCCAGCTCCACTCCCCCAAAAGACCTTTGTTTGAGACTATAATCCGAAGTCCCATGTGTGAACTTTTTCCACTCATATGAAAACCTGTTCTGCCTTTTGAAAGAATAGGCCATTGTGTGCCAGTGGGAATGAATGACAGCACTAACAAAGCAGGGACTGGATGTTAAAAAAAAGTAGATGAGCACTTATTCCATTATCCTTGAATAAGAGAATAAATAAACGAAATAAATAATAAATAAACCACACACACACACACATATGCACACACACTCACACGCACATGCACACACACACACATTATTTCCCCTCACATCCACATACCTCAGACTGAACAGTACAAATTACACACACGCACACATGCGCATGCACGCACGCACACACACACACACACACACACACTTGCACATGTACACATACACTCTTTCCCCTCACAACCACATACCTCAATTTGAACAGTACAAATTATTGCAAACTATACACTTAGTATGGGCAGAACTTCTCTTTCTTCAAGAAAAGACAGACTAGAAGATAACAGACATGTCAAGAAAAGTTAAAAAATCTAAATCTCATTACTGACCAACATAAATTAGCTAGCTCTGTGCACCTCCACTCCACTTCATGCCAACTACATGTAGTGGTCTGGGTGCTAGCCTTTCATCACACAGTTTACAACCTGTGTTTAGGTTTTACAGAGATGATACATAACTTTCAAGTTTCATTAGCAGAATAATTGTTGCGCATGGAAAAGAATGCTTTGCAGGAAGAATCACTTACTGGGAATAACACCCCCCCCCCCCCCCCCACAAATGAGTATACACTCCTTCAAAGCATGCATGCATGCACACATGCGCGCGCACACACAAACCCCTACCTATGCTGAGTGAGACTGAGAGAGTAAAAGAAGTAGGGAGACAACAATCCAAATGTTGTGCAAAGAAACGTGACAAACTTATGAATGTGACTAGAAGTTTATTTTACTTACTTACCAGTCATAGCCAACTGAATGTTAACTGCTGGTGACCACACAATTCATCCAGTCAAATTGAAATTTACTGAGAGATTATGTCATATATTATGCAGATTTCTTATATTATTTTTTTCTAAATGCTCTTTGCATGCATTGCCTACCAATTTATCAGACAGTAAACTACAGTGCTCTGGATCTATGATCATCATTCTAACAATTTCAAAAATATAAAACACCTATAAACATGAAAACTACCATCAAATTTAATAAACATGATTATCAATCTCATGATAAATCTGGTTTTTCTGTCATTTCGCATGAACACAAACTCGAGCACAATGATAACACACACACACACACACACACACACACACACACTCCAAACACACACAAAATCATAAATACTGAAAGCATTAATTACAATCAAGCAATAATGGTGGAAAATAATGGATAGAATATCACTGTCAGTGAGCAGATGTTCACTGATTATCTCTGACACCATTTTGAAATTGCCTGGATTTTTCTCCCTTGTCTGTCAGGGTTGCAGTTACTGCCAAAAGATACTCAGTCATTCTAAAAGCTGCATGTAACATGCACTTAATCTATTCAACACTACATACTAAACAAGTTTTACACCGCTCTGCAGAAAATGGGGGGGCAGGACAGCCTAGTGGTATGAGCACTGAGCGCACAATCTGATGGCCCAGGTTCCAGCTATCACTGAGGTACCAAAACCAATACTTTATTATTTTAATAAGCTGAGGGGACTTTTCCCCTGGAAAGGGGATTTTTTTCCCTGGAGTTATCAGTACTGACTCCACTCCCCTGAAGTCCTTTGCATGAGACCATAAACTGAGGTTCCATCTGCAAATGCAGGCAGAACATCATATGGATACATCAAACACCGTTCTGCATTTTGGAAGAGTAGACCATTGCATGCAAGTACAAATGGATGATGAAATTGTTAGAAATGCATGCACACAGGTGTCATGTTTAGACATCATCCCTGAAGTTGGAATGTGGTTGCCTGAAAAGTGGGCAAAAATGGTCGCACAGACAAAAATCTCACCCTCAGTGAACCTCGGACCTCTAGGCGAGGAGCAAACAAACAAAAAAAGGAAAGAAAGAACTACAGAAACACTATAACTTCTGAGGAAATGATCTCTTCAACAGATACAGATAATTTACAAAACCGCATGCACACGGGGACTGGATGTAAAAAAGCACATGAGTGCTTATTCCATTATCCTCGATATAAAAGAATAAATAAATAAATAAATAATATACTCTGCTAGTCACTCTGAAGGATGAGTTACAGTTGACAACATCCGGATAACCTTTTTTAAAGGAATGCTTTTTGGTGGTTTGTTTTTTTTCTAGGTAGAGAGATAAAATCCTCTAATGTATAAACCTTCAGGTACATAATAAACACCACACACATACTCAGACCTAAGTTTCTACAAGAACCAACAAACTACATGAATTTCCAAAAGGTCTCAAAATCATCTTTTCTTTGGTACTGAAATGAAAATCATGGTCACAGAAAAAAGCATGATTAAATGATTGGAAAAAGAATGAAGTCCAGATATTCATATACTATCTGATTGATGTGGTTCATCATGATAAATTTTTGGTTACAAAAACAGGACTGAATTTGTCACAGAGTTATTAACTTTACTAAATAATGTATCCTAACAAAAAAGATGTTCAACTTCTGCAGGTTCTGTGATAATATTGCTATCAACATGCCCCAAGAGTTTGATAATGATCATATCGGAGGAGGGGGTGGGGGTGGGGAGCAGGAATGCCCCTTGAAATACCCCCTCCCTTCTTCCCACTTCACCACCACCCCCTGCCCACCCCCCCAAAAAAAGACAACTACCTTGCATTAGGAAAGCCTGCTGATTATATCATTAATATTGTCATCCACTGCTTTCAGTACGTCATGGGCATAGACGAAAAACACGTCTCAAAGAGAATGAGATAGAGAAAATTCCTATCAACAGAAAACATGTCTCAAAACAAGAGACTGAGATAGAGGAGCCTTCATCAACAGATCCACCAAACCTTGGAACACTTCCAAATATCAACAAAAAATAAAGATCAGATTTTAACACCCACTCTGAAATACAGCCAAAACTTGTATATCCTATACCACTGATTACTGGAACATTCTATGTACACATTCTGCTTACCTCCAGATAGATAGGCAAAATATTGGTTTCAAATATATATTAATCGGCATATAATGTTAACAAGCAGAAATCTCTTCCTTTTCTGGTGTTAAACACACACACACACACACACACACACATCATTTACATCAGCAGCATGCTGACTTCATTACCAGAGTATTTTCAGCAAAGGAAGAGAACAGTTAAAGATGAACATCACTTTTCCACGGTGTTACTTTCGGCAGTAAGGTGTTTCTATAGCTCTTTTCCAGAAGAATGGGAATCACAAAAATACACCAAGAGTGTAATAAATTATGCAAATATGTCTCTGCAAGAACCACACACACACTCATAGTCCTACTCACACACACAGACAAACACACACATACTGTAAAACATAGGCATGTTCACACATATAACTGCATCTGAGTATATAAGCTCCTCAAGATTTTTTCATAAATACTTCACAACCAATGACTGCACCACTGAAAGCAGACTGAAGTTACATGTATAACAACTTTTCCTATGTGGAAAATGGTTTTGTTCAAAAACTAATTGATTGACTTACACATACATACAAGCAAGATGGCACACACTTTCACAAAACAGTCCACATATACTGAAAAAGGTCAAAATAAACGCATTTCCCTAACTTTATGTGGTCATTTGGGAGCAAGGTGTCAGTGACTTCAGCTTCTCTAGGGGCCAGCATATACAGGGTGGCACCCATCTCCTCTCCCTTGCTACTTTACCTTCCCTGAGCATAAAGAGGCAGGTACCCATTTACAGCTGGGGGACTGTACTGAAGCCAAGGTGCACAAACTGTCACCCAGCCACTTGGTAACCACGCTCAATGCTACTTAACCTTAGCTTGGGGAGAGCAACACACACACACACACACACAAACACTACACTAACACGCATCCCGGACATTCCCTCCTCAACACGTTGATTGACTAGTAGAGCGACTAGGCAGTCGAAGTTTGCCCTCGTTGTCAGACGGGACAATTCCGTTCACGCTGTTATTGTCAGTCTCCTCCTCTTCTTCACCACCTCTTCTGTAGTTTCTGTCAGTATCAACACCTTCCCTGGTCGATGAGTTTCTCCCTTCTGAGGATGTGGGCAATCCAGATCTACCGTCACCTTCACCATGACCGACGTTTTCAGAACTACCAGACCTGTCCTCTGCAGTGCGACACCTCAAGTTTGGATCAGCGCTCTTACTTCTTTGGTAGCCTTTGGGTCTTCTGAATGAGCGGCTTTGCTCCGTGAAGTGGATTCCTTTGATGGACATTTCTCTCAGCGACCGGGCGCTGTGCTGGCGCCGGAAGTTGCCGTCGCCTTCCGCCACGTTGCGCGTGTGGCGCATGTCTGGGGATGGGGAGGAGGAGGCGGGGCGGGAGAGGGACTCTTTGCTGAGGTAGCGGCGTAGGGAGCTTGGCAGTAAACTGGCCAGGGAGCGACTCTTGTGCTTGGTTTGGGCGCTGCACAGAAGAAGAAAAAATGGAATCAGTGCACTGTTATCATCAAGTGAGTCAACTACTCTTTGGTCATCTGAATAGACTTGTACTACTACAACTAGCAGTGGGTACTATTGGTGTAAACTATCTTTAAGATAAGTGGTAGGTAAATGTCAGCATGCAACTAATTGCCTATCCCCCTTATTCTCCCTTTAGTGCGAGCACATACACACATGAACACTCACGTGCACACACACACACATGCATGCACAAGCACACACATACACACGCACACACACACGCACACTCACTCATGCACGCACCCACGCATTCACATACACACCCATGCACACACACACACACATAAAACACACCTCTCCCCTCCCCAACACGCCCACACAAACTGCAGACAAAACCATCCTGCCCTGTCCTTTGTCACTGACCTCAGCTTGGCGGCCTCCTCTTTGTCCTGCTGTGAAGACTTGGCTGCCTGCACACGGTGCTGGTACAGCCTCTCTTTGCTGCCCAGGTTCAGGTAGTTGGGGTTGGACAGAGATTTCCGCAGATTTTCTTTGATGGCAGTTCGCGCAGACACCATCTTACGAATCTGCTTGATGGAGGGACTAGTGGAGCCACCTGCTGTTCCGTTGCGCACGTTTCCTTTCTTGTGCATCTTAGAATTCACGTCAAACGACTGGCTCCGATCCCGCGCTTTGTCTACGCCGGAGCGAAAACCAACAATGTTCTGGAATGGAGGAGGGATGAAATCCGGATCGTTGCTGCATGTTTCCTGCATGGGTGGAGCTGTGGAAGGGGTGGCAGCGGCAGTGGCTGCGGCCAACAGTTGGCTCTGCCTCTGCTGGAAGATGACAGCCCTCATGTGGTCGCTGAGGTCCTCACAGCTGGCGGACACCAGCCAGTCCTCCACAGGGGCGTCCAGCTTGTGCTCGCTGCTGCCTGTGGTGTCTGCATCTGACGTCCGTGGACTCACTGACGGGACAGGGCAGGAACTACGCTCGGCGGATCCCACTGAGGAAGGTGAAGGGATTGGAGATCCTGGGGAGTTGGGAGGAAATCGGTGAAGGTGTGAGAGACTGTTCTCCACCATTCCTGTCGCATTGCTGTCGTAACTCATCTGTTTTCTGATGGCCGGGTGGATGTCCATGTCGTGAGTCACCTTCAGGGCCACTGTCGCGGGGTTGGAGTGTCGACGAGGTTCTGAGGCAACGGCGCCATCGTAGGAATCCTGCCGGGCAGATCGGGGAGATCCCCTGCCCCCTCTTGACGAACGAGGAGGTGGAGGAGGGGGGCGGCCTGATACCCTCCCCTCCTCTCCTTTGGAAGGAGAGCTCCTCTGCCTGAGGGCGTGCCACTGCCGCTGCAGACTTGGGGACTGCCCCTGCTGCTCTGAACGGGCCGACCTTGGGGAGGGGAGGCCACGGGGGGACTGGGGGAGGGGAGAGGGCGGGGGGACTGGGGGGAGGGAAAGGGGCGGGGGGACTGGGGGGTGGGGAGAGGACGGTTGGCAATGTTGGGGGTGAGAGGGGACCCAGGAGATGGCACAGGGGATGAGACAGGAGTGTGAGATACAGATGCCGTTGATCTGGACCTGAAACAATCACGACAGGATTGCATGGCAACAAAGGAATCATGACAGGATTGCATGGCAATGAAGGAACCATGACAGGATTACATGGCAACAAAGGAATCATGACAGGATTGTATGGCAGCAAAGGAATCATGACAGGATTGCATGGCAACAAAGGAATCATGACAGGATTGCATGGCAACGAAGGAATCATGACAGGATTGCATGGCAACGAAGGAATCATGACAGGATTGCATGGCAATGAAGGAACCATGACAGGATTGCATGGCAATGAAGGAATCATGACAGGATTGCATGGCAACAAAGGAATCATGACAGGATTGTATGGCAACAAATGAATCATGACAGGATTGCATGGCAACGAAGGAATCATGACAGGATTGCATGGCAACGAAGGAATCATGACAGGATTGCATGGCAACGAAGGAATCATGACAGGATTGCATAGCAACGAAGGAATCATGACAGGATAGCATGGTAATGCATTTAACAAAGGGAAGAAGATTTCAAGTCAAGTCGAAATACTTTAATCATCCCATGAAGGGCAATTTGGAGACAAATGAACTCACAGCAAATTCCCGATCCTGTAAGTTTGGAACTATCCATGCACGAAGAAACGGAAAACAAGATAACAAATGCAAGTGAACAGAAGCCAGTGACAAGCTGTGGCCAGTTTGGTTTCATGTTTATTTATATTTCAGTTGGCTAATTTAATGATATAGCTTATGAGGTGTTGCTGTAAATTTTCATTTTCATTAAAAACAATGGAGTATTGCTTATATAAAACCAGCTTGTAATCCACTTTGATATTTGTGTTCTCACAAACAAGAACAAGCTAGTGCTTATGATGTGGAGATCAGTACAGAGAAGAGGAAATAACATTGGAGTCAGTACTGTCATGAATAAGAATCTATTAAATATCTGGGTTTCACCTTGACCACAGACGAGCCTTTCCAACCTTGGCCATGCTAAAGTGGACCCCCATTTTGAAAAGCAAAGATCAATGAGACTGCCAACCAACTGATTCACTTCAGATAATGCACTATGCAATTCTGAAAATCCAGCATCTTTTAAAATCACACCCCAGTTCATGCTAAAGTCGGATGCGCTGGGCCTGACTTGTCAGGCACTTAACGCAGCACAACACATTTTCACTCACATAACAGAAAACAGACGTTGCTGTTGGAGTATTCAAAGAAGAAGAAGGCCTCCAAGTTTTCTCTTCAAATTCTTCTGGCTTTATTCCTATTATTGCTAGATGACTATTTCATGGCAGGTAATGCATTGAGCATTTTCTGCAGATCTTTTACCTTCTCCTTTAGCTCCTTAACTCTTTACTGCCAAGCTCCTGCCTGCAGAACTCTCTTCAGCACCAAGTATTTTTCAGCGCTGTTGCTGATTTCTCTGCATTCAGTCTGTGTCAGATTAACAAAAGTCCATTTTCCCACTAAAAACTGGGTCAAGGTTGAGGGATAATATGTATACTATCGCACATGCAAGTCAACTGAGGTGTGAAATCTTGTTACCGTATGAAAAACTGTCCTTTTTAACATGACCTGCTCCGTCAACAAAAGTTGCCTATGGCAGTGTACGTTAGTGTTGACTTTTCTCTTTTTTTTTTTACTGAGTAGATATGCAATATATATACCACATAGTAGATATACCACATTCTGCATCCAGCAAGCTTAGACCCCTTTCACCAGTAAAATGATGCATTTTTCATAATGCTATGCCAGAATTGTATTTTTACTTTTTGTAATATAACATTCATAATAAAAGTGAACAGGAGAAAAGAGGAAGGAAAAAAATTCACCTGATGTCTGAGCTAGAGGAATGGGTGTCTTCACCACTGGTGGGGCTGTTGCTGGACTCTCCAGCCCCTGCACATGGATAACCTATGTTTTTATTTATTTCACTCTCTAGCCCCTGCACATGGATAACCTATGTCTTTATTTATTTCACTCTCTAGCCCCTGCACATGGATAACCTATGTCTTTATTTATTTCACTCTCCAGCCCCTGCACATGGATAACCTATGTTTTTATTTATTTCGCTCTTTGGACCCTGTACATGGATAACCAATGTCTATTTATTTCACTCTCCAGCCCCTGCACATGGATAACCAATGCCTTTGTTTCCATTTCCAACCTCTGCACATGGATAACCAATGTCTTTATTTTACTCCCCAGCCCCTGCACATGGATAACCAATGTAATTACTTTACTCCCCAGCCCCTGCACATGGATGACCAATGTCTTTGTTTCACTCTCCAGCCCCTGCCCATGGATAACCAATGTCTTCATTTCACTCTCCAGCCCCTGCACATGGATAAGCAATGTCTTTATTTATTTCACTCTCCAGCCCCTGCACATGGATAACCAATATATATTCATTTCTCTCTCTCCAGCCCCTGCACATGGATAAGTAAGGTCTTTATTTCACTCTCCAGTTCCTGCACATGGATAACCAATGTCTTTATTTTTTTAAAGTAAGCATCAAGCTGAAACTCAATGTCTTTCTTTTTTTAAAGTAAGCATCAAGATGAAACTCACTTGGCCCTCCATAAGGATAAATGATGTTCCTATTTAAAAAAAATAAAGCATGGATACAGCTGCAGTTATCAGCCTTTGCACATGGATAAATAGTGTCACTATTTTATGTATATTCTGTGTCATACATTTGGGACTCATCGACCCCTACATATGGCCACACAATGTCTCTATTCAACAAAGAAGTGTAAATACACACTTCTCAACCCCTGCAAATAAATAAACAATGTCTCTAGAAAACCTAAAAGCTGGACTCATGAGCCACTGCATATGGAAAAAGGATGTCTCTATTTGCAATTTCAGTCAGCATAAAGCTAGACTCTGCCCCAGCATATGGATAAACTATGTCTTCTTTGAAAAAAAGTTCAGTACAAAAATGGCTTCATCAAACCCAGAGCATGGACCAACTCTTTATCTATCTCCATTTGTTTTTCCCGTTCCTTTGCTAGAGCTCCACTGTTCACCAATGGTGAGGTTTGGCATATGCAAAAATACATCCCCAAAAGCAGCCACATTCAATTTTCAGAGAATGTATCTACTCAAAAAGTCAAACTATGTATCTATTTACAAAGTCAGTATCAAAATGCACTTCTCAACCCCTACATGAGGGTAATCAATGTTTCTGTTCACAAGAGCAAAGGTTAAGTTGGACTTGTGAATCTCTCTGTTTGGAGCAACAATGTCCTTCCTTTAAAAAAAAAAAAAAAAAAAAAAAGGAAATTATTTTGTTTCATTCCTTGGCTAGAGCTCCATGGTTCACCAATGGTGAGATTTTATGTATGCAACTGATTTTACCCACCATTTAAGTAGCCCCCCCCCCCCAAACCCCAACATCCACTCAACCCACACACAAACACCCACACGTGTCTAATATCACTTTTATATAAACAGACAATTGAAGAACAACACACCCACACTCTTTGTACCCACATGTAAATCTATGCATGCCCACTACATCCCCGACTAACCTGTGTGTGCAGAACTCCAGTTGTCCTTCAGCAGTTTGGAGACCTCCAGGAGGTTTGCCAGAGGGGTGGGGGTGAGCACGGTCAGGGAGTGAAGGCAGTCAAACTCCCTGAGGTAGTCCTGGATCTCCTCCGGTGTGCCTCGCTGACTGGGCTACATACACAACAGCACAGGTTGTTTGTTGGTTTTTGGTTTCATGTGCGATTGTGTATGTGTGTGTTGTGTGTGTGTGTTGTGTGTTGTGTGTGTGTGTGTTTATCATTTGTTTAACTTTGAGAATAATGGAATAAGCACTCATATGCTTTTTTACATCCAGCCCCAGTGCTTGAATTTTTTCTCTCAATATGATAAGCCCTCAAAACTACTGTTCTAAATACTTAACTATAAGTAATTTCTTCTTGCCAAATATGAAAATATCACTGTCAGCAATAGTAACAGCAATCACTGTCAGCAATAGTAACAGCTATCACTGTCAGCAATAGTAACAGCAATCACTGTCAGCAATAGTAACAGCTATCACTGTCAGCAATAGTAACACCAATCACTGTCAGCAATAGTAACAGCTATCACTGTCAGCAATAGTAACACCAATCACTGTCAGCAATAGTAACAGCAATCACTGTCAGCAATAGTAACACCAATCACTGTCAGCAATAGTAATAGCAATATCAGAATACATCTTACTCTTAGGTGCTGAAAGACCGCTTTGTTTTTGTCTGAGGGAGTCACCACAACTGTTACGCATTTCATTAAGACTTCAATGTCCTAAAACAAAAAACCAAACCAAACAAAAAAAACCATAAACAGACCCCTGCATGCTTGTGCGCATTTTCAAACATGTGCACACACATGTACCAACACACACAGAGACACACACACAAACACATACACACACAAACACGCACAAACACATACAAACACACACACAGACAGACACACATGCAGATACACACAAACACACACACAAACACATGTTGTTGTTGTTGTGCGTTCCCCAGCTTTACACCCTGGGGGTCACCCAGAACATGCACTCTGACTCACTCATCTCACCTGGGAATCACTGTGAGATAGGAAGTACACCGGATGAGAAGTTTGCGTGTATGACTCTTTTCAAGTACCTCACCACATAGGCAGCCATACTCCGACTTCAGAGGATTTTTTCTCCTATAAAGGAGAGTGCAGATTGTTATGTTAAGAGCTTGTCATGACTGAAGACAATCTCAACACAACATTTTAAACATAACAACATTTTAATGTAGGCCTTGGCAATTAGCTGACATCAACAACCTGACCCAGCTTTTGGCCTGGGCCACACACAAACACATGATTAAAACACCAACAAAAACCTGACAGCCTTTTCCCCCCTCTCATACCAGCAGCTTACCTTGACCCTGTCCAGCGTGTTGATGACGTAGTGGTCGACGATGTCGTACAGACGGTTGTCCATCCCCTGAGCAGTGTGGAAATGGAAGATGCCCTCCCCCATAGGGGCCACCATGCCTGCCTCTATGGAGAACTGCCCCTGACCTGAGCTCTCGTAGTAGCGCACGCTCTTCAGGGGCCACTGGGCCAGCACTGCCCGACTCTGCTGCAGACAGATACAGCGCTAAATAGATGCCATACATTACTATATACATACATACATATATTATATATATATATATATAATATATATATATATATATATATATATATATATATATATATATATATATATTACTTCACTTTCAGTGGGTAAAATGAGTGTGCTGTGGACAGAATTCTCAAAACAGTTTTTTTAAACAGCTTTCTGAAAAATAACAAAAAATCTACACAACTTTGTCTAAAATGACAATATCTTATAGAATTTTTTAAAACAGCTTTGTCAACAACAAAATATTATATAAAACTCTGTCAAAAAAATAACAGTGTTTAAACTTTACTGTTGAGACCAAAAATAGCCTTGCAATAATGGAAAGTAAAAAAAGATAATCTGCTATTCTAATCTGTTTCCTTTTAAATCTAATGTGCTTGAAATAATTGTTCAAGGTTTAACATGGATAGTAACAGGCCATATAATCTAACAATCCATCCTTTTCTCCCCCTCCCTTTTCTTTATCTACTTTCTGCCTATATTGTCTGGACCATCCCAGCTGTCCTACTGCCATGTCCCATAACCTGACCCCAGCATCTATACCAACAGCCACAACTCCAATTCCCTGTCTCACCCTCAGACCCACCTATCCTCAGGACACTCTGAACGCTAAGCTGCCATGACATGTGCCGTGTCTTTCTCTCCGTGTCAGTGGGCACTCCTCTTCAGTGGTGCCCCATCACACCTATTTCTTCTATCATGCTTCAGACTGTGTGGCTAAAAGTGACCCATAATTGGAACACTTTGAAAAGCCATTACCATGATGACAACAGTTTTTCTTGAAATTAAAGAGTTTTCCAATACATACAGAGAAATGCTCGCCTAGAGAATATATATATTCATGAACAGCCAAACCCAAACAAAACCTAGGTGTCAGCATTTAGCAGTTATTGATTTTTATCCAGCCACCTCTGCCCCCCCACCTTCCCAGACTAAAATTCCCATAGCAAACAGCTGTTGTAAAGGCTAAAATGAGAGTAGCATTGACGGGGTTAAAGGTAAAATTCACCAGCTGGTCAAGCTGACTTTAAAAGCCAAGCACACAGACTGACTGTTAGCATTGCAGCTGTCACACAGTTTTTCACTGACATTAGTTAAGGAATTTTTTTCTCCATTCATTACTATTTACTCTGCTGATAACTTGCACAAAAACTGATTTTTCCCCTTGTTCCTTAGCTAGTGCTCTGAACCTATGACATTTTTGCCTATACATGTAACTGCCCCCCCCCCCCCCCCCCCCCCCCAACACACACAATATAGGTAGCTGCATTCCAACTCTGGGGGTAGAAACTGAATAACATGCTATATATTGCTTTTCAAATCTGAAATCTTTTGTACATGTGTGGTAGCTTGTCTTTATTCAAAATGGAAAAAAAGCCACTTAATTGCTCTGTTTGTGTGTTTTGCACAACCATTGAATTGGATCATACTGCTTCAAGACTTTGATACAGTTTTATGATAACAACACAAAAATGCAAAATACTTTTTAAATAGAGGTTTACAAAACAACCCAACCATAATGTGAGTTTAACATTATCTGTGTGTGTGTGCATGATAAACTGTATGAATGTGTACACATACATTTTCATTTATTTATCTTTTTATCTATTAATTCATGTATTCTTTTATTTTGAGGATAATGGAAAAATCACTCAGGTGCTTTTTAAAATGTTTTTTACATCCAGTCCCAATGTGCATGTGGTTTTGTAAATTTTGTCATTCATTCCTATCAGAACCCGATGGCCTACTCTTCTGAAAGGCAGAACAGGTTCTAACATGTGCGCAAGATGTGTGTGTGTGTGTGCATGCGTGCGTGCATGTGAGTGTGTGCATATGCATGCGCATGCATGTGTACGTGTGCATGCATGCATGTGTGTGTGCGCATGTATGCATGAGTGTGTGCACGCATACATGTGTGTAGAAAATAAAAAAGGCTGCATCAGTGTATGGATACCACATGCATTTCACACACAAAAGACAAGTGATTCAGCAAGCTAATAAGCACTGTTTATGTGAGCAGACAACGTTAAGACGAGACAGACAGACAGGATAAAGCCATAATAAGAATAAATGGAGACCAAAAGAGAAATCTATGAAATCTATACTATAGCAAAAAGAATTCAAACAAACATGCAAACAAAGAGAGAGACTTTTAAGCAGGCATGCCAACAGAATAAGACACAATCAGTTGGACTTCAAAGACCCATTCATGTACAATATGTAAACATCAATAGACTTGAGACAGAAACAAAGAGAGAACTGAGGGACAGAAAGACTGACATGCAAAACCATTTTTAACACAAAAAAACAGTGACACAGAGAAGGTGAGAGGAAGCACAACAAACATGCCCACAATCTTTTAAAAATAAAGACAAAGTTGTTCTTAAAACACAATACATACAGACGTGACCTTTGAACTCTTACCTTGAGAATCAAGGTAAGCCCCCAAGGAGAGACATGCAGAACACAATTAACTCCCTTGGCACCTATTCGAGTGAAGACTTCTGATTGGTCGGTTTTAACTTCAACGAGGTTGTCTGTGACCAGAAAATGAATTGCTCAGCACGTGTGTGTGTGTGCGTGTGTGTGTGTGTGTGCGCGTGCGTGCGTGCATGCGTGTGTGCGTGCATGCATGCATGTGTGCGCATGTGTGATTATAAGCATTGGATAAGCAATGGATTGGTGGTCTAGAGGTAACGCGCCTGTCTAGAATGCGCAAAGTCCGGGTCGGGTGTGTGCGTGGTTCGTATCCCGTTTGGGCCCAAAATTTTTCCCCATCCATTAGACCATGAGTGGTGGTCTGGGCGCTAGTCTTTCGGATGAGACGATAAACCGAGGTCCCGTGTGTTACACAACATTTTCAGCGCACGTAAAAGAACCCACGGCAACAAGAGAGTTGTCCCTGGCAAAATTCTTAGAAAAAAGCCACTCTGATAGGGAAACAAATACAGTTGCAGACCAAAAGAAAAAAAAGGTGGCGCTGCTCTTGTGGCGACGCGCTCTCCCCGGGGAGAGCAGCTCGAATTTCACGCAGAGAAATCTCGTGACTTAAAGTGGTAAAAAATTTGAGTGAAAGAGGTGTGTGTGTGTGTATGAAAGCCAAATATTTTTTTCCAGATGGTACATTGAATAAGCAATGCATTTGTTTTTTTCATCAGTGTGTGTGTGTGTGTGTGCGTGCATGTGTGTATGGACATGTGTAGGTGCGTTTGCATATATGTATGTACTATGTGTATGTTCATGCATATGTGCTCACACAGAGATACACATGTCTAAAAATGTTCACACATCCTATTCATAAATCAATTCATTTGTCAATGTACAACTTTCTCCAAATTTTGGGGTCATTAGACTCAAGAACTTTACATGTATATGCACCTCACGTTTGTGTATATACATCTGAGATCACAATAATATAAACAGTTTTGAAAAAAAAAATGAAAGCATGCAAAGAAACAGAAAAGTGTGACATGCATACTGCGTACATATGTAACAACATATATACCAACATTTCTCCCATCATTTTTCCCTGTCTTTTGATATGAAAATGTAGCGTAGTGACAAGACTATATGATACAGTGACGTGCCACTTCATGCAAAAACTGCTATCATAATACAGGCATGTATGTGCACTGAGAGTGAACCACCTTCTTCAACACCTGTAGGTCTGTCATAGGTGAAAACATTGTCATAGTCTCCAGCACAACCTGTTCTGGTCATCTTCACAAGATTCTAATCTGGTCCTAGCTCAAAACAGTAAGTATGTCTCTTGGCTTGCTCAACACCAAAAAACAGAAGAGTTTGGTAAGCTGACAGCTATGCTTCATTTTTACTTTCATTACTGACACAATTACTATTATTACTTACTTAATGACTGTCATTATTTACACAATTATTGTTATTGCATTATAATTACTTTCAATACTTACAAAATTACTTTCATTATTAGATAATTACTGTCATTACTTAATACTTTCATTACATACATAATAACTTTCATTACTTACATAATTACTGTCATTACTTATATACTTCCATTACTTATATAATTACTGTCATTAATTACATAATAACTCCATTTCCTACACAATTACTTTCATTACTTATAATTACTGTCATTACCTACACAATTACTTTCATTAATCATATAATTAACTTCCTTACTTACACAATTACTTCTCATTACTTACATAACTACTTTCATTACTTACATAACTACACTCATTATTTACACAATTACTTTCCTTACTTACTTAATTTAAAACATGTTCAATGTTTTTGGCTCCTTTGTATCATTCAGTTGCTGAACTTTGACACATTTATTTTTATTTTTATTTTATTTTATTCTTTTATATCAAGGATAATGGAATAAGCACTTATGTGCTTTTTTACCTCCAGTCCCCGTGTGTGTGCAGTTTTGTAAATTCTGTCCTCTGTTCCCACCAACAAACAATGGCCTACTCATAAGAAAAGCAGGATAGGATTTAACGAGTGCACAAAATGTTCTGCGTGTGTTCACACACGGGGCCCTGGTTTATAGTCTCATCCGAAGGATAATCCTGGGGAAATTTGACTGACGGGTACCCCCTGACTCTATGAATATGATTATTAGAAAAATACAGAAATGCAACATCTTAAAAACATACAAGAAAAAAATGCTGAAGTTAAAAAAAGTTGATGAACTTAGTCACTGCCCTTTCTAAACATTACTTTACACTGATGAAAAGCTGAAGTACCAGTCACAACTGCAAAATTATGGGTTTCAAACACACATATGCATACACGCATGCATGTGCGTGCGAACACACACACATATGCATGCATGCACACACACATACGCACACACACACACACATACACACGTGTACACACACACACATACATACATACATCACAACACCACACCACGCCACACCCATTTCAACAACAGACCAAATGACATGTCTGGTTTTTTTCTACTTGTTTTTCATCTCCTGATTCAAACCAACTGAAAAAACTCTGTGATAAAAATGACAGCTGCTAACAATGACCTCTCAAACCTCTGGAAATTATTTTCCTAATACTTCAAAACAGAGTCGATACAATGACCAAAACAGACTGTGTAGGAGACTTCATTCACATACTTTCACTCATTTCAACCTGACATAGTGAAAAAGTCAAACAGTTGGGAGGTGGGGGGGGAGGGGGTTGACTTTTGTTGTTGTTGTTGTTGTTATACCTGTGATGTTTTCCCTCAGTCTGATCTGTGTCAGCAGCAGGAAGACAAACTTATCCAGCGTGGTTTGATCCTCCGCTGACAGGCACAGCTGATGGGCAGGGGCGGTTAACTCCACGCCAAAGGCGCGGTTGTGACACTTGCTTAGTTTCTCCACCTGCAAAACAGAAGTCACAAAAAGATGCATATATTTACAATATTCAGACAACATGGAAAATGGGTGGAATCTGTTTATTCATTAATTTCAAGGCTTTTGGAATAAGTATTCATGTACTTTTTTTTTACATCCATGATCCAGTCCCTGTGCACATGCAGTTTTTGTAAATTTTGTCAGTTGTTCCCATCTGTTCGAAGCAACTATTTAAACACTAAATACTGATGTAAAAACAACTATGACTGTATATACCCCTACAAGTTTAACACAAACACAACAACAACCCCTCCCCCCTTCCCCCCCCAAAAAAAAAATTACATAACAAACCCAAGGGTTACATGTATGACCCTGCCAATGTAGATAAGAGTCACGTTCATCATTTTCAATGTCACTGGCTTTCAATTCAAACTACACCCTAGGAACTCTTTTTAGCCAGACTACATTTGGAAATAAAACTGAAAGTAGATAATATCACAATTTTTAATTATAATCTTGCTTGATTTAAAAAAAAAAAGATTCGGAACAAAGTTCATCCTAAAAAAATATTGAGAGAAAGAGATGATATCCTGACAGGTGTGAATTTGTGTTGGTTTGAAAGTTTCTAAATGCATCATCTTCTTGTTCTTCTTCTCTGACCATTATTGCCCACCATTAAGGTACCCACATTCTGACTTCTGGGAATTTTATCATATAATTAAAGACTATTGAGTGGTATATGTATATTTAAAAAAAAATTATTTTATTTTTTCTTTTATATTGAGGATAATGGAATAAGCACTTATGTGATTTTTTACATCCAGTCCCCATGTGTATGCGGTTTTGTCAATTCTGTCATCTGTTCCCACCGGCACACGATGGCCTACTCTTACGAAAAGCAGAACAGAATTTAACATGTGCGCAAGATGTTCTGTGTGCGTTCGCACATGGGACCTCAGTTTATAGTCTCATCCAAAGGACTTTTGGGGAGAGTGGAGTCTGCACTGATGTTAACTCCAGGGAAAAATATCCCCTTGAACGGAAATCGAACCCGGGTCGTCAGATTGCAAGCGCAATGTTCTAACCACTAGGCTATCCCATCCTATCCCGTAAGCAGCTTCATTGAGGGACATCATTGACAGGTTGACCCCAGCCAATGCCACTGCTGAACTGCCCAGAGGGGAGGTTGGCCTGTAGTGTCAGACACGTCACTGATTGATGAATAGGAGGATCACTTCCTAACGTCCACCGTCACTCACTTCATCCATGCACAACCTTAAAGTGATGCTGAGTACTGGTCAAAACTGTCAGATTCTTAAATACTGTCGGTTTTGTTATGTTTTCAAAATTTCACGCAGAGAAATCTCGTGACTTAAAGTGGTATAAATGAAATGAAATGAAATAAATATATATATATACAAATATATAAATACCAAAAAAAAAAAAAATATATATATATATATATACACATACAGATAGATAGATAGATATAGATTATAGATATGTGTGTGTGTTAGCTCAGAACAGGCACCACTGAGCACCACCAAAGTGACCCAGCAGCAGTGCAGGGCCCCTCTGGCTGGTGGCCCCATGGTGACCTGGTTTTGTTATGCTATATATGCATGCATGTAAACACACACACACACACATACACTTACACACCACACATTCACAAGCAAACTAGATGAGCTTTATATTTCCTTGTATCTTCTCTTTTTAGTTTTTTTATGTTTCACTCCTTGATTCTAACTGCATAACTTACTTTAAAAAAAATGACTTGATGGAGCCAACAGATGATGACAACGACTAGAATGCACATTTAAAATTCAGATTGATTGATAACGGTCAAACTACTAATTTTAAAATGGGTTGATGATGTACACACCACTCTTTTTTAAAATTCTGACCGACAATGTACAAACTACTCTGAGTTTTAACATTTCTGATTGTAGGCTCTATGGGCTTGGGAGTAGAGGGTGGGGGAGCCTGCAATAAAATGTCTCTGACAACAAAACCCGTTATATATTTAATATCATTTTCAGTTTTTAAAGGGTGTGTAAATCTATGCTTGCAGAATATTTTCCATCATGAATATTTTTATATGCTACATCATAAACAATAATATTCACATCTACAAGGCTCGAAAAATACAACACTAAAATACATTTAACCTTTAATGCCTAAACCATATAATCTTTCTTTAAAAAAAAAAGGGTCTATAAAAGCAAAACTTATCCGTCACTTAACACCCAATCAATAAAACCCTACTGTGCTAGAGAGGCCCTGAGTGGGTCTAATTCTTCCATACTGATAAAATACCTCCCCCCAAAACCCCCCCAACAAAACAACAACCCAACAACAACAAAAAACAAAAACAAAAAACCCAAACAATGAAACAAACAAAACCAAACACACACAGACACACATGAGACAAACACTGACACACACACAAACACACCACACACACATATACACACCACACAAACATATCCCCACACACCACCCCACCCCCACCCACAACACACACACATATGCACATGCGTGCACACACACATACCCACCCACATACACACAGACACTAACTCACACATCCATTATCCTCCAAATGAAAAAAAGAAAGAAAACACACACACACAAACACCCATACCCCCCCCCCCCCCCCACAAACCCATACCCCCCCTCCCCCCCACATCACACACCAACAGGTACATCCCCCCCCCCCCCCCCCCACAACACACACACATAGGAATACAGAAAAAAGCATCCACAATCCCCCTAACTAATGAAGTGAACTGCCAAGACAAGGTCACAGGAAACAGTTACTCTCCAGTGCTAAACAACACTACACTACACTACACTACACTACACTACACTACACTACAGGCCTCCAGCTATTCTTTAGAAGCATTCCAACAGTCACATTATAAGTTATACTGTACTACAAAATTTTTGTGTTAGGGCAGATATGGCTCTTTGTGTTGTTGTTGGTATTGTTGTTGTTATACTGTCCAAAACTGCTGTGTTACAGCACATCATGGCTCTTTGTTGTTGTTGGTGGTGGTGTTATACTGTACAAAACTGTTGTGTTATGGCAGATGGCTTTTTATTGTTGTTGTTGTTCTTGATGGTGGTGTGTGGTGGTTTGTGTGTGTCGTGTCTGTGTGCATGTCTGTCTGTGTGTGTGTGGCATGCGTGTGTGCGTGTTTGCATGCGTATGTGCATGTGTTTCAATTGTTTTATTTGCTTTCATTGTTTGTTTGGGGGGACTGTCAATTTCTTCAGTATCCCATCCTGGATATTTCTATCATGGTACATTGTGTTTCAAAGTGTCTCATATAATAACAACAACAAACAACCAACCCCCAAAAACACAAACAAAAGAACAACAAACCAAGCAACAAATAAACAAAACAAAAAACACTCACAACAGCAGAAATGTCCTTAGCTTTAATCCAGATCTTTGTAATAAAAAGGTTTTCATCACACACACACATTATTGTGTTATAAAAGAATGAATGAATGAACACACACACACACACACACACACACACACACACACACACACACACACACACCAGAGCTCTACAAAACAAGACAAATATTATTTAATTTTTTTCCATGAGAGCAAAACTCAAGAGCTCTACACTGCAATCATTCTGTATTGTGTTTCTGTGGGTCAGAGTGTTGTGGCCACAGCCCCACCTACACCTACCCAAACAATCCCTTCCTTCACCCCACCTTCACCCACCCAAACAATCCCTTCCTTCACCCCACCTTCACCCACCCAAACAATCCCTTCCTTCACCCCACCTTCACCCACCCAAACAATCCCTTCCTTCACCCCACCTACACCCACCCAAACAATCCTTCCTTCACCCCACCTACACCCACCCAAACAATCCCTTCCTTCACCCACCCAAACAACAATCCCTTCCTTCACCCCACCTTCACCCACCCAAACAATCCCTTCCTTCACCCCACCTTCACCCACCCAAACAATCCCTTCCTTCACCATCCCAACATCCTTCTTCACCCACCACCAAACAATCCCTTCCTTCACCCCACCAATTCACCCACCCAAACAATCCCTTCCTTCACCCCACCTACACCCACCCAAACAATCCATTCCTTCACCCCACCTACACCCACCCAAACAATCCATTCCTTCACCCCACCTACACCCACCCAAACAATCCATTCCTTCACCCCACCTACACCCACCCAAACAATCCATTCCTTCACCCCACCTACACCCACCCAAACAATCCATCCTTCACCCCACCTACACCCACCCAAACAATCCTTCCTTCACCCCACCTACACCCACCCAAACAATCCCTTCCTTCACCCCACCTACACCCACTCCCTGGATCAAATAACATCTTGGAAAACTGCCATTTAAACTTAAGTACAAACTGTGAGTGGCAGTAGCAGTGATGGGGTTTTAACTTAAGACCATAGGGTTATTTTTCTTCCCTTTTTTAAACAGAAGAAGCATCTTTCTGTGCTCAGTCTCTCACAGGTCTGTCATCTCTATATCTCCCCCCCCCCCCCCCCCCCCCCCCCCTCGAATGGCAATGATAATAATTTGTTTTTTAAGCATAAAAATTACCACATAACAACACACACACACTCTCTCTCTCTCTCTCCTCTCTCTCTCTCTCTCTCTCTCTCTCTCTCTCTCTCTCACACACACACAAAGAACATCTTGTGCACACATTAAATCCTGTTCCACTTTCCAAAAAGTAGGCCATTGTGTGCCAGTGGCTATTGTGTGCCAGTGGGAACAGATGACAGAATTTACAAAACCACATATACACAGGGACTGGATGTAAAAAAGTACATGCGTGCTTATTCCAGTATCCTTGATATAAAAGAATAAATAAATAAATACATAACATAAACACACACATGTATGTACACGCACACACACACACTCTCTCAAACATGTATACTACTACAGGTGAACTCAAAGAGCTGCCAATCCTCATTTTAAATATCACTGGACCCTGACAAGGACGTGCTTAGCGCAGTAAGCTGAGACATGGAGTGGAAAAAATGTTTACTTGTGGAATGACTGCCGCCTAAATGCAATGGTCATTCCATGTGAAAATGTTGTTCTTGTTTTTAGTGCTCAGGTCTTTTCTGAACACATTTTTTTTAACTCTGTGTGTGTGTGTGAATGAGTGTGTGTGTATGTGTATGTGTGTGTACGTGTATCTGCATAAATGTGTGTGTCTGTATGTGTGTACATGCAGAGCACATGTGTGTAAGCAAGCCTTTGAATAGAGCGTATGTATGCATACATGTTTGTGTGTATATTCTGAAAAATATGCAAGCATCTGTGCATGTGTGTATACATGCGTGCAACTTTGTGTGTGTGTGTGTGTGTGTGTGTGTGTGTGCGTGCATGCGCATGCATGTGTTGTTTGTGAGAATGTACTTGTAAAATCCTTATTTTTTTAAGTATCACGACAAAATGTATGCAGCCAGAGAACTAAGCCACATACATTTCCACATGTAAACTGATACTGACCTTAAAAGAAGGGCACAGACTTATCTGCAATTTGGGACTGGAGCTGTGCAACTGTTTCGGTTTTTTATTGAAAGATTTCAACACCAGCTGGTCGCCACAGCAACTCAGCACAAAATATTTCGTCTTCCATCGATCCTGCACAAAGCGGTTGAACCGTCCATTCTTGGACTGCTTCAGTTTCAACAGGGAAGCCTGAAAGCAAAAACAATTTAAGTGATTTTGATTTTACGTAAGCAAGCCAAGCCAAAGTAATCAAAATAACCAACAACAGAGAAGGCAGAAGACTTGTGTACAACTTGATGAGGTAGAACAAGAGATAGGGGAGAACAAAAGAAAAGGAGACAGAGAGAGAGGGGGGGGGGGAGAGACAAGACAGACAGACAGACAGGCAGAGCAAGAGAAAGACAGACAGACAGACAGACAGACAGACAGGCAAGAGAAAGACAGACAGACACTGAGAAAAATGAAAGAGGGGGGGGGGGGGGGGGGGGCAGAGACAGGCATTATCGTATTAAACAGACAGAGACATACTAAGACAGAGATCTAGATGGGCAGACAGAATGAATGAATTTTTTGAATGAATGAATGAATCTTTTGAAAGAATTAATCTTCTTGAGGGAAGAGATTAAGCACACATAATCATAATGGCTTTTTTACATCCAACTTTCAGTCAAGAAAAAAATTGATAATGATAAAAAAAACAACAAACAAACAAATTTAAACAAACATCTGATGGAGAATGATTCAAAACATGCAGACAGACAGAGACTGATACAGTAAGAGATACAAAGACTGAGAGACAGAGAAACTAAAACAGACAAACAAAAAGAGACAAATCTATACACAGTAAACAAATGAATTAATCTTCTTTTTGTTTTTATTACGGGGGAAATAATACACAAGCAGGCTGCTATACACCCCCCTCCCAAAAACAGCCCCCCAAAACAATCTACATTTATGCAATATGTTATTTAACTTCTCAATTTCTTAATAATTTGTAATTTGCAACTCTGGATCTACAAGATCTTTCCAGCTGTTACCATTTCAAATGAAAACAAAACAAGCAATCTGAAAAAGAATCTGTTCATGAAACATAATGAACAAAATTAAAAGACTTGGACTAAGACTCTAGATATTCACAGATCGTTGTTCACCTATTGTTCACTGGCTTGAATTGACTTCTTAAAAAAACACCTTGAATAGCTGTTGCCATGTTAGTGCACCATTCTGAATTTTTGTTCAGGCAGTGCACTGTCATGGGTAAGTTGAACCTGGTGGAGCTCAGACCTCTCCAGAGCACGATGCATGCTGGGCACATTTGTGCCAGCCCTCCCAACGGCCACAGTTGGCCTGCTCTTTTTTTTTAAAACAAAAAAATGGATGGGGTGTTAACATACGTACACAAGATGTACTCTGTGTGTTCTCAGGCAGGAACTCTTTTAGTTAAAAGTTCCAGATCTGATGACTTTCTGGGGGATGGAGGACTTTCACTACCATTGCCATTGGTACCAATGGCAACAGTCCCCTTGAAATAAACACTCAGTCGAGATTTGGACACATCTGTGTCCTCAATTAGTAGTACTCATGATCATGAGGATTTCTGTTTGTTTGTTGTTTATTGTTCCTCAGCTACATTCACTGATGGTAAGATTTTGGGTATACATCATTACATGTATAATGCAACCATTTTTTCCCAACATTAACAAAGCATTCCAACTTTGGGGATGATATATATATATATATATATATTACTATGAATCTGTCCTACGAGCATGCAATAGACTGCTCTTCTGAAAGGTGGAACAGGTCCAGATATTCTGCGAGACCTTGGTCTACAGTCTCATGAAAACAGCTTTCAGGAAGTGGAGTCAGTACCAGTGTTGTTAACTCAAGGGAAAAATCCCCCCGAGTGGGTGGCTCAGTGGTGGCTTGCACCCAGGCCATTAGATCACCAGCACAATGTTCTAAGCATGAGACCAAGGCTATCCCAACCCCCAGATCATGACTCTATGACACTATATTATAATATATATATATATATATATATATATACATATAATTTATATATTTATATAGATAGATAGATATATATATAGATAGATACATAGATAGATAGATAGATAGATAGATAGATAGATAGATAGATAGATAGACAGACAGACAGACACAGATAGATAGATAGATAGATAGATAGATAGATAGATAGATAGATAGATAGATAGATAGATACTAACTATTGTATCTATACATCAATTTGCAAGAGCTCTACTAAACAATGGAGATGTATACTCAGTATAGCAAGAGATACAATCTAGAACAATGATGTGCATTATCATCTATGAGACAAGTTTTACTAAAACTGTTTCATACTCAAGTTGTTGGCCTTTAATAATCAGGTAAACATGCTTGAAAGAATATTAATGGTGCAGTGACTCCTTGATAGAGTGCTATAAACCTATATCACACATCAGTTGAGAGAAGAGTATATCAATGTAACAATGAGCTAGCAATACCTAGGATCA
Organism: Rapana venosa; assembly: GCA_028751875.1. Lineage (NCBI taxonomy): Eukaryota > Metazoa > Mollusca > Gastropoda > Neogastropoda > Muricidae > Rapana > Rapana venosa. Next base: position 16,124,904 of record CM054161.1, on the reverse strand, counting down.
ACTGAAGATAATTTTATTACAGGACAAGTACATTTCACTTCAGCATCATGGAAAATTTTATAATTCATGAGCTCCCCAAGGCAAAGGTATCTATAAGAAAGAAAGAAACAAACACCTACCCTAAAACCAAACTTGAAACTGAGGTCCCCATTGAGACCAGGGTGCAAACTTAAGATAACACTATGATAAAGTTCTGTTTTTCTAATAAATGCTCTGTATCTCTTATCACTTTTTTTCCATAACAGTTTACAATATCTATTTAATGACAATCATGGTTTAATATGGAGAACTAATCAAGTATGGTATTTTCCTAGATGAGATTTGAGACTCACAGAAATAATTCTGCAAAGTTGATCATGATATGATATGTTTCATTGTTTGAATAGTGCACATTACATATGACAACAGCTGGTATTGTGGCAGTCTGAAAAAGAGCAGAATTGTAAAAACGAAAGAAAAGAAAACAAAACTGCATAAATACATTTCTGTTAACATCTGTGGCAAAACAACAAATACCTGTAATTTCTCTTGCTCCATTCTCTATCTCAATGTATATTTTCAATAATGAGAGTAACTCTTTCACTGCCAAAGGCAACTTTAGTTCACTTTACCATTCACCACCACAGACAGCTTTCATAGATGACAAAGGCCATGTTAAAATGGACATTTTTTCATACAAGGTTTCACACCTCAGTTGACTTCACCCCTGACGCAGTTTTACTATTTTAGTGGACAAATTGAATGTGTTCATCTGACACATACTGAATACCACGAAATCAGTTACTGCTGAAAAATACTTGGTGCTGAAGAGAGCTCTTCAGTCAGCAATTAGGTGAGGAATGAGTTAAAACAGCTAAGCACTGTGAATGTCCAATGGCCTTGCATATTGTTAATGTGTGTGTTGTGTGTGTGTGTGTGTGTGTGCGCGCGCGTGCGTGCATGCGTGTGTAAACTGTACACTATTAGTCTACAGAATTTTAGTTTTACTTTGAGTAGTTTAAGCTTAACTTGAAATCTATCTTAGATATAATAAAATGCATGCACACAGTTGGGTATAAATTGAAATAAATACTCTCTCTCTTTCTTTCTTTCTCTCTTTCTCAGTCTTCCTCTCTCAAGTTGAAGTTGTTCTCTCCCTTTTATTTTGATTGAGAAATACTGGCACTTAGACAAGTTAGTGTGTCTCACTCTGAATAATGCTAATGACTATGTAAACAAGACGTTTAAAAGGCTTAAAGGTATTTCTGGCACTTTTATAAATCCATGGTAATTGTGGGTTTTTTTTGTTGTGGTTTAGGCCTGGCTTAAGTGATGATATAATCAATAATATCTCTAAAGTTACATTTTAAATCTTCAGAATCATATTGATATCTGATGTAACAAACAAACATACACACACACTTCCTCCCTCCCTCTACAACTATTTCTCTGTTAATCAATGCTTTCATCTTTGAGTCAGTTAAGGATTTAAATTTGTTTGATTTCTTTTCTTTGAATCATAGGTTGAATACTATGTAAAAATTATGCTTATCTGTAACTCCTGAAGAATAGTTACATTCATTCTCTCTCTCTCTCTCTCTCTCTCTCTCTCTCTCTCTCTCTCTCTCTCTCTCTCTCTCTCTCTCACACACACACACACACACACACACATTGTATACACACATAGTGACATACACACTAAACACATACACACACATGCACGCACACACACAGTGTCACTCTCACACACACACACACACACACACAGTCACACACAGTCTATCTGTCACACACACACACACACACACACACACACACACACACAACACACACACCACACCCACACAAACACATTGACAATGATTTATCTTGGTCAGAGCACAGAGCCACATTAGGAAAACGAATCTCAGTAAGACTACATCAACTTAGAAAAATAAAATATTTTCCAAACCTACACTGGCTACGCCTACAGTCACGAAAACTATTCTTTGATGCACATATTCTATCTCTATAAATTATGTTTCAACCTTATGGGATAGTGTTAGTAAAACAAACTTAAAGCATATTATAAATCAACTATATGAAAGAGCTATCAAACTAATCCAACTGAATCCTAATACATTGACCACCACCAACTACAAAGAATGAGATATTCTTCCACTCACAGACAGTCTGCATTTCAACAAGTGTTTATGAATGTACAATATATTAAACGGAAAAGCCCCAAAGAAAATTGTTTTTGCCCAGGCCCCATAACAATCTCTAGATATGTTAAGCTTTGCTTATTCAGGAAGAACAGTGTGGAATAATCTACCTATCTCTTTAAAATCAGCTCCTTCGAAACAAACATTAAAAGAAACTCTTGATGAAACATCTGATGGACAAATTGTAAGTCCACTTTAATACCTGAGGTTACCTTACATCTGGCTGCTTTGTTGTTATTCCTACCCTTGTTACTTTGTATTTTCTTCACTTGTCTGTATGACTTGAGCTTATGGTATGCTGCCTTGGTTATGTTTTATCCTGTCTTGTGAGTCTGGATTTATTTTTAAAAAACCAACAACGCCCAAACACCTCATATATTTTTGTTCTTTTCAACATGTATCACCATTGTCCTTTTGAACACTTTAATATGCCAATTTTCTTGATTTTGTGTGTGAGGGCATTATGAAAAAAAGTTGTGTAAACTTAATCTTGAGCTTATGTTATACTGTCTTGGTTTTGTTTTATGGTGTTTTGTGAGTGGATTTATATATTAAATATCCTCATATTTTTTTTCTTTTCAGCATTGTCTTTTGAATGCTTTTATATGTCAATGTTCTTGATTTTTGTTTTTTGTTGTGAGGGCAGGATGAAAAAAAGTTGTGTAAACTTAATCTTTTACCCTCAATAAAGATCATTTTGACTTCACACACACACACACACACACCAATGCATCAACGACCGCAGACTTAATGTGTAAAATACTAACGACAAAACACTAACATAACAACAGTAAATGAACGCTACTATTCTCCTTCTAAGACAAGGCTAAGAGCAGACTACGTGAGATTCAGTCTAGTCACAGTTGAGTTACGAAGTTGGGTGAGCCAACAGAACGCAGTCCAAATCGTCCAGTAATGCTGGTTTTCAATAAAAGACCCCGTACATCCATCATCTAAAAATAACGACATAGCCAAGTGAAGGATTTTCCATTTATTTCTAAACTTTTCACTGAGTCAAAGAACTAGGAGTCGGCGTTCGCCTGTTTACCTGAAAGAGCACGTCCTCCTCTTCTTCCATGCTTGTTTTGGTATTTCCGTGTTGACGTCAACGTCGCGCGAGATCAATGTGATGTTGCGAGAATGATAATGCCGCTGGTGGACTCCGAGAAGATGGCTTTCGGATAGACACTGCTAGTCCGACTAATCGATCATTTTCAAAATGTCTTGGAAGTATGTGCTTGTCGGCCTGGCTGTGTTTCTTCAGGGAAATCTTCTCATTGTTGAGAGTCGACAAAGCAAGGAATATGGAGGTGAGTCATTCCGATTTGCTTAGAAAGGCTTTTGTCACAGCTGTTGTGCTTCGTTGGCACACAACTTTTTCTTGCATTTGTTTACCTTTTGTTTTTCGCTGGGATACCGAAGTCAGAATTATGAAACAGTTTCAGGATTTTTTGTAACATTTAATCAGACATTTGTTTTGATTTTTCTTATACATTTGGTTGTTTTTTGGACTGTCTTTGACCCTTCATGGAACTCGACGTTATGTTTTAAATTATTAAATGACATTTCAATTTTCACAAAATATTTTAAAAATATTTTTTCGGCTAAAGTAGTCAAATCAAAACTTGTAAAAGTAAGTACTGATCTTCTATGCTATTAGATTTACCGCCATGAATAAATTATAGAGATATCTAATATTCTTTCTCAGTACTTAATGGTATCACAGTCCCAAGGCTTATAAAAATAACTTTGTTAGAAAAGTCTCCCTTTATTTCATTTTACAAACAACTTTATTTAAATTTTATTCTTTTATATCGTGCTTTTTTACATCCAGTCCCCGTGTGTATGCCGTTTTGTAAATTTTGTCATCTGTTCCCACCCACACACAATGGTGTACTCTTAGTTTTACTCTCATTGTGTGTGTGTGTGTGTGTGTGTGTGTGTGTGTGTGTGTACACATGTATGTGTGTGTGTGTGTACATGTGTAGTGTGTGTGTGAGTGTTAGTGATATTTATTCTTTTATTTCAAAGATAGTGGAATAAACACTTTTAATGCTTTTTACATCCAGTCCCTGTGACTGTATGTTACTACTTACTATGTTTTGTAAATTTTGCCAAAAATGTCAATTGTAATGTACTCTGTGTGTGTGTGTGTGTGTGTGTGTGTGTGTGTGTGTGTGTGTGTATTATTATTGTCATTAATTTATTATTTTCTTTTGAGGATAATGCAATAAAATCTTAAACCTATTAAGCACTCATGATGCATGTGCTTTTTTTTTTACATCCAGTCCCTGTGTGTACACAGTTTTGACTTTTGTCAGTTTTGTTATTCATTCCCACCAGCACACAATGGCTTACGCTTTTGAAAAGCAAAACAGGTTTTAACATGTGCGGTAGATGAAGATGTTCTGTGTACGTTCACACATGGGTTCTCAGTTTATTTTATAGTCTCATCCAAAGGACTTTTGGGGAAGTGGAGTTGGCACTGATCAGTGATGTTCCCTCCTCGGGGAAAATATCCCTTGAACAAGATTCAAACTGGGGTCTGCAGATCACTAGCGCAATGTGCAACACTCTAAGTCTAACCATCCAGGCTATCCTGTCCCCCATGTGTGTGTGAGTGTGGGTGTGAGTGTGTGTGTGTGTGTTATTTTTTTATTTTATTCTTTTATTTCAAAGATAATAAAATAAGCACTCATGTGGTTTTTTGTGTGTATGCAGTTTTGTAAATTTTATCATCCGTTCCCACCGGCACACAATGGCCAACTCTTCCGAAAAGCAGAACAGGTTTTAACGTGTGCGCAAGATGTTATGTGTGCGTTCACACATGGGACCTCAGTTTATACTATAGTCTCATCTGAAGGACTTTCAGGGGGAGTGGAGTTGGTACTGATGACGATGTTAACTTCAGAGGAAAAAAATCCTCTTGAAGAAGATAGAGAGAGAGAGAGACACAGAGAGAGAGAGACAGAGAGAGAGTGTGTGTGTGTGTGTGTGTACAGATTATATATGTTCCCAAGAGACTGTGTGTGTGTGTGTGTGTGTCCGTGTCCCTGTGTGTGTGTTACAACTTACATGTATTATATACGTGTACGTGTATGCACATGTATAAATACATACATGATACAATACGTCAATAGTATCTATAGGTCACTGTATCAGCGTATACATGTATATATGTGTGTGTATATGTGTGTGTGCATGTGTGTGTGCATGCATGTGTGTGTGTGCGTGTGCTATTTTGTCTTATGTGATTGAGAATATTATATTTTGTCTGTGTAGTTTATATTGTTTTTGCTTTTTAGTTTTTATGTTGGGAGCTTCTTCTATTTTACTATTTTTATCATGAACTGAAGCATTATGAAGTTGTTTTTTTCTTTTGGTTTGTTTTGAAATTGCAAATAAACAAGTGGAAACAAAAGAAAAGTCAAATGAAACCAAAGTCACACTGAAGCAAACAAAGAAAAGTCTTAGAAAACACAAATAAAAGAACAGAACAAAGCAAAAGGGGAAAATGTCTTTAGCTGCAAAACTTGATAACTTTGATAAGTTTCAAGTTTGGACTGAGGTTTTTTGTTTGTTTGTTTGTGGGGGGTTTGTTGTGTTTTGGGGGGGCTTTTTGTTGGGGTTTTTGTTTTTGTTTGTTTACAAGTTTGTTAGCTGCCTCATCTTCTCTACTTCAGTGACAATGACATTCCTGTCCTGCTGTTCCCATTCTGCTCATTTTAATCTATCCACCCTGGCCATCGCATCTTCAGGGTTAGAAGTCTACAGGGATCCCATCGATGTCAGGCTGCCTTGGTCAGTTGGTGCCACCAGCCAAAGGGGCCTTGCACCACTGCTGGGTCACTTTGGTGTGTTCAGTGGTGCCTGTTCTTAGCTAACATAAATTATATGCAGGACACCACCTACTAAGCCCCTTACTAACATCAGTATATAAACAGTATTAATTTGCTCAGTCACTGAGCCAGACTGAGTGAGTCACCCACTTGAGATGGCAGCCATCACAATCTCCCTCCAGTGGTGGTCCCCCACCAACCTCCAACCTGGAAAGATTTTGACACAAACTCACTACAGGCACAGAACTAGAAGTCTTTTCATGGGAAACCAAATCTGAAGTCACCATGAGACCAGAGCAACTGGGGCCACTGAATAAGTGATTTAGAGGCAATTTTGAAAAAATTGCATTATGATCAATGATAATGAGGATGACATAATCAGATAATGATGCTGCTATAGAAGTGCATGTAGTTTGAGACTACTTGACAGGGTTGTACCCTATGCTTACGATATCCCGGCATCAACCCAGCTTGAGAGTTAAAGACACCTGCAATGTTGGTCAGGTAATTTGAGCAACACTCAACCTCACATCCATAAAGTGGATGAAGCTTCTTCCCAATGAACCCACATCACACTCACTCTGGGTGGGAGCTGGCCACAGTATAGGATTCAGACCCGTAATCTTCCAGTCTGTAACCCGAGGTGTTAACCACTGCACCATGATGGCTTGTTAGGTTTAGACTAGTCAACAAACCTAAAAGTTGTATCACAAAACCAAACCAAACCAAACCATTTAAATTTAAATAGCTGCGCCCCTCCAAACAGCATGCAAAACAAAGCAAAACTTCCCCACCCCTTCACATTGATACACGCACATGCTCACACACATGTGTATTACATGCATGCACAGACACATGCACACACTTGCACTCACACATGCACATACACACCCACGCATGCACACATACACACATGTGCGCGCACACACACACACACATACACGCACCCACAGACACACGCATGCATGCGCGCACACACACACACACCACCTGTGCAATATTGAAAAAGAGCCAACTGCTAACTTTGTGTGGAACATGATGGTTGGTCAACCTGGTGTGATTTATTTGGTTATAAAATATATAATAACTGGCCAGTGAAAAAAACCAACCATGTGTGGTATGGAGAGACTGTGAAACAAAAAGCCTTGAAACTAAATAATTCTTTTATTTTTGGTACTCAAGCTTAATCAGTAATGTTCTAATCATGCATGTGTCTGATGAAATTTATCTTCTAAGTCACTAAGTCAGAATGTTATGAATTTCCGTTTGACTCTGTTACTAGTGTTAGTGAGAACACAAAGATGCTGTAAACTTCAATGCAATCATAGTGGTTGTATTGTTCATAAATGTTTTAGATTGTGTTTCCAGTCAACTAACTAGTCTAATACAGTAATAGTATGGTTAATATTATATTTATAGCCACAATTAAAAGATAATAAAATAGACATAACATCCATTTTCACCCATATGATGTAGACAGTAGATAAAGAAAAACAAACCCAGTTTCAGCCCAAAATGGGTCAAGAAAATTTGCTACATTTGCAGAAAATGTGCACAGTTACACTCTAGCATGCAAGCTATAAACTCTAGAAATGTCTGTTTTCTTCAGAGTTCAGTCCAGAATGATGTCATCTGATTCCATTGATTTGATTTGAGAGTAACCTTAAAAAAAGAAAGTTTCTTGCAGTCTACAGTGGTTGACCATTCCTAATCTCACCACCTTTTAATTCAGTTTTTAAACCAAGCTTTCAATAAGACATACATGCCTATAAAAATTAATGTAGTTAGTGTAATCTAGTGTCAATCCACATTTTATATTGTCCAGAATGATAATTGATATGAAGGCTCTGGGCTGCTCAAAGTGTTTGAGTTATATATAATTGATTGATGATGCTGAGGTTGGGTTAATTGCTACAGAATTGGAAACAACCAATGTAGACTCCAATTGTTGTTGTTGTTGTTGTTGTTGTTACTCTCCTCTTTGGTCTAATTTCTAGTTCTTGAATGTATTTTCAAAGAGTTTTTGAAACTGAGGTTTAAAGTGTGTAACTTTTTTTTAGTGTCAATTTTGTTGATTGTTGTTTTAGGGATTGTGTTTAAAAGGGGGTTGGGATGCTCTTTTATTTTGTGCACTACATGTTTTTCTTTTCTTTCTTTCTTTCTTCTTTAAAATTTTTTAAAAACTTGAATCATATATGATATAATTTGCATGGTTAAACCTTTGGTGATGTTAGTGTGCATGTGATTTGCAAACATATATTTTTTTTAGATCAGACGTGTACAATTTTGTAACTGGGTGACACTAGAATTTTTGTTGTTGTTAGCTTGTTTCTCTAGAATTATCTTTCTGTTTACCATCCACGCTCTGAATAGCTACTAAATATCCCCTTCTTAATTTCCACATTCTGAATGATTTTCTTGATTTGTTTGTTTTGGGGTTGACATTCCCTTTTTTTCTGTTTTTTTTTTTATAGACATCATTTCTATTTATAAACAGAAACTGAAAAGAAAAAGAATGGAGAGGAAGACTGAAGAAAGGGGTGGGAAATCATAATGTAATATAAATAAATAAATATATATATATATATATATATATATATATATTCGAGAAGCTGTTGTATGCACACAATGTATCGACCAGCCAAACCTGAAGAGGGAAAATTGTACAGCTTAGGGAACTAGCCAGCTGGAGTGAGAAAATCAATCCATGGTATGAGATGAAGGGAGTGGAGGATGGGTGTGTGTGTGTGGGGTGGGGTCCTATTTCTTGGCCAACCCATTCATAACAAAGCAAGGCTGACTATTTTTGGGTCCCAGAACCATGTTCACAAATATTTGTAATATAATAGTCTTTTTCTTCTGTTCTTTTTCACCCCTTTTGTTGCAAAGTGATTGGGGGGGGGGGGGGGGGGGGGGGGGGGGTGGGTGTTGTTTGTGGTTTTGGATTTTGTTTGGGTATTTTTAGTTTGTAACATGTGTTTGTGAGTTAGAAAAGTTGTTCATAATCATAATGTATTGTATATGAACAGAAATGTATTATATTCTAGTTTTGCATATATATATATATTTTTTTTCAGTTGTTCTGATCTGACTTGTTTATTAATAACAATTGTCATTAAAAAAAATTACAGAGAGAGAGACTCAGAGAGTTACTCAGTTAGTTTGTGTGTGTGTGTCTGCCTTTTCTTCAGTAATTTGATATTTCATATTATTTTTTATTCAAGACTTCTTACTTTCTTCTGTGTTGGCTACTGTATAGTATACCCTCAGTTTGCAAAAGTGACTTAGAGTCCTGATAAGCTGACCAGCAGGATTTATATTGTATTAACATAAAAATGTATTTTTTATTTTATCTTTTCAGGGGTGCATCTTCATGATTCATATCCTGTCCATGTTTTTATTGTAGTTGTTCATCGAGTAAGATCCTGGGCGGAGTGGTCCTGAAAAATATACATGATCCTTGATACAATGATAGAAGATCTGCATGATGACTGTTTTACTTATTTTTTGCTTGTTTTTAAAATACTTTAATTGTTCTTGTGATTTACTGTTGGTCTGTTAAGCTTTTCTTTCATTCTTTTCTTTTCTTTTTCTTCTTTAAAATGTTTGCACATTTTTACATGGCTGTCTAAAGTGTCTTTAGTGGGGGGACAGGACAGCCTAGTGGTTAGAACATTGCACTCACAATCTAACTACTTGGGTTCGACTCCTGTTCAAGGAGATTTTTTTCCCCTGGAGTTATTATCAGTGTAGACTCCACTCTCCCCAATAGTCCTTCGGACGAGACTATAAACTGAGGCCCTGTGTGCAAATGCACCCATAAGATCTTGCGCACATGTTAAATCCTGTTCCGCATTTTGAAAGAGTAGGCCATTGTGTGTCTGTGGGAACAGATGACAAAATTTACAAAACCGCATACATACAGGGACTGGTTGTAAAAAAGCACATGAGTGCTTATTCCATTATCCTCAATATGAAAGAATAAATAAATAGATAAATAAATAGAGTTATCTAGAACAAGAGGATATTATGTGTCAATATCACCTTGAAAATGTTTTCTTCAGGAATGAATCACTGTCACTATCAGTTTGATCAGTACCTGTGGTCATCTTTTAAATTGATTTTTCTCATCTGTTTGAACCCCTGAGTATAGTCAGATTACATTAAATGTGGAGAGAACTTGGAAATTCATGGTGACTGTGAGTGTGACCAAAGAAAGATTAACAAATAATCTATTGAACAATTTCATTGTGTGTGTGTGAAATTTGATAGTTTTACTGTGTTGATTTGTAGGTTTTATCAACACCATCTCAATTTTTGCAACAAAAAGAATGTCATTGATATTGCAGGGCAGTGTTCAAACCAGAGGAATGTTATCAAAGATGCTTAGAAACTGAATGTGTACTACTATACTCTAAATCTAATGTGCAAGATTTTGGGGATTCAAAAATGAATGACAATATATATATATATATATATATATTATAATATATATATAATATATATATATATATATATATATGTGTGTGTGTGTGTGTGTGTGTGTGTGTGTGTGTGTGTGTGTGTGTGTGTGTGTAAAATTTAAATGCAATTTTTAAACACAACAATATATGGACCCAATGGTCCCAGTTTTTTGTTGTTTTTTAAACTGGATGAAGTTGTTTTGCTTTAAGGGAATCAGGTGGGAAGTTAAGCAGAGAGAGGGAGAGGGAGAGAGAGAGGTCTAGATCTAGGTGATAATGTCTTTTCACAGTGTATTGCTAGAGCACTTTGTGTAGTTTGTCACAATGTCAGTATACATAATGGATTCTTGCACTGATGCATACAACATGTACGCCCTCAGTATTGGTCACACAAAGGAAGGGCAGAGGAGTATAGAGAAAAAGTCACAAATGAACAAGTTTACTTAGCAAAGTTCTATTGACTGATTCAGACAGACAAGCAGATGGCACACAGGTAGGGCAGCACAAAGACAGATCGGCAGACAGGGACATATAGTCATGAACTGTATTCTGTCATTTTGTACTAATAAAGCATGCACATTGTTGCATACATTCACCACACACACCACACACACACACACACACACACACACACACACACACACACACACACAACACACACACACACACACACACACACACCATACACACACACACACACACAACACACACACACACCATGCACACACATACACACACACACACACACACACACACTCACACACACACACACACACACACACACACACACACACACACACACACACACACACCTTGATTTCAGAATTTCTTTGTTACTAATAGATTAGAAGGCATCCTGTTCATTCCTCTGTTTGCTAAACATTTGTATCCTGTTGAGACCAGCCCCTTTCTTTATGTCTTTCTTTTATTTCAAGGACAATGAATAAGCTTTCATGTGGTTTTATTACATCCTGTTTCCATGCACCTGCTCAGTGTGTGTGTGTGTGTGTGTGTGTGTATCATCTTTTCATTATACTGTAGGATTTAAAGAGGCTGCCAGAATTATCCCAATTTTAGTAAAAATCTGAGGGAAAATCACTAAATGAGTGCAAAATTAGGGAGGGGAATACTGAGTAGTGGGTTTGTTTGTTTGTGTTGTGTGTGTGTGTGTGTGTTGTGTGTGAGTGGTGTGTGTGTGTGTGTGTGCGCGCGCGTGTGTGTGTGTTTTAATCTGAGCAAGTTTAAATTATAAATAGATCTACTATACATGTGCAAAGTGAAACATAGGCAGGTCTATAGATCTAGGCGCTGTACCCTTGTTAGATTGTGATGTTTGTTTATTTTGTTTGCTTATTTGTTTTCATTGGAACTGTTAGTCTAACTGTCTTTTTTTTTCTTTTCGAATGTTTTTGTTTGGTTGTTTAGGAACTTTTGTGGCAGGAGATTTAGATCTAGAACCTGTTGGTTCTGTGGCCTGAGAATCGTAATGTTGACTAGGGCCGGTAAGATGCTTTTAGAGTGTGTTGTGATATAATTATGTGAAAAGGAGAAAGGGGAGTAATATTGTTCGTATTCATGTATACATTGTAAACATACGTGTATACATGATTTAGTGATTTACATATATGTGTGTGTCAAAGTCAGACTTTTATTTCCAGATGGTACTTTAACAATGTTCTTGTTTTCTTTTCCCCCGTGTGTGTGTGTGTGTGTGTGTGTTCTGTGTGTGTGTCTGTGTGTGTGTGTGTCTGTGTGTGAGTGTCAGTGGGGAGAGTTGTGTAAGGGGTTTGTTTACTAAATCTGCAATAAACAAGTAAGAGCATGTAAATCTAAAGAAATTCTTAAAGTACAGAACAGAATTAAAAAAAAGAAAGAAAAGAGAAAAAAACAACAACAACAAAGCCTGATTTCAGAGTCTATCCAGTAAGCAATAAAACAACATTTTAAACTATAACCAACAAGAGAAAATATAATTCACGGAAGGATGGTGTCTTTAGAGTCCATAATAATCATAATAATGAACCAATTGGATTGTGTTATAACGATTTGGAAAAAAATATATCTCGGTGGAAGATCACTGAATATTGCCGTTGACGATGATGAGGTATATAATGTAACTTTTTAGCATGCTGCATTTCAATATATGATCAACTCTGTGTGTGTGTGTGTGTGTACATGCTCACAAGCTCACAGTGGGACGGGATAGCCTAGTGGTTAGAACGTTACGCAGGTAATCTGACGACCCGTGTTCGTTTCCCCTGGAGTTAACATCAGTGCAGACTCCACTTTCCCCAAAAGTCCTTCCGATGAGAGTATAAACCGAGGTCCTGTGTGCGAACGCACGCAGAACATCTTGCACACACGTTAAATCCTGTTCCGCTTTTCGTAAGAGTAGGCCATTGTGTGCCGGTGGGAACAGATGACAGAATTTACAAAACTGCATACACACGGGGACTGGATGTAAAAAAAAAAGTACGTACGTGCTTATTCCATTATCCTCGATATAAAAGAATTTTTTAAAAAACACCCCAAAACCAGTGTGCGCCTATATTATTATTGTGCTATGTCAGTATCATAATAGCATGTGCTCTCGTATGTATACATGTACACGTATGTTTAAACCAAAGGATTGTTTGACGATATTGTGGAGGGGTTTTGTTGTTGTTTTTTTGCTGCCTCATCTTCTGTGACGTCCCGTCCTGTTTTCCCAGGCCGCTCATTTCATCTCCCCACCACATCCATACCCAGATTCATTATATCTCATCCATAGGAAGCTCATCAATATCAGGGTGCCGTGGGGCCACCAGCCAGCACTGTTGCTGGGTCACTTTGGTGGTGTTCAGTGGTGCCTGTTCTGATCTAACATACGCAGGACCAGCTAAGCAACCACACAACGTCCCTCCAACGACTCAACCTCCAAAGTCTTTGACAGCCATGCACAGAAGTATATGGGGA